>CM055956.1:126118573-126549693 GCA_029490685.1 Schizonepeta tenuifolia
TACATTATTTATTTATTTATTTATTTTCCAGCTAAAAGGTGTTGGTGAGATTCGAACTGATTGTTTCAGCACAAAACCGCCATTTCGTGTTGAAATTTACCTGTATGAGTAAAAGGGTGATCAACAAAATCGGCAGGAGCTTCATGCTAATTTGTAGAACTTAGACGCGAATGTAAAGTAGAACTGTGAAATTTCTGGGTTGGAGATTTTAAATATGAGAGGAAACCTATTTATAGAAATTTTATTGCTTTTTAGCTTATCCCTTTTTTTGAGGTTCACACTAAATGATCCTTAACAGAATCACAGAATTTGTGTGAGTGAGGAAGAGATTAACAAGTTTTAATGACTCTTAACTCTTAGTGTTCTTTAAAAATTAATTTGTAATAGAATTTAATTGGTTTGTATTCACTCATAGCTTCTAAACTCATGATCCTTCGA
Organism: Schizonepeta tenuifolia; assembly: GCA_029490685.1. Taxonomy (NCBI): domain Eukaryota; kingdom Viridiplantae; phylum Streptophyta; class Magnoliopsida; order Lamiales; family Lamiaceae; genus Schizonepeta; species Schizonepeta tenuifolia. The sequence goes on from CM055956.1 coordinate 126,119,012, forward strand.
AGAATGAGACTCAAATGTGAATATTGGATTAGTAAAACTATGTTTTATACTTAAGTATTTAGACCACGCACAGAAGCTGTTCGATAAATTGTTTTTAAAGAATTCAATGATATATATGTCTGAAGATAGGTTCCAGTACCGAAAGTTTTGTCTGAAGATATGTTTGCAAAGAATCTTGTAATATGGATTTTTCTGTAAAAATCGATATTGGTAGATTAGATCAAAAATCAATAAGCATATATCAAGGAATAAAGAAAACTTTTGAAACTTCAAAAAACTTTTCTTTTCTTTTTTTTTTTTTTTTGAGAAGAAAACTTCAAAAAACTTTATATATGAAATATAATATATAAAAATTCCCTTATCTTTTTCATTGACCAAGGGTAAAAACTTTGCATAGAATCTCTTGTAATTTGGATTTATCTGTCAAAATCGATATTGGTAGATTAGATCAAAAATCAATAAGCATATATCGCGGAATAAAGAAAAGTTTGAAACTTCAAAAAACCTTTTTCTTGTTTGAGAAGAAAACTTTTAAAAAACGTGATATATGAAATATAATATATAAAAATTCCCTTATCTTTTTCTTTGACCAAGGATAAAAAATTAATCCTTATACGTCAAAATCCCTAATCCTTTTAACAAATACAGTCACATCCAAGGAAATCTATTTCTTTTTTCTTTTTCTTTTTTTTTTTTTTAAAGAAGAGGAAATCTATTTCTACTTTTATACTATATGTACATGTTAATATAACTGGATAAACTCACACTTTGATTTGTTTTTGTATAATTCTAAATAATTAGTCTTAAAATTGTATATTTACATTATAATATGAAATTTTTTTATACAAATTAGTTTCATAATATTTATTTATAAAAACAATCATGCTTACTCCCTAGGTCCCCAAAGAAGTATAGTTTTTTAATCGGATTTTAAACAAGTACGAGTATATAAATTTTAAACAAGTTTGAATAATCCTAAACACATAATCTCAAATGGTTTGATTTATCGTCTCCGTTGAAAAACGTAGAATATGTAGGAAAATTGGCAGAAAAATTACTAACGATTTATCAATGAGCCAATTCCGACCAAGAATCGTGCGCGCAGAGGGGCCAATTCAGTATTAGTTATAATTTTTAACAAACATAACTATATGGGTTTGAGATGTGTTCAAGGGATATAAATTTTAAGCGAGTTTAGTAGATTGCATAATCGAATTATTTAACACTAAAATAATTAATAAATAATATTTTTTTTAATCTATCACATATTAGTACTATTTAATAATTTTATTAATTTTTATAATTTTCTTTTATATCATGAGGTAAGCAATCGTACATTGGTAAAAGTACCTTTGATATTTCATCGTAAGCATCCATGCACCCAGACTTTCAAACTTCTAAAAAATCCCACAGAGTCATGATTGAATACACCCCCCTTAGTCTCGTCCATATGAATATGAATATTATATAGTATTATGCATATAGAATATCTACTAGGTTTTTTTTTTCGGATTTTTAGTGACATAGAGAAGGAGGCACGGTGGGGTTACGGACTGAAGTCCGTTTGAATATCCCCTTGGGGTCGTAGAATGTTTACTAGTAGTCAGTATGGGGCACGGTGGCGTTAGGGACTGAAGTCCGTTTGGATGTCCCCTTGGTTGTACAATGTTTACTAGTAGTCAGTATTTTTTTAATTTCTTATTATAGTATTAATTGCTAGTAGTAAGTATTTAATTTGTTATTAAGTTATCAATAATATATTATTATGAATTCAAAACAAGTGATTCTAGTACTAGCTATAAGTCCTCTCTCTCTCTCTCTCTCTCAAAAGAAAGTGGTTGTATCATAGCTCGCCAATTGCAAGCAAATAATGTCATTACAAATCTGCTTCTTGATCTCACTCAGAATTGTACCATCTTGGTCCTTCACCACCACCATCTTCGACAGCAGGTCTCGCCTCTCGCCCTCACCGTCGCCCGTCTCCATCACCTCCTTTCCCCTCTCCTAGATTATCCTTCGCAGCTCCTTGAGCACCATCTTGCCTCCTTGATAGAACGGTTGTAGGCCTTGGGCCTCGGGAACCTCCCAACAACGAGGTTTTGAATACCTCGAAAGAATATTTTTCGATTCTATCGGCCATCCGGTGGAGCCAGGCAGGTTTTTCAGACTATCAAAGCCATTTCTCCGAATGATCGAGATGAGATAGAGATAGAGTTTGAACCCTAAATCTCACTGCTTATAAACTGAATTATGCACCGTTTGGGTGTCCCATTGATGACAGATCAAATGGTTTTTGAGTCATGAAATTGATGAACATATAAATCTAAGGTTGATACTACTAAGTGCTACCATATCTTACATTATAAAGTCTGCATTTATTGTCAAGAAAATCATAAAACAACGTCCAAAATCCATCAATCAACATAACATTATTAATCTTTTATATAAATTGCAATGGCAACACTCGGTAGACAAATTGATTTATTGTTGATGAGGATGGAGATAAGCTTGAAGACCGTGAACCGGAGTAGGGCGAAGCATAATAAACAATCTTCTCATTTAGGATTGCCTTCTCGAGTTTGAACCTTGTCACCATATTATGCACCAAAATCAACATCTTAAGCTTAGCATATATACTCTTTCCCTGAGCACATTCTTGGTCTTCGTTGAAACGGTACGAACGTGTAAGGTGCGAGCCACACTAAAATAATATTCCCTCCGTCCCACCGAATACAGCCTGTTTTCCATTTTGGGACGTCTCACTATACTTGGCTTATTTCCTTTAAAGGAAACAATTAGTTTATATACATGGTCCACCATCCCATCTAAACCCCACTAACCTACTCCCACTACACACTTAACCATCTCATCTATAACTTTATTAGCATTATAAAATATTGCATTCACACTACACTAAACACTTTCTTTATACTCAATACTCTTTTTCTTAGTCTCCGTGTCCATATGAACTAGGCCGTATTCGGCGGGACGGAGGGAGTAATTAATTATAAACCCTGAAGGAAATTATTTTAAGTATTTCGAATGAAAGAATATACTAGTAGTATAAATTAATTTAGTTGATGGAGTATATTAATTATATAAGGATAACGAAGCACAACTCAATAGTAATAAGATACTTCCCTCCAGTCATGAAGATGCATGGCAGTTCGAGGGATCATGTGTTTGTGTTAAAACTCAAAAAAACAAAAGTTCAATATTTCTACTATATATTAGTATTACATTTTAAGCTCTCATGAATGACTCACATATTTATTTATTTATTTGGGTAAAACAATGTATATAGATCACAAAGAGAAAGATGTAATCGAAATAGGCATACCCAAGGGATACAATACAAACCATGCAAACGACCATGGGATCTAGCTTCGAGTCCACCATGGTGCAGTCTTTAAATTTAATTTGCTGAATTATCACGACATGCACATAAAAAAACTTGCACAATAAAATACTGACTCACCCGCCTTTCGTTACAACGCTGTGGCAAGTTCGAGCCTCATTAAAACCTTTACCCCACCTAGATGAAATAGTTTGCTGTGGTAGCTCTCAAATGGAAGCTAGCCAGCATTAGAGTAATTGAAATTATTTTCTAAAATATCATAAACTATTGCATGCATAAAGGTTGGTTATAAATTTAGTCTTGATGAGGATGGAGGTAATGCGGAAGGCCATGAGCCGGCGTAAAACTCGAAATACTAGACACAATCTTCTCATTAGGGATAGCCTTTTGGAGTCGGAACCTTGTCACCACGTTGTGTATCACCACCAAAATTGAAACCTTAGCCAAACCTCTTCGGGGGCACATACTCGCTCCTCCTCCAAACGGAACGAACGTGTAAGGTGCGGGCCCACTCCCCTCAAACCGCGATGGATCAAACTTCTCCGGCTCTGGGAAGTAGTCCGGATTCTTGTGGGACGAATGGACAGTCCAAAATGTCTGACAGTTTGTGATTAATTATTCTTGTTAATTCATAAACAATGGATCAAATGAGGGAAATTAATTGTTAGTAATGCAATTAAATTGCATGCATGTTTGCACCTTCCATCCTTTAGGGATGGTGAATTAATTCATAAACAATGGATCAAATGAGGGAAATTGATTGTTAGTAATGTAATTAAATTGCATGCATGTGTGCACCTTCCATCCTTTAGGGATGGTGAATTAATTCATAAACATTGGATCAAATGAGGGAAATTGATTGTTAGTAATGCAATTAAATTGCATGCATGTTTGCACCTTCCATCCTTTAGGGATGGTGAATTAATTCATAAACATTGGATCAAATGAGGGAAATTGATTGTTAGTAATGCAATTAAATTGCATGCATGTTTGCACCTTCCATCCTTTAGGGATGGTGAATTAATTCATAAACATTGGATCAAATGAGGGAAATTGATTGTTAGTAATGCAATTAAATTGCATGCATGTTTGCACCTTCCATCCTTTAGGGATGGTGAATTAATTCATAAACATTGGATCAAATGAGGGAAATTGATTGTTAGTAATGCAATTAAATTGCATGCATGTTTGCACCTTCCATCCTTTAGGGATGGTGAATTAATTTATAAACAATGGATCTAATGAGGGAAATTAATTGTTAGTAAGGTAATTAAATTGCATGCATGTGTGCACCTTCCATCCTTTAGGGATGGTGAAACCTTCATAGGTGCATGCATCTGTGACTCTCCGGAATCCGCCCGGTGCAGGTGGCAATAGCCTGAGGGTTTCACCCACGACGTTCCACGTGTACTTCATCTTCTCGACATCGTCCCATGTCAGCAGCTCATCGGGACCTTTGGATCTTGCAATCTCCATTTGTTCTGTAAGCAACAAATAATATATCTATTACCATTAGTTACAAATTAAAGTGTGTATTTTTACAAACTTTGATATACATCCGTTATCCTTATTTATTGTAATTTATTATAAGAATAATATTAATCTAATATATATAGGGATTTATTTATTTATTTGATGCATGTAATTTAAAAGTACGTTTGGCATATACAAAATACTAGCAAGCAAGCTAGTAATTATTTATTTTCTTTATTTTTATTTAATTTGTTCCAGCTAGCAAGCTAGCTAGTAATTACATGTTAAGGCCAGGGCCAACAATAAACTCTATTTCAGAAATCTTCTCCTACATTCACGTTCAATAATTTATATGCATTAACATATCACAAATATTATTGAACAATCACTAAAAATGTAGTAAAATCATTATACATTTCAACTTTGAATTAAAATAATAAAATATTAACTCAAAACTAAATCAATTTATGTATTTAATTATTTTAAAATAGACTTAATTTTATCAAATACAAATGCCTACAAAGGCCAAATAATATAAAGCGTGTGTAGTACTAGTACTCCAATTATATGGTACTTTCTCTGTCCATGAAAAATTTGCCTACATCATTTATTGAAGTATGTTTCGCACATTCCACTTTAATTTTAACTCTATTTCACTCACAATTACTCATAAGTGGGGGCCACTAAGATTTTAACTTTGTTACCTCGTAGCTAATATAAGTCTATCTATTTTCTTAATTAATGGAGTTAGAGACTTTTTCAGAACAGTATCTTATTACAGAGTTCGAATTAAGGACAATTTCTGCGCGAGCTTCGATTTAAGGATACTAACTTTTTAATTTCCACTTCGTAGGACAAATTTGGGCCCGAATTAACAATTCAATCACGTGTTCCGCACGTTATCATTAATTTTGGTCCGTTTGGTGATTTTCATTGGGACAATTCGTCGAACAGTGGTAGGCTAAGACTAATATATTAATTGAAACCTAGCACAGGCTATAAACTTCATTAATTTCGACATGCCTGATTGGAAGAACAACTGAACCAGGCATCCCAGGCGGAGCCGCCGTGCCAGAGGAAGTTGCTCATGTTGAAAACATCGCTTTGGAATTTGCGGAGTAAGGGATACATTTCCACGTAGCTGTTTTTCCTGCAAATCTGCGTAGAGTATTTTCTTCAAGAATGGAGGCAAAAATGGAGGGACATGTTTTTCATCTTCTAATTTTGTGAACACAAACTTGTTGCCTTGTAGGCCGCAGAATACGGCGACGTTCTCTCCCAACATAGACGTGTGGAATACATTGCCACAGTATTTCTGCATTCTGTTTTTTATAAACTTCGGGAACCCTAGCAGGGCGAGCACCAAATTTTCTCCGAAAATCGGCCAGCCTTTCGACTCCGGGGGAGGACGACGTTCTTTAGACCGTCGGAGCCCATTTTGTGAGTGAAAAAGATGAATGAGAAAGAGAGAAGAAGAAGAAGAAGAAGAAGAAGAAGAAGAAAAAGGCATCAAGCTCTCCATTCTATTAGTTATGAAAGTTAAGTGTACATGTAGAGTAGAGAAGTGATGTGGCTTTATTTATAGAAATTGTCATTAATATTAAGGGCTCGTTTGGTATTTATATACCAGTATAACAAATGTTAGGTACGGGTATGAATATCAAATATCATTAGGGGCTAGAAATTTTATTATGACCGGGCAAAGTTTCATCGGAAATTTTTGAAAGTTTTTTGAATAACAATAAAAAAATGCATAATATGTGACACATTATAATGCAATCAAAAAATGCAAAAAAAGATAATATATATGTCAAACTTCATATAAAATTTCTCAAGTAGTTTTATAGTAAAATAAATAATAGAAAGTAGATATCAAAGACTATAACACATTAACTTGTCAATTTTAAATGATATTGATAAAATGTGACATCCTCTATTGCCTACACTAGATGCATAATATGTGTCAGTTTGCAAATTTAAAAATGAGGGACTAGAGTTTATTCCATCAAAATAGGGTATATATATAAATATCACACCAAATCTCAATGTGGGATTAAATTTTAACGTGTGCAATAGATGATGTCACACCGTTAGGCAACAAAAGGTCCGATCTGGTCACGAACACCAAGTTTCATCATGTGTTGTGTTAACAATTTTGGTAAATAAAAATAGTATAACTCAACTACAATAGAAAATTAAGGTAAACTTTTACTGAAAATAACATAACAGAAAAAAGTTGGTTAATAAAGGTATTTAATAGAATAATATAGGGGGTATCTCTACTTTTAAAATTTAATTTTTTAGCTGGGTAATTGTTCTTCCTTTAATTTTTTCAACTCGACGGACTTAGCGACAAACTAAAGAGGTGATTGGTATGACGTAATGAAATATGTCAAAGAAGAAAAGAAGAAAATATATCATGGACTCTTTGAAGAGGGATGATACGAGGATTGTTCTTCAGGACAAGTCTGAGCATGAGTTGTTCCATAAATGTCAGATCCGACTGCGAACAAAGAACCGAACACAATTCGTTCGATAAATTGCCTGAATTAATAGGGGAGAAATTATATGCAAAGTGCTCTAGCCGTAAAAAATGAGAACTAATTTGGATCATTGATCTTTGTAGATTTAAGGTTGTCATTGGCCGATGCATTATAATTAAACATGAAATGCATTATTATAACTGACAATGTATTTTATTAGCCCAAAAATGCATTACTACGCCGATGCATTATAGTATGCATTATAGTAATGCATAACACCCATTATAGTAATACATAAAATGTACTATTGTTATTTTTACGGAAAAAGTGATTTCTATATCAACCAACTCATATATATATATATATATGGGTCTGGAGTGTCCTTGGGACCCCTCAATTTTTAGTATATATATATTATTTATAATTTTTTTAATACAGTATATTGATATCTTGAGTTTGAAGTTATCATCATTTAGTCTGTTTTATCATAACTCTTAGAAGTTATAGATTCTCAATTCCAAAATTTATTACTTCTTGTTAGACTAATTTCATTTCGTGTCAGTAATTGAGATACTATGTATTATTAAGGAGGGTATAATTATTTAAATTTGATACTTAGAACCGCCAATAAAGCGGCACATACTCTCGCTCAGTATGCGGTGCATTGTTTAAGTCCTACTATTTGGACTAATTGTTTCCCAGCTTGGCTGGAGGAGATTGTACGTTCGGATTCTACATAATTTGAATACGTTTTACCTTTCAAAAAAAAAAGTGTTTAGTTGGGTCCCTGAAAAAAAAAAATCTAGCTCCGTCACTGTGTGTATTCATGATACTTGGGTTGCATCTGCCATTTAGCTAGTTCCTCGTTTATTTCCAATAAATAGTTGTACGAACACAAGAAATAGATTTCTTCGTACTTGCTACTATTACATTTTAAGTTATGCTTTCACACATATGTAAGTCGTTAGCAACAAACAAAAGAGGAACTGATCATTCTTAATGAGGATGAAGACGAACCGGAAGGCCGTGAACCGGTGTAGGCGAAGCATGTAAAACTACCTTCTCATTAGGGATTGTCTTCTCAAGTTTGAACCTTGTCACCACATTGTGCATAAACACCAGCACTTCAAGGCGCGCATACTCTTTCCCGGGGCACATTCTCGCTCCTCCCCCAAACGGAACGAACGTGTAAGGTGCTGGCCCACTCCCCTCAAACCGCGATGGATCAAACTTCTCCGGCTCTGGGAAGTAGGCCGGATTCTTGTGGGACGAATGGACCGTCCAAAATGTCTGCCAGTTTATAATTTTCTTTTATATAAGTTAAGCAATAAATAATAATGTATCAAAATGAAGGAAATATTAATGTAGGTTGATAGTAAATTTGTAGTAATACTATTGTTACCTTCCATCCTTTGGGAATGGTGAAGCCTGCATAGGTGAATTCAGTTGTGGTTTCTCTGAATGCTCCTGCTGCAGGAGGCATTAGCCTAAGCGATTCACGTGCGACGTTCCACGAATACTTCATCTTCTCGATATCTTCCCACACTAGAACATCATTAGGTCCTTTTGCTTTCGCAATCGCAATTTGCTCTGTTTTAAAACAGAGGAATTAATAAAGTGCAAGAAATTGAATTTTTTTTTTAGTAACTGCTCTGTTTTGAAACAGAGGAATTAATACATTGAAATTGAATTTTACTGTTTTGAAACAAAGGAATAAATAAAGTGCAAGAAATTGAATTTTTACTGACTGCTCTGTTTTGAAACAGAGGAATTTATGAATTGGGAGTAAATTTTCATTTTTTCACTGATGCTCTGTTTTGAAACAGAGGAATTTATAAAGTGAAGGAAATTTTTGTTTACCTTTGTAAACCCCATCATAAATGTGGGGAAATTGAGCAAGATAATTCAAGACAGCAGTTAAAGCAGAGCTGGTTGTCTCAAAGCTAGCCACCAACAAACCTATAATGTTGTTGGAAATCTCCATTTCACTTAAGAATTTACCATCTTCATCTGTGACAAGCAGCATCTTCGAGAGTAGGTCCCGGCCCTCGCCTTCATGCCCATCCGTCAGCTCCTTCCTCCTCTGCTTGATGATCCTCATGAGCTCCTCGCGCACCATCTTGCCTCCCTTGATCGCGCCATTGTAGGCCGTTCCTGGGAAATCAATAGGCACGGAGAACATCCCATTAGTCACTAGAGTGAAGGGGTCCGACAACTTCTTTACGTGCACTGGATCAACCACGCTCATAAACAATCTGCACGCGAGCTCAAATGTATACTTCTTGGCCGCGGGCAGAATCTTGACAACAAAATTAGGCTTCCAGTCACTGTCTAAATGAGCACGAGCTAACGTGTCCATAACCGGAATGTACTGTTTTAAGGCCTCCGGTTTGAGGATGTCGTGGTGGAAGCTTCGTTTCAAGGCGGATACTTCCTTCAAGCTTGTGTCAACATATTCCGGGAACAATAAGGCCTTCTTCAATGATTGAGGCCACCAAGAAGTGAGGAGTTTGGTCTCGTTCGTGAAGAGGAATTTGTTTCCCTTCGCACCGCAGAATATTGCCATTTTCTCTCCCAACAATGAGGTTCGGAATACCTCGGGATTGTATTTATCCATCCTATCTTTGACAAATTTCTGAGGGCCTAATAGGGCAAACTCCATGTTTTCTCCGAGCATCGGCCACCCCTTGGAGCCGGGAGGCAGGTTTTTTTTATCACCGGAGCCTTTCTTCAGAAGGAACGAGACGAGGTAGAGAGAGAGAGGGAGGAGAAGAGGGAGAAGATATGGTAGGAAGGCCTCCATGCTTGTTTTGAGGAAACTACAAGTGTTGAATATGTGAATTGAAATGAGCTTGCATTGAGATTTGTGTATTTTAGGATTGAAAAAATTACAGATTAGTGAAATTAATGACAAGATGAAATATATCTTGATTCTTTAGAGGTGAATCACAAACCATATGCTGGATTTTGGGTAAAGAAAAATGTGATATTTTTGTAGAAAAATTGTATATCTGAAATAAATTTTTGCCTTATTGGTGTTGCATGATTCCTTTCTTGTGAAGTGATGTTTATATTTCAGACAGCACTAGTAACATCATTAACATTCACATTAACGGCATATCTTGTTTTGCTATCAAAAAGATGAAGAAGAAAAGGTGAAAAGTAAATTCCAAAGAATTTGTAAAATTGGTGAAAGAAGTTTGGCTGTAAAAGTATGTGTTTCATAAGTTTGGGGGTTAGAATTCTTTTTACCATTATTAGTAGTGGCTCAAACAATATTTGCCTTGAGAAAATAAAGGAGAAGCTGACATACAAAGATCTACAAAGATCCATTTCCTATAGATGTTTAGTAACTATCCCATATGTACACAATCAAGAGAGAACCTTTCTTCTGTATGAATCGATCTTATTCCATTCCAATTCCTTCCCGATACCCCAAGGAAAACAAAATATCAGATTTGATGGATCCCATATTGACGGGTTAGTGTAAGCTTATCCATGCAATTATGCACTCTTCAAATAGGAATCCGTTTTTTGAAAGATCCTCGCTTTCGTACTTTGGTGGGTCTCCGAGATCCTTTCGATGACCTATGTTGTGTTGATGTTGAAGGGATATCTATCTAATATGATCGGTTGCGTAAAGCCCGCGATAGCAACGGAACTTCTCACTTAATTTGTCACATAAAAAAGAATTAACCCTTCAAAACCCTACAAACGTAGTGGAACCTACACACTTTCTATTTTTTTTACTTTATCATTAATCACCGTGTTGAATGACATTTGGCATTATAACATTGGCATTAATTATATTATATAATTAGATTTCATCCGGTATAGCTTCTGTGTAAGCGGAGAGGTCCTTCCTTGTCCATGTTAAAAAAAAAAAATGAAATGCTATGACATTTTAACAATTCACAAATATCACTTCATTAAGACTTAACCTAATTAAATTAACGTCCTAGTACAAAAATTAAGAGCCCACTGTTATTGAAGACTATGAAAATGAATTTCTATGACATTATAACAATTTACAAATCTTCATCAAGACTGAACTGAATTAAACGTCCTAGTACAAAAATTAAGGGAGCAAATTTCAGCATACAAGCTTACCATAGCCTCTTCTAGTGCACATTCTTGCCCCTCCTCCAAACGGAACGAACGTGTAAGGTACGGGTCCACTCCCCACCGCGATGGATCAAACTTCTCCGGCGAAGTAGTAGTGTGGATTCTTGTGGAACGAATGGGCCGTTCGCGTGATTTGCAAGTTAATAAACAATGGATCAAAATTGTAGGAAATAGAATAGAACATCTGCAAATTAATAAAGTCAAGACCGAAGAAAATTATTATCTGATAACGATTATTAATTTATCGAGTGTTTACTTAAGGGAATAGTAATAAAGTGGGGATGGTAGTATAGTTTATTGATTTATTTGTATTTTAATAAAAAATTAACTTGTTACTGATCAACAACTGAATTAAAAATGTACTCCCTCCATTCCAGAATAAGTGGCACATTTTGTTTCGGCACGTGTATTAAAGTGAAGGGTAAAAATTGGTTAAAGTGGTATGACCCACAAATTTTGAAGAGATAATCGTTTCCTTTATTTGGAAACAAGCCACTCGTTATGGGACATCCAATATGAAAAATGAGTCACTTGTTCCGGGACGGAGGAAGTATTAATTAAAGATGAAAATAACGCAATAATGAGATAAGATATTAAGTACACTCACCAAAATTTAGTTGCTAAAATTATTCTTTTCTACGTGCAAATGCATGTTACTCCCCTATTATATTAGTAGTCTAAAATGTCCATTTAGGCCAAATTTTTAGCCTAGAACGGGCCGGCCCAGGCCCATTCCGGGCTCTGTTCAATGTGGGCATGAAATTGACTTTTATTAGATGAAAAGCCCGGCTCAGGCTCGACCCATTGTATTTGTGGGATTGGGCCGAACTGAGCTATACTATTAAAAATCCCATCCGGTTTTGGGCCAAATGAAAACCTAAGCCCAATCAATTATGTTAAAGAAATTAATCCTTTGATCTTTTTTCTAATGTTAAATTTTATGTATAATTATGACACGTAACATACATCAGTTTACTTTTCCAATTATTTTTCTGGAGAATATACTATTCATGTAGTATGTCACGTAGTGTACATAGTGAAATAAAAATCAAATATAATACACGATTAGACCATTCGCAGGCCGTCTCGAGACAGCAGCGGCGACGAGACACGCCGCTGCAAGCCCCTGTGTCTCGAGGCTGTCCTGAGCCGACGAGACTGTCTCGAGTCGGCGCGTGTATTACACAACAACCATACCCTCCTACTTTTTCTTTATTTACTACTCCTTGTCATTGGTGGCCCCACCTTACAACAATTTTATTTGTACTTTTTAGTCAACACAACAACTTTATTCCTACTTTTTGGTCAATATCACCATCTTTTTGTCATTACCACTATTTTTTTGTCTTTATCTCACTATCCCTACATTCTAACTTTTACCCACTCAAAATAACTTTTTCATTTTTTCTTAATCCGCGTGTCAGGACCCAAATGAGCATATGATTTTTGGACGGAGGGAGTAGCTATTAATTGCACATAAAGGGAATCAGATCAGATCTTCTATTGTATTTTCGTGTTGAATCTCCTATTACACTAATAAGATAATATCATTTGGCGTGACTATGAGTTTAAGATTTAGGGAATATATCTTGAACTCTTAGTCATGTCACGTGTCGGTCTCTTATTAATGCAATAGGAGATTTAAAACTGAAAAATAATTGAAAAAAAAATCGAACCGAAAAATAATTGAAAACTTTTTTTTTTCAGATTGAAAGTACTCAAATTGCTCCGAAATTTGTAGACTTGTAGTAAAACTGAATGGAAAAGTTGTTTAAGTTGTCATTTGAGAATTACTTGATACCGATTTTAAAAGAAATTGGAAAGATGACTCTTCAGGGCCAATTTAAAAATTACACTAATAAATGTTTAACTACCTAATCTATAAATGCAAGAATTAAGAAAGGCATTTTGGGCGGTAAACAGCTTGCATTAGCCTACTTTATTTTAGTATAATATATATGGATTGGCAATTCGACTCCCTCCCATTTGATAATACCAATTTTTCTATTTGGACAACTCATTTATTATACTCTTATTCAAAAAAAAAATACACTTTATCACACTTGGTTGATTTGACAGAAATACTCCCAAAAATTATTTTATTCAAAAAAAATATTATATATTTGTGACCGGCCCAATGGGCATTATGAAATGGGACGAAGGGACTGTAAACAATCAATTGAAAATCACATGCGAACTTAATATTCGTGCCTGACCAAACAAGCATTTTGCATATTATATCCGATGCTACTTTATTTCACTGATATGCACAACGTGATAATATTTAACATGTATGACACTATTACTCTTTAAAATGGACGAACTCAATTACAATTATATACTCTTTAACATTTGAAGTTGGAACATTCACAATGAATTAGCTTATGATTTAACCATGTTGGCGATATGCGTTAATAATAAATACTACGTTTGGTCCCTAAGTTTTTTCTTAAAGTGAAATGACACGAGTGAATTAGTTGTAGAGAAAAATAATTGAATTTGTTGTGAGTGGAGAAAAGGTCCCACATTGAGGGTAGTAATATATTAATTAATTGAGATATTGGTGGGGTAGTATCCAAAGTAGCTAAATAAGTTGACAAGGGTAAGAAATAATAATTTGCTGCGGGGTAGTGTCCAAAAGTAATAAGGAGAAAACTTGGGGATCGTCCCAAAAGAGAAATATAGGAAGAAACTTGGGGCCAGAGATAGTAAATACTCCCTCCGTCCCGCCGAATACGGCCTAGTTCGTATGGGCACGGAGACTAAGAAAAAGGGTATTGAGTATAAAGAAGTGTTTAGTGTAGTGTGAATGCAATATTTTATAATGTTAATAAAGTTATTGATGGGATGGTTGAATGTGTAGTGAAAGTAAATTAGTGGGGTTTAGATGAAATGGTGGGCCATGTATATAAACTAATTGTTTTCTTTAAAGGAAACAGGCCAAGTATGGTGGGACGTCCAAAAATGGAAAACAGGCCGTATTCGGTGGGACGGAGGGAGCAGCATACTTGATTACAAATTACTCTTCAACATTTGCAGCTCTAAATGAGCTTCAAATTTATCCATATCTTGTTTGGTCAAATATATCAATGCGTCTATTCCCCCTCCACTCTTTGTATCCGTAAAAAATACCACATGTGGGTAGGGAAACCCGCCCTGCCCCACCCAGTCGGGTCTGCCCCACCCGAAATCCGTTTCGTACAACGGAAACCCGCATAGGCTCGAGAAGCTGAACGCAACCACCTGCTTATTTTCACTGTCTATAATATTCGTCATCTCTTTCATCATATTAATAAAACCCTCTCCCTCCTTCATCCAAGCCACGTGGCCACCGTCGATGGCTTTCATGGCTTCCTGAACTTTCTTCACAAGCTCCACGCCGCCGTCCCCCGCCTCCGGCATCACGGTCGAGAGCCCAATTATGTTTCCAAATAGGTATTTGGATAGCGGCGGGTCGGCCCGGGTCCGTAGGTTTATTGCATGGTTCACGGTGTAGATCTTACTCGGGTCGGGTTTCGTGACGGACATGAACTCGGTCCAAATAAAGGCCGACAGCGCCACCACCCGACTCGGGCGGCGCCCGCCGCCGGAGAACCTTTCCTGGAGAGCGGCGATCTTCGCGGCGGGAAACGTGAAGATTCTGGCGGCGATCTCTTCTTTCACCATTTCGAGTTCCGGCTTGAACTCGGAGATATCCCGTGGTGGGAAAAAGGTGGCGGCGTCGAACTGCGGAACTGGGTGGACGGTGGCGGCGGCCGCCCCGTTAGTCGCGATGGTGGACCAAAATTTACTGAATGAGGATGAAGATAATCCGTCGGCGAGCTTGTGGGAGACGAGGAGCGCAACGGCGATGCCGCCGCATCGGAAATAGGTGGATTGAACAGCCATGCAGAAATCGTGGAGCTCATCGATCTTGTAAGGAATAAATCTGGACGCGTTTTTGGGGTCTGGATTGGTGATGATTAGTGAAAGATCGCAATTTGCTTCAGCTTCGACAAAGGGTACGCCGGCGTCGTTGCAGTCGACGTAGAGGTTTCCGACGAGGCGGCCGGCGAGGGGGTAGAATATTTTGAGGGTTTCGGATAATGATTTTTTGAGGTGGCCTGATTTTTGGGAGTTGGGAAATTTGGCATTTGATGAGTAGAAGTAGATGACATGAGGGAAAATTGGGGAGCTAATTGATCAGGTAATGAAAGGTGATGAATTTGCAGAGATTTTGGGGTGGGAGAAGATGGTTTGATCATTCTGTCGAGACTACGTTGATTTCGATCGCCATTCTTACTGCAAAAAACGGCTAGACTCTTTCTCTCTCTCGCTGTCTCTTTCTCTCTCTCTCAGACTTCCAAAATTATGGATGCATGGCGCTGTTATATATAGTGGAGGTCGAGCCTTATCGCTCAAATTCATGACAGGAATACTAGTACAATTTTATACTAGGGTAATGATATTCGGTCACACGGTGGTCACCACACGTGTAAGAAAAAAAGAAAGTTGATTTAAAAATGGAAATATTCACATTTCTCCCTTATGGTTTTTGTTTCCCAATTAAATTATATTTCCATTTTCAAAATCTATATTACCATTTTTTGTTTGTGTGGTCGACTACAGTGAGATCAAATAGCACTATCCTACTGAGAAATTAGTATAAATTAGACACAAAATCATATAAAATGGAAAGATAATCCACACCTTATAAATTATGTTGATTGTATAGATCGCTTGCTTAGAGAGAGATTTATTAGCTGGCTTCATATACAAACGTGCTAACCAACAATGAGTAGACTGTTGAATAGTATATTCTCCAGACAAAATAATTGGAGAAGTCAACTAATGCATGTTTCGTGTCATAATTACACTTACAATTTGACATTAAAAAGAAAGATCAAAGAATAATATGTCAAAGAGGAGCCATTGAAGCCTAGCTCAAGTGGCAAAGCTGAGGCACCTAAGTTTTTCCTGATGTCTCGGTAGAACTCCCGATGCTGCTTATAAATTGACTCTAAATTAAATTTAACTTTTCATCCAAATATATATTATAATCCTTTACCTTCTAATTTTACCAGAAACGATGTCGTTTTATTTATCGGACGACATATCAATTAGGATATTCCGACTACCATGTAAGCGTCAATTTGGAGGAATTCATCAATAGAGGCAAAATCAGAATAAATTGAAAGTTGGAGAATTTGGAGGCAAAATATTTCGTTGGGGAGCAAAAGTTTTGTTGGTTAAATATATACAAATTATGTGTATCCTAATCTAGAGAGCTAATATGATACTCGTCTCCCGTGAGCACCGTTCGTGGGCACCCACTCTCGATTTGTCCATATTAATATTATTTTATTTAATTTTTATATTAAATTTTAATCTAATACCTTAAAAAATGTTATTGAGATCATTAAATTGAAAACTTAAATTGAAATCAATGCTCAATTTGTTTATTTATTAATTTGTTAAAAGTTAAAGTGCAAAATAACAAATCGAACATTGATTTTTATGTAATTTTTATCTCAAATGCGTAAAATTCCTATGCAAATAGTTAAGGTTTTATTAATTTCCAAAAAGGAATTATTAATTTTCAATTAGGATTTATTAATTTTTTTAAAATATGATGTGGGGCGAGGTGGGTGCGCGGGTCAAACCTGATCCGTCTCACCTATGCACTAGTGCACCGAAGACCGGCTCTACGACTTATTGTTATCTTAAGAAGTTCAGACTAGATAATACGATTACCTTTTAAGTAATCGCTCAGCATAAGAAATTGAAATGCAAAAATAGGAAAGGAAGAAAGAAAAAAATTAATATGCTACACAAATGGGAGACCTGAAAATAAAAATAGAGCGTTTTTTAGAACTGTAACTTTAGGAATGTCAACTAGTGTTTTATGCGTTTAATAATTCACCCACGTAATGTGTAGGGGTCATTTGATATGTTATGTTATTAAAATAATGTAAAACATTTGTTTTCCAGCCTGATTGGAGGAGATTATAATTTCTTGATGGTCCTGATAACGAGCATTGGTGTATGGAGGTGGAGGGAATACGTCAGTAGCAATTTTCGTTGCTTTTAACATCTTTTTACTGAGTTAACTGCCCGGGTCAATTTGCTCTATAACTGGAAAAGTCAGTTGGAGCTGCTCTACAACTGAGATGGTCAGTTGGATTTGAAAAAATCCATGTGGATTTGAAAAAATCACATCATAATCATGGACAACTGGAAAAAATCCACTTCATACTTTTGTATATAATGACACAATAATTTATATTCTTCACTGTGTGTGATTGTATATTAATTTATCGACATAAAATATCTGCCATGTGTGCGCTGCATCATATATAGATTATGAACTCAATGCTAGTATAGTCATAATCATAAATGCATTATTTATCGAAAAACATTACTCGATCTTATCCAGTGTGGCTCGGTATCATAAATAACTTCAGCTTGAGATTGTAACTACTTAGTCATACTGCAGTAATATATTCTTGATTGTTTTTAATATTAACTCGCAAATTTAAATACAAGTTAGCCTTATATACATAAGAAAATAGAGGAATTATATTAGAAATGTAAAACATTTTGAGCAAATAAAAATTTAATCCAATGGGCAATACTCAAGACGACCATTTTTGCATAATTTTCAGGTCGAATGGTAAAGAAAATAATTGTTTTTTCGTTTGGATTTCTCTAGATACTACTTCAAATTGGACCTTCATTATTTTCTAAGTGTATGTCTTTTTCTTTTTCTTGAGTAATCTATGTTTATGTTATTTTGAGTGAAAGTTTACCTAAAATTTTTGTAGTAGCTGAGTTATTATTATTTTTAAAATAGAAGATATACATATAAACTGCTTTAACGGCAATACGGGGTATAATATTACTCCTTCCGACGCACTCATATTGTCGTCCTTTCCTTATTTAGGTGTCCCACTCATATTGTCATCTTCCAAATAAGAAAATTTTAACACTTTAAAATCCTTCAGAAGTGATGGGTCTACCACTTTCTATCTTTTATCCTTATTCTTAATTACGTGTCATACAGTAACATGACAATATCAATGGGTCCGAGGGAGTAATATTTATTAAGGAAACCATGATCATTCAATTTTTTATATTACCTCCATTCTTAAATAAGTGGCCACATTTCCTGATTGAAGTGACCTGATAATCTACGTTGTATAGGTGCATGGTGTGGGTGCAGGTGCAGGTGCGAGGGCGATGCAATACGGGTAGGGATACAAATTTTTGAAAAGTATAGTGTGCGATTAGTCAAGAATACGTCTATTTTATTACTACTATTTTATTAATTTTTTATATATCAATTTAAAAATACATAAATTTATATATAATTCATATTTTTTCTAGCTAAACTTTTAAGTATTTTCAATGAATTATTGAATTAAACACTAATAAAGATAATAAAATTTGATCATTTTACTTTTAACTTTCTTCTACTCATGCCAACTAGTCACAAGTGGAACCCTATTCCCCTCACTTACATCCTCCCAACTACGTCAACTAATTTTAATAAAATTTGTGGCGGTCAACACTAGCAAGAAATTTGTGGACGGAGCGAGTTAGCATGTTGTCAACGAAGCTAGCCCAAATATAAAGTTTTTTTATTTGACTGGGGAAATGGGAGTGGTCGGGTTCAAATTGAGACTGCTTACAACTGAAGCTGCACCGTTTGGATGACCCTCGAAGGACAGGCCAAATAATAAGTTGATTCTTTAAGAAAGAAGTTTATGTGTCGAATCATATTGTGTGATGGGTTTTCTTCCCAATTTATATATGAATTTGAGCGTAGTGTGTGTGCGTTATATCGAGTTATTGTCAAAAGAGGACCGTAATTTGAGTGTTTTTAAAAAGAGGACAATATCTTACGGAATTTGAAAAAGAGGACTATATCTCTCGTTTTTTGTTTATATACTCCTATTTCGGGCTCAAAATTAATAATTTAGACTTTGGTAACATCTCAAGCCCATTGATGACGTGGCGGTGCCATGTCACTTTTTTTGTATTTTGGCACAATAAAGTTATGCATGTGAAGTCTTTTTATTAGTATATAATTTCCTCTTTAGTATGATAAGATTGGAAAACAACAGGCTCCAATTATGATAAAAACTAGTAATTGGTTTCATATTACAACATTATGCTGAAATAAACTGTTTTTTGAGAGCATCGATGCTCAAAATTTATTTTTATATTAAGGCTGTAAAAGATAAAATGAAATAAATAATCGTAATACAAAAAAAGTGACATGGCACCGCCATCTCATCAATGGGCTTGAGGTGTCACCAAAAGCCCAAATTATAATTTGGACTCGAAATAGGAGTATAAATACAAAAAAAATGAAAGATATAGTTCTCTTTTTCAAATTTTTGTAAGATATGGTTCCCTCTTTAAAACCATTCAAAGTTATGATCCTCTTTTGATAATTAACTCTTATATATTGGGTGGGGATGATCAATATCTAAATGGATTATGATGTGATTGACTTAAATGAGATAGGATAAATATGTATTTTCTGCTTAAATAAAAATGGGTACGTATACCGTTTATTGCAGCCCTAAATACTTATTGGCCGGATCGGCCCCCTACACTTACAATGGATCTAATCCATTTGGGAAACCCGCTTATTTGTAGTATATTCTTTTCAAATAGTTTGGTCTACGATTCACGTAATTATTGCAAAGGGCACAAATATCTTGCGTATACGCTTATGATTTGATGGGTTAGTCAACGATTCCATGCAATTATAGCAAAAGGCTTAATATTCAATATTTATATGCAACACACATGCCACATATTTTATGTCAAGAAATTTAAATACGTCGTACATATTTATATAAATCCCATATTTTATAATTGGAAATTTTGTAATTAAGTTTACCTTGCAAATATTAAAACTTGAGTTGAAATGATGCAATATTAGAAGGAGAGGAGGTAGTCAGCATTTTCAGTTTCAGGGCACCAAATATTTTCGCGTTGCGGGTGTAGTAAGATAAATACTACTCTCTCTATTCATGATGCAGTTATCACGTTATAGTAGTAGGGCCTAAATAATAAATTATATTTAACTCATATTTTTCATTACTCTACTCACATTTATAGTAGGACTTGCAAAATACGCACAACTATAACTACTACCTACACTTTTTTAAAATCCGTGCCATCCACAATGTGACAACGATATCGTGGATGGAGGGAGTATTAAATCAGTTAAAACTTACAAAAAAAGCCAAAAATTACAAAAGTACTATTACATCGGCGAAAAATTACCAAAATGCTACAAGAAGCTATCGTGTGCAACCGGTTCTAACTTGAGACCGGGTCGGATCTAAGTCAACCCGGTCAACATGTTGTCTTTTTATGTTCCATTTTTTTTACACTCTTGTGGTGCATTTCATTACAATGAGTAATGCATCTCATTCCATAGTGTGGTGCATCTCATTACACTGTGTGGTGTATTTACACATTATGGTACATCTCATTACAGTGTCTGGTGCATATCATTATACATTGTGGAGCATCTCATGACCATTTTGTGGTTCATTTCATTACACTGTGTGGTGCATATCACTATACATTGTGGTGCATCTTATTATATTGTATAATGCATCTTGAAAATACAAAAGTGAAAATTAAAAAAATGATAAAAAAAATTGTTCAGTTACTTTCGTACGGGTGGTGCTTTGTGTGGTTAAATCATTCGGTTTTTGGATCAACCCTATTAGTGTCGGGTTACTTTCAGTTCGGGTCAATCAGGTTAAACTTTTTTCGAGTTACAAACTGTTGATTCTAACCCTAACCCATCGATTTTCGGGCTATCTCGTCCAGCCTAGAGATTTATGATAAAATACATAATTATTCTTGATAACCATATGTTTATAGCAAAAAAAATATAAAGTTGTTTTCTTGTAAAAAAAAGTTTGGGCAATATTAAATGCATTAATTTCATAATTAATTTGGTACACTTTTTTTTATTAAATTATTGTTAATTTATAATTTTGAAGTCATAATATATATGATCAGTACAAATTACAAATAAAATATTAAAATAATATTTAAAAAAAGAACTTATTATTGAATTTATCAACAAAGTAATGAAATATAACAACTAAGTAATAAATTTTTTTGGTTATCGAGCCAATCCACTCGATTATCGGGCTAACCCTAACCCTTCTTGGATTCGGTTCGGGCCAACCCACAGGTTTCGGGTTAAATTAACATCCCTATGAGAAATTGAAATGCAAAAAATATATAGTGCTACACAAGTGGGAGACCAGAAAATAAACAGAATGTCAACTAATTTTTTCTCTGCTTTAATAAGTCACCCACGCAATGCGTGGGGATCATTTGATATGTTATGTTAATTAAAATAATTAAAACATGGTTATTGTCAAATTTATTATATATATATCTTATGTACCGTAATCTCTTTGTGGAACCAGTCTTTCCACATTAAAAAATTAATCCATGTAGATTGAAAAAATCACATCATAATCATGGACAACTGAAAAAAAATCCATTTCATACTTTCGTATAATGATACAATAATTTATATTCTTCACTGATGTCTGTGTGCTTGTATATTAACTTATTGACATAAAATATATGCCATGTGTGTGCTGCATAATAAAATTGATTATGAACTTTGATGTGTGGGTGATCAAGTCATAATCATAAATGCATTATTTATCGAAAAAGCTTACTTGATCTTGTCCAGTGTGGCTTGTTCACCTTCCTTTGGTCGTGGTTTATTTAGACTAGGTAGTACATTCTCGATGACTTTTTATTGCAAAAGGATTATGTTTTGTTATAGAAAATGTACTAATCTTTTGGACCAAGTATTTTGTGGAATTGGTTGTTTTGATGTTGAGTTGTAGGTTTTTGGATCAAGAAGGAGAGAAGAAGAGTTTGAGACAAGCAGGAGTTGAAGTTACTTCCAAGCGATCGCTCGAGGATGGAAAAAAATGAAGCAAGTGATCGCTCGAGAAAGAAACGATCGTGTGAAGGAGAAGTCTGGAAAAACTGCAAGCTAGGTCAAGCAATCGCTCAGCCTCTAAGTGATCGCTTGACGAAGTGATTGGGCGAACACAGGACACGGCCAAGCGATCGCTTGACCCTAAGCGATCGTTTGCGGTATGGTGGCGTGAAACCTACTATAAATAGACAGATTTAATTACCTTTCGTCTCTTCTTCCACTTTGCGCGATTTTTCCAGTTTTTAGCACCCAAAACACTTTGAGATTTAAGTCGTGTACTGCGGGTGCTCTACCTCAATTAGCCACTGCTTTGCTCGTAAAATTTAAGTTCTCCGTGGAGATTTTCCTCATTCCCCGTATACTATGTTGGATGTTAAGTACTTGGGGTACTCTGAGCTTAAGCATGCTTTTCTTGCACAAGATGAAACTTATTTTGTTCTTTTTGAGGACCGTGGTGTGGTTAAGAGAGTTATTGCGTTGAAATGCTCGCTGGTTCTATTGGCCCCAACCCAAAGCAGAACATGAAGATGAAGATAGGACTGAGGGGCAAGGGGGAACAAGGCAACCCACAGAATTTAGGCCCTTCCCAACCATCGAGCTCTTCTCAACCATTTGGGTCCGTTTCGTTTGATTCTGTGGATTTCAGAACGACTTCAATGCTTTTCGGACTGACTTGGGGGCTCAGTTGGGCCAGTTGCAACAGAGTGTTGCTCATTATGGCAACCAGTTGCATGTTAAAAATGAGTATTTGCAGCGTAATGAGCAGCGTTGGGTGGAGAATGATCAACGATGGGTTTCGGCTGAGCAACATTGGCAAGGGGTTTCTCAGTTTCAACGCTGCTAGCTGTCAGTACTGGATCGAGCAGGCTTAGCAGTGGACTATTAATGCACAACATTGGGAGGAGCAGCGACAGTATAATGAAGCTCAGACACAGCGCAGGGATGCCTTCGAGCGGCATTTGCTAGTTAGCACTTTCCGCTGAAGGATCCTCTCAACCAGCTCACTATTGATGAGTAAGTTCGTTTCTTTCTTACTTTTTGAACTGTGGTGGTGTTTTGTTGTTTTCCATTCATTGCTGTTGTTGCTTTGGTTGTGTTTGTTGTTATTGTTTTGTGTAGGGTGCTTGAAGTTACGACTACTTTTGTCTCGGCTCTGGTCTCTGGTTTTGCACTCTTGTATAAACCCTTTCCCTGTTAATTTTGCTTACGTTGTGACAATGGGGCATTGTTAGTTTTTCTCATTGGGGGGGGGGGGGGGTGTTCTTTTGATTGTTATATTGTTTGTCTTTCATTTATTTTATTTCACAATTGAGATGCGAAAGTAGGAATTGAAGTTTATAGTTCATGCTTCGTTATACTTGATTGATCGGATATTTTGTTATGATTTGATTGATATGGTTTGTTGCATTTCGATTGTGGGGCATTTCATACTTGGATGTTCGAAGCTTGATGTTGAGTGTAGGTGAAGGGAAAGAAATCTTATTTTAAGAAATGTATCTCGAATAATGAGCCTTGTTAATGTCTAATTTTGTTTTAGTTAAGTTGGGAGGCTTATGCTCTACTGGGAACCATGAGCATGAGAAACCACACGAGGACACTTTAAATGATCTCTAAATGTTCACACCTCATGAATTTTGGCCATATAAACCCGACTTGACTTGAGAACTTTTTGTTAAGTCGTTTGTGTTGAAATTGTTGTCATTTGAAGGGCTCTACCCCTCTTTCTTGTCTGTTCAATGTTGAATATACTATACTAGAAATGGGTATGAGAAACCACGCTAGGAGGCCATAATTTCTGTGAGTAAATCTAGTGAATATTGCCTGGAATTCACTTAATCTTTATATTATAAGAAATGACATGAATTTGGGGATACTCCTTTGTTGTTCAAGTTTTCTCACCTCGATCTTGTAATTAGATGTTAAGTTGATTGAGTTCTTGTGTGGAGGGCAACTCATTTGTCTTGTGACGATTGTATTTGATTGATGAATGATGAATTTGTCTTGTGATTGAGAATTTATTGAAGTATGGATTGTTTAGTTCAATTTATGACTTTTTCATTTTAATTGGAAATAAGATTTGCTTGAGGACAAGTAAGATTTGTGTGTGGAGGGATGTTTCACCTTCATTTGGTCGTGGTTTATCTAATCTAGGTAGTACATTTTCGATGGTTTTTATTACAAAAGGATTATATTTTGTTATAGAAATGTACTAATCTTCTGGACCAAGTATTGTGTGGAATTTGGTTATTTTGATGTTGAGTTGTAGATTTTGTGATCAAGAAGGAGAGAAGAAGAGTTTGAGACGAGCAAGAGTTGAAGTTGCTTGCAAGCGATCGCTCGGTCCAATCAGAGCGATTGCTCGAGAATGAAAAAAATGAAGTAAGTTATTTTTCGGGAAGGTAGCCTGCCAAGGAGGTAGAGAAGAAGAAGGTGGCTGAAAGCCAAAGCGAAAGAGGTGGGTAAGAAGACCACTCAAAGGAAGAGGGGAGATAATCTTCCACCCCTAGTCATCAGAGAGCCCAACCCTGCCATGCATACACGAGCTCAGTTGAGGAAACAGGCAGAAGAAGTTGCTCCAGCCATGGGGAAAAGGAAAGAAAAAAGATGCATGAGTCCCCGGCCAAAAGAAAGAGAGTGAAGGAACAATGATACAAAGAACCTATTAACATTGATTCAGGCTCTAATAATGCCTTTGATAGTGATGCGAGGAACTCAAGGCAAGATTCTTCCAAGTTTGCAGGGGAGGCTTCTAAGGCACTAAGAATCCGCAATCCTATCATTGTGGATGCACTAAAGTTCAAGTTCAAATCTGATGAGCACCAAGAAAAATTGGGCACGGTACTGCAAAAGAATTTGTGGTGGAGAAAATTTGTGAAGCCTCAATTGCTGGAGGCTACCAGGCTGTTAAAGATGTTGAAAGATACGAAATGGGATCAGACCAATCCTTCGTGTTCGAAGGTTCATGCCATCAATAGTCTTGGAGTTCTACTGCAATCTCTCCAAGAGCATCAAGAATCCAGTTTGAGTAAGTGTTTCAAGACTTATGTGAGGGGTCATTATATTGATTTTTCTCCTGGAATTATCAATGCTTTTGTGAATCGTGATGATTATGATGATGAGGATGAGGAGATTTCTATTGATGAAGTAGCACAAGGTTTGACTGGTGGATTTTTTCGTTGTTGGCCAACCAACAGTGACAACATTAGTGGGATTCATCTCACTATGAAGTTTGCAGTGATGCACAAGATAGTAGTGTTCAACCTGGCTTCCCTTCGGTCATACATTTACGGTGGGTAAGCATCTTGCCGACCACCTTGTTCAAGATTGGTCAGTTTAAGTGTTTCAACTTTGAAAGATTGTGTTCGAGCATGTGACTAACCATGCTGAGGAGTTGGAGAAGAAAGAGAGATGTTTGGGATATCCCGGCTTGATTTTTGGGATAATCCAATCTCAAATGCCTGAACTGGTTCGTGATGGTGATATCTGAGTGTTCAACAACAACTTGTTCAATGAGGTTTATCACTTTCGTGATATTGAGGGCCCTGTTCAGAAGTTGAAGACGCGATACAAGGCTTCTCACTACTAGAAAAACGTACATGCATAATGCAGTTTCCTCCGTTATCTATGTGCTCAAAAAAACCGTTACGTATAATGGTGTTATCTA
This sequence comes from Schizonepeta tenuifolia, assembly GCA_029490685.1. Lineage (NCBI taxonomy): Eukaryota > Viridiplantae > Streptophyta > Magnoliopsida > Lamiales > Lamiaceae > Schizonepeta > Schizonepeta tenuifolia. The sequence goes on from CM055956.1 coordinate 126,145,102, forward strand.
TAATGCGCACATACATAACGGTTGTTTTTTAATACATAACGTTTTTTTCTCCGTTATCGTTCTAATTTTACATAACATTTATTACCGTTATTAAAAATTAATTTTTTTCATTATGAAGTGTACCTCATCTGTGTTATGTATCATTATAGATAACAGTTTTGTTTTCAATTTTTTATAGCGTTGCTTTTGCGTTATGGTTTTTCATTATTTATAACGCTGATTTGTGCTCTTATATGAACAGTATATATATAATTTTTTCCCAATTTTCCTATATATATCATAGAATAACAAAATTGCATTAACATCCACAAACATCCATACATTGTTATTCCAAACATGCATACATTGTCATCCGAATGTCACACATGTTCTATCTAGCGATATGTCATAAAAGAAGAGAACATATAAAATCTAACACAAAACACAAATAATAACTAGGATTCCTGGTATATCTTGCAATTATACGCTCCTTCAGCTCAATGCAATCGATACCTTGTGTTTCAATCGAAGACATACTTATCACACAACTTGCCTATTCCGCACGAAACCACATCGATCTCCACTTGAGAATATGTACGAGCATCCTTAAACTATGAATACAAACAAGCTCATAAATGAATTAATAACTAATAATATGATATTATTAAATAATCGAATAATATACTATGCTCGGGGCACTTGCCTTGTCTGGATGCATCGAGAGCTGACCAGAGAATACAAGTCACTTGATAAGATTATTAAGTCTATTCAGATGAGGCAAGCCTCCATAGCATCACTTCTGTAATGATACTTCTGCTCCAGCTACTGAGGTTGGTGAACCTTATGGAACGAAGACTGCTGATGCTGAGCAAGAAACCCGATCCTCATGATGAGTTTGACAATGAGCTTGAACGGATGCAAAAGGAAAGTGGAGGACTATGGTGATAGTGCTGAGGAAGAAGCGCTGAGGATGAGGACGAAGAGGAAGAAGATGAGGAAGAAGAGTCAGTTGATAACGACTTGGAGCGTAGCACAAAGCGCCACAAGAAGAATGGATCCAAATCTCATTCTATTTAGCTGTTCATGTTGGTTTTATGTCTCCTTTGTCATTTTGTCATTCATGTGAGACAAAAAGGGGTAGTAGTAGCTGTTTTTTGGGTTTTTGGTCTTCTTGGTATTCTGGATTTCTGTTTATTATGTTTATATGTTAATGTTTTGGGTTTTTGGTCTTCTTTGAAGATTCCCTACTTGATTGTGTTAAGGGAGTTTAATGACAAGCAATTCTCCAAGATTAGTTTAAGGGGGAGTTACGATTCTGGAAGCTATTTCGTTGTTCCAAAGGTCAGTTTGAGGAGGAGCTTCCACACTATCTTCATTTGTGCTTGCGTGATTCGTTGCTATGCTTGAAGATGGTTTTTACTCTTATTGTTTTTGAATGCTTGGATTTTAGTTTTGTCTACATAAATGCCAAATGGGGAGATTGTTAGATTCGAGAATGTATGTAGCTCAATCAAGTTGGCAGATTTATGTAGAAGGTGATCAGACTGAAATGTTACAAGGTGTGCTGACACAGAATGGAAATTTTGTTCCTCAGTCTGAGCTAGAATATTGTGGAACAGGTTGGAATAGATTCGGAAGATTCTTTTCATATCTATGCGTATTTTGCGGAGATCTTTTCCTTATCCATCCATGACGCGGAGAAGATCTGATTCGGATATATTTATTTGTTTCACAAGATAAGCCTCCAAAGGAAGTTTTTATCAACAAAGAAACTAGGGCAAATCAGTGAAGATCATATCTAGGGTTTCTCAAGATCTATATATATCGACATCAACATTTTTTGGAGGCTGCCCTTGTTTTAGCTATTTTCATTATATTCATAGCTAGTATACTTCTTGTAAGAGAGTATTTTTCATATTGTGCTTGAGAGTATTTAATCATATAAAAACACTTGATAGAGAGGTGAGCATTGGGTTGCGACTCAAGCTTAGATTGTTCGAGTGCGTCTTGAACATTCGTTGGTTCACGCTGGGTTGGGAAGTGTGTGAGTTAGGAGACTTCATATGGTTAACGAACTATATGTGTAAGAGTCTGTAATTACAACTTACAATAGTGGATTGATTCTCTCTTGGGCGAGAAGGCCCCCCCAGACGTAGGTTGACTACCGAACTGGGTCACCATCTCTGTGTGTTCTTTACTTAGCATATTCGTTATATTCTGTGCTAATCTCTGTGCTAAATTTTGCAGTAACGGATACAATTTATCTGTATAAATTGTTAGATTAATTATTTTATGACATTTTAACAATTCACAAATATCATTAAGGTAGCCCAGTGTTATTTCAAGATTAAGAAAATGAAATGCTATGACATTTTAACAGTTCACAAATATCACTTCATCAAGACTTAACCTAATTAAATTAACGTCCTAGTACAAAAATTAAGAGCCGACTGTTATTGAAGATTATGAAAATGAAATTCTATGACATTTTAACAATTCACAAATCTTCATCAAGACTGAACCGAATTAAACGTCCTAGTACAAAAATTAAGGGAGCAAATTTCAGTTTACAAGCTTAGCATATATAGCCTCTTCTAGTGCACATTCTTGCCCCTCCTCCAAACGGAACGAATGTGTAAGGTACGGGTCCACTCCCCACCGCGATGGATCAAACTTCTCTGGCTCTGGGAAGTTGTATTGTGGATTCTTGTGGGACGAATGGGTCGTTTGCGTGATTTGCAAGTTAATTTATGGTTGTTTTCTCGTTGTGTAATAAACAATGGATCAAAATTGTAGGAAATAGAATAGAATATCTGCAAATTAATAAAGTCAAGACCGAAGGAAATTATTATCTGATAACGATTATTAATTTATCGAGTGTTTATTTAAGGGAATAGTAATAAAGTGGGGATGGTAGTTTATTGATTTATTTGTATTTTAATTAAAATTGACTTGGTACTGATCAACAACTGAATTAAAAAATGTACACTCTCCATTACGGAACAAGTGACTCATTTTGTTTGAGCACGAGTATTAAAGTGAAGGGTAAAAATTGGTTAATGTGGTATGACCCACAAATTTTGAAGAGATAATTGTTTCCTTATTTGGAAACAAGTCATTTGTTATGAGATACCCCAATATAAAAAACAAGTCACTCGTTTTAACTAGATAAGATGTGAAGTACACTCACCAAAATTTAGTTGCTAAAAAAATATTCCTTTCTACGTGCAAATGCATGTACTCCCCTATTATATTAGTAGTCTAAAATGTCCTAATATATGTCTAAAGTCTAAAAAAGTGCACAATTAATATTTGGGTAATTTTAAACATAACCCCCATTTCTTTCTTTATAGCCTTCAATTTAAAATAATAATAATAAATAATTATAAATGTACTACTGTATCCTTACACAATACACCCCAACTTAACCCCTTTAGCCTCCACAATTCATTTTCTTATAAATAATATTTTCTGAATTAGAGACCCCGAATAAAATTAAAGGGTTCCACAAAAAATTATAGCCCCCAAAAATGAAAGCACCATACGGTACCAATGGAATATTTTGGGGAGGCGTAGGAGCAGAGCGGCGAAGCCACGGCGGCGATGGACGTCGACGACAACCATGCATTCATTCTTAGATATCTTTGGCTACGAGGGGAATGCGCGCATATTTATTCAACTCCTTCCACTATGTTCATCTTTCCTATTTATTCAACTCTTTTCAATGTGTTCATCTTTCCTCTTTTTTAAGATCGTCATGTGTACTTTTGCTGGAACTGTGATTAAATGATGAAACTATTGTGATAGCTCCATGGATGATAACAGTTCAAGTGAATAACTTGCCAATAAAGAAATTATGTAACTAAAAAAGTTAAGTTTTGAGGACCAATATAATCAATTAAGGATCAAGATTCATATCGAAACATACACATAGTGTTGAGAAAATTTTGTGAATTAAATTTGGCGGAGCTATAGCAGCTATATACATAATATCAAAAATTGTTCTTTTCGGAAATATGGGAGGTTTTTTTCATTTGGATTGGACGATTGTTTTTCATATCTCTGGAGTTTGTGCGTGTTTTCTTTTTTTGGGTTGAATAAAATTTATGTAACTAGTAAAATATTAAATAACCTGCGGGCCTGGGCCACTTACTGAATTGGCCCATTCGAGCCAAATTTTCAGCCTATAATGGGCCGGGCCAGGCCCATTCCAGACTCTGTGGGCATGAAATTGAGTTTTATTTGATGAAAAGCCCGGCTCAGGCTCGACCCATTGCATTTGTGGGATTGGGCCGAGCTGAGCTATACTATTAAAAAGCCCATCTGATTTTGGGCCAAATGAAAACCTAAGCCAATTTTCTCTCTTCTATAAACGAAGTTTCCAAAATGAAGTTTTTATTAAATTCTCATTTCCAAAATGAAAACCTAAACCCATCTGATTTTATTAAATTCTCATTTCCAAAATGAAGTTTTTTCTACGTGGAGCCTAGTAATAGTTCGACTTTCGAAATTATTAATTTTCACTATTTTTAATAATAATTATATAAAAAATAGCAATATATAATGAATTTTTTAAATATTTATTATGTAAAATTTTAAGTTCAAAAAATTATATGCACTAATTTTGGAAAAATAAACTCTAATAATTAATCAAAAATTAAAAAATGAAATAAAATTTAATATAAATCATAAATAAATCAATAAATCATAGCTATTAATTGCACGCAAAGGGAATCAGATCAAATCTTCTATTGTATTTTCGTGTTGAATCTCCTATTATACTAATAAGATAATGTCATTTGGCATGACTATGAGTTTAAGATTTAGTGAATATATTTTGGACCCTTTGTCATGTTACGCGTCGTTCTCTTATTAATGCAATAGGAGATGCAAAACTGAAAAATAATTGAAAAAAAATTGTACCAAAAAATAATTGATTTTTTTTTTTTTCAGATTGAAAGTACCTCAAATTGCTCCGAAATTTGTAGTAAAACTGAATGGAAAAGTTTTTTAAGTTGTCATTTGAGAATTACTTGATACCGGTTTTAAAAGAAATTGGAAAGATGACTCCTCAGGGCCAATTTAAAAATTACATTAATAAATGTTTAACTAATCTATAAATGCAAGAATTAAGAAAGGCATTTTGGGCGGTAAACAGCTTGCATTAGCCTACTTTAATTTAATATTGGGTAATGATATTCGGAAACACTGTGGCCAACCACATGCGTAAAAAAAGGAAAATTAACGGTAAAAATGGAAATAATCACATTTCCCCTAAGGTTTATATTTTCCAAGTTTATTTCTATTTTCAAAACCTATATTACCATTTTTAGTTTGTGTAGCTGGCCACAGTGTGTCCGAATATCATTACCCTTTACAATTATAGATATGAATTGCAATTCGACTCCGTCCCATTTCATAATACCAATTTTTCTATTTGGACAACTCATTTTATTATACTCTCATTCATAACAATTACTCTTTCTCTTCTCTCGCTTAGTTGTTTTGACAGAAATACTTTCAAAAATTACTTCATCCAAAAAACATTTTCATAAACAACACAACTTTAAATAATCAATTGAAAATCACATGCGAACTTAATATCCGTGCCTGACCAAACAAGCATTTTGCTTATTACATCCGATGCTATTTTATTTCACTGATATACACAACTTGATAATATTTAACTTGTCCCACACTATTACTCTTTAAATGGACAAACTCAATTACAATTATATATATACTTTAACATTTGAAGTTGGAACATTCAAATTAAATTAGCTTCGAAGTTAACCATCTAGGTAGACGATATGCGTCGACAGTAAATAGCCAAATCGGATTTCCTACTCCATTTCGTGTTTCATTCTCTACTCCTTCCATTGGTTGAATGACATGTGGCATTGACTAGGGTTAATTCCATCCAAATAGGGTATATAATTATCTTCAAATTGCCAAATGTAAAAAATCAGACGAATGCAATAAAGGATGAAACATAATGGCGAGTAGAGGATCGGGATTGATAAATAGCAAACTTGATTACAAATTACTCTTCAACATTTGCAGCTGTAAATGAGCTCCAAATTTGTCCATATCTTGTTTGGCCAAATGTATCAATGCCTCTATCCCACCTCCACTCTTTGTATCCATAAATAAAGCCACATGCGGGTAGGGGAACCCGCCCTGCCCGACCCAATCGGGTCTGCCCCACCCGAAATCCGTTTCGTATAACGGAAACCCGCATAGGCTCGAGAAGCTAAACGCAACCTGCTTATTTTTACTGTCTATAGCCATATTCATCATCTCTTTCATCATATTAAAAAACCCCTCTCCCTCCTTCATCCATGCCACGTGGCGGCCGTCGATAGCTTTCATGGCTTCCCGAACTTTCTTCACAACCTCCACGCCGCCGGCTCCCGCGTCCAGCATCGCAGTCGAAATCGTAAATATGTTTCCAAAAAGGCATTTGGATAGCGGCGGGTCGGCCCGGGTCCGTAGGTTTATTGTATGCACCGCGGCGTAGATTTTACTCGGGTCGGGTTTCATGACGGACATGAACTCAGTCCATATAAAGGCCGACAGCGCCACCACCCGACTGGGGCGGGGCCCGCCGGCGGAGTACCTTTCCTGGAGAGCGGCGATCTTCGCGGCGGGAAACGTGAAGATTCTGGCGGCCATCTCTTCTTTCACCATTCCCACTTCGGGCTTGAACTCGGAGATATCCCGTGGTGGGAAAGAGATGGCGGCGTCGAACTTCGGAACGGGGTGGACGGCGCCCGCCCCGTTTCTGGCGACGGCGGACCAAATTTTTCCGAATAAGGTCAAAGATGATGCGTCGGCGAGCTTGTGGGAGATGAGGAGCGCAACCGCAATGCCGCCGCAGCGGAAATAGGTGGCTTGAACGGCCATGCAGAAATCTGGGAGCTCGTCGGTCTTGTAAGGGACAAATCTGTAGGCATTTTTGGGGTCTGGATTGGTAATGATTAGTGAAAGATCGCAATTTGCTTCAGCTTCGAAAAAGGGTACACCGGCATCGTTGCAGTTGACGTAGAGGTTTCCGACGAGGCGGCCGGCGAGGGGGTAGAATCTTGTGAGGGTTTCAGACAAGGACTTTTTGAGGTGGTCTGATTTTTGGGAGTTGGGAATTTTGAGATTTGATGAGTAGAAGTAGATGAAATGAGGGAAAACTGGGGGAGCTAATTGATCAAGTAATGAAAGATGATGAATTTGCAGAGATTTTGGGGTGGGAGAAGATGGTTTGATCATTTCTGTTGAGATTACCTTGACTTCGATAGCCATTCTTACTGCAAAAAGGTTAATTAATTCTTCTCTCACTCTTGCAAATTAAATCTATGGATGTCGCTTATTGATAGTGGAGCTTGAGCCTTATCACACAAGTTCATGATAAAAAAATGTAAAATAGTAGGTGGCCTATTTTCCTAGCGGAAATATTTCATTCTCGACCAAAAAGAAAAAAGAAAAACTAGCTATAATATTTGTAGGCCGGAAGTATAATTTTATATAAGTCACAACACTAACAGATTATAACTTAAAACACAAATTCATAAAAAAATGGAAAGATAACCCACATCTTAATTTTTTATTTAAAAAATTATATTGTCTACACAAAATAATGGAAAGTCAACTAATTAATGGATGTTTCGTGTCATAGTTAAAAAAGGACCAAAGAAGAATATGTCAACGATGATAGATAATGATGTTTAATTTCTTTTAATCGGTTGATTGGGCTCGTTTAGAAGAAAATTAGGGGTAGGAGGTGTGTTTAGTGGATATTTTATTCAATACTTAATAGAATATAAATAGTGAAATGAAGTGGATTTTACCGTTAGAATAGTGAAATAATGTAATAAAGTGGGTAGAGAGAGCAAATGAATAGTGAACAACACAGACAATGAGAAGGAATAATAGTGGAAGGTGGAGTTGTTAGAGCTTAGGAGAAATTAGGCCACATTAGTAACTTTAATTAATTAGGACCTTAATAACCCCTAGCCCAAAAAAGGAAAAACATGCCATGAATAAACCAAAAAAGAATGCACACCATTAGATGGATGGAGTATATATTAGAAGACTTCTTTTATATACGAGGAGACTATACTTAAATTTAATTAGAATATAAATTTAATAGAGATTTATGATATCACCCTTAAAACAAATATATCAAGAGGATATATTAAATAAATCTAATTTCGTAAGAATACGCTCTGTGTCCCACTTATTATGTCTACTAGGTTATTCTTGAAATGAATGTCTCACTCATCATCTTTATGTTCAAATAGGGAAAGAGTTAACCTTTCAAAACACTTAAAAAGTGGTAGGACCAACATAATGAGTTGGACGGAGGAAGTAATAGACATAGACATAGATACATACTTATATTAGAGAATGAATAATTTAACAATTTACTTTTAGATTTCTTAAAAATTCCTATCCTTTCATAGTTCGATCTAGAAGTCCTTGACATACCTAAACTCATGATTCTGTTTGATACGAGAATTTTTGTTCTTTAGGACGAGTCTGAGCATGAGGTGTTCGATAAAATGTCTGATCCGACTGCAAAGAAGAGCCGGACCCAATTTGTTTGATAAAATGCCTGAACTAATACTAAAGGAAGTACAGAAAATAGAAGTCTTCAAATATTGAATTAAATTATTATCTACAATTGTTAGTAGGAATCATCCTTCTTGGGTAGAGCTTCTCTTCTCTTCCCAGTCGTAGTTAATTTTCCAGCATTGAAAAATTCTTCCCATGATAGATTTGCGAAGTATGATGACGTAATTTGAGTAATAAATGGTCAAACCTTACAATTTGGTATAGAAAATACTCCCTCCGACCCAATGAAATTGTCATGTTAGTTCGGCACGGAGATTAAGAATATATATAAAAAGATAGAAAGTGGATAGGTCCCATCACTTTTGGATGTGTCAAAGATTATTATCATTTATTTTTATTTTTGGCTTTAATTTTATTAAAAATATTGGATCTTTTGCGTCAAGATCCTGGCTACGCCATTGGTTGCATGGTTCCATTCACACCATATTCGACGACCAAACACAACTATTTATTCATACATAATTTATCAAGATTTGAGTAGAAATTAGTTACAAGCTGCACTGGTGCGATGCGAAAGGATGCACTAACGAAAGAACAACTCAAAGAGGATGTTGGCGTGGTAGAAGCAAGACGAATGGTATGAATGAGGTGTGGCACAAATGAGGTTTTGTCTCTTCGTTTTCTTACTCAGTAGTGTTTTCTTTTATGTATAGTATAAGCATAAATTGGTCCCCAATTTATTACTATTTATAATTGATTCCGAGTTGAGACCATAAGTTAATATACAAGCACACATACTTGAGTGACGAAGGGTTATACTACCTCCGGTCCCCAAGTCTCTTCCTAGGAGGAAGTGGCATGGGTATTAAGAAAAATGTTGTTGAGTTAGTTATGAGTAGAAAATAAGTGATTGAATTTGTTGTGAGTGGAGAAAGGGTCCCACATTGAGGATAGTGATATATTAATTAATTGAGATAGTAGTGGATCGTATGTGATATTTTAGGTAAATAAGTTGATAAAGTAAGGGTAAGAGATAATAATTTGTTGTGAGGTAATGTCCAAAAGTAGCTGGAAGAAACTTGGGGACCATCTCAAAAAGGAAAGATAAGAAAAGACTTGGGGCCGGAGGTAGTATTAAATTATTCTGCAATTATATATGAAAGTATGAAGTGTATTTTTTCCAGTTGTCCATGATTATGATGTGATTTTAACAAATCTACATAGATTAGTTTTTTTTTTTAATGTGGAAAGACTGGTTCCACAAAGAGAAACGATGGTGTTATATATAAGCTTTAAAAAACTCCTCAGGTGCAAATACAAAAATAATGGGCGTCATATCAAATGCAAAAATTGAACAATGTTGAGTATATCATATATGGTTGGTACATAAGATATATATAATAATTTTTACTATAACATGGTTTAAATTATTTTAATAACATAAAATATCAAATGATCCCCACACATTGCGTGGGTGAATTATTAAACGCATGAAACACTAGTTGACATTCGGTAAGTTTATTATTTTCAGGTCTCCCACTTGTGTAGGTAGCTTTATTAAATTTTTTCTTTCTTCCTTCCATATTTTCTAGTCTTAACTTCTTAAGATAACAATAAGATGTAGAGCTGGTCTTCGGTGCATTGGTGTACATGTGAGACAGGTCGGGTTTTTGAACCACGCACCTGCTCTGCCCCGCATCAGATTAAAAAAAAATTAATAAACCCTATTAAGAAATTAATAAATTAGATTAATGAAACCTAATTGGAGATTAATAAATCTTAATTAGGTTGATTAATTAAAAAAATATAAAAAATTTGAAAAAAATGAATTATGTTTTTTATAGTTTTTTTTTCTCTGAAAAAAATTTATACTATTAAAAAATATTAAAAAGTAAAAATAAAATACTAATTGTAGATTAACATATATTATGATAATAAACAATTCATAAACAAAAATGTACTCCCTTCGTCTGATCTTGATATATCTTGTTAGGAGGGAGTCACGAGGTTTAATAAAAAGATTGTTGAATTGGTTGTAAGTGGCGAAAAAATAGTTGTTGAATTTGTTGCGAGTGGAGAAATGGTCTCACATTAAGGATAGTGATATATTAATTAAAATCCTCATATTGTCAACTTTTCGTTATTTAGGTGTCTCACCCATATTGTCATGTTTCAAATAAGGAAAGTTTTAACCCTATAAATTCTTCAAAGGTGATGGGACCTACCCACTATCTATCTTCAAAAGATGAGTGAGAGTGAGAGTGAGAGAGCAAAGAGAACAAGAAGTAGAAGATGAAGAAGAGAAGGCATCAAGGTCACCATTCTATTAATTGTGAGTTTGTAGAGATGTGATTCGATTGGCGGATGGCGGATGACTTTTTGTAGGAGCTATCCACACGCAGGCGGGATTGAACCCAAAACGTCTTAATAAGGAGAATAAGGAAAGTTTTGAGTGTTTCAAAGAAATAAATATTCTAACAAAGTACACTTACTCGTGTGATATAATAAAAATTTAATTGATTATTTATGTGATTTAAATCTGATAAAAAAGATTATCGTAGTCCCCAACCACTACTTATTATTTTTAAGAAAAATATCATGTTTTGTCCTAATGTTTTAACGAATTTGTAATAGTATCTTATCTTGAAAATTTTTCCCTAAAAATGATGAGTTTTGTCTATCTAGCTGGTTGGATTGTCCACGTAGGTGAGCCACGTGTAAATTCCTGTGGAATTAAAAACTTAAACTTTCATTTCCAAAATCTATTTTTTTTTTTGCAACATTATAATTCATTTCCAAACTTACATGCCAAACCTTTCTTCTAAACCATTGGGACAAGTGACATTTTCGGTGCTACTTATATAATTAACAAATTGACCGGTGTACGTTTTGTAGAAAATAACAAAAATAAGTGGCCACATTTCCTGATTGAATCAACCTGGATTTTATGTTGCATAGGTGCATGGGTGCGGGTGCAGGTGAGAGGGCGATGAAATACGGGTACAACGATACGGATTTTTGAAAATTATAGTGTGCGATTAGTCAAGGATACGACTATTTAATACTACTATTTTATTATATTTTTTACATATCAATTTAAAAATACATAAATTATATATAATTCATATTTTTTTTCTAGCTAAACTTTTAAGTATTTTCAATGAATAATCTAATTAAACACTAATAAAGATAATAAAATTTGATCATTTTACTTTTAACTTTCTTCTACTTATGCCAACTAGTCACAAGTGGAACCCTATTCCCCTCACTTACATCCTCCCAACTACATCAATCAATTTTATTAAAATTTGTGGCGGTCAACACTAGGCAAGAAATTTGTGGACGGAATGAGTTAGCATGTTGTCGATGAAGCTAGCCCAAATATAAAGTTTTTTTTTTTTTTTTACTGGGGAAATAGGGAGTGGTCGAGTTCAAATCTGAGACTGCTTACAGACTAAAGTCGTACCATTTGAATGACCCTCGAGGGACAGCCCAAATAATAAGTTGATTCTTTAAGAAAGAGGTTTATGTGTCGAATCATATTGAGTGATGGGTTTTCTTCCCAGTTTATATATGAATTTGTGCCTAGTTTATATTTTTGAGAACAATGTCTAGTTTATATGAATTTGCTTGTAATGTGTTGGTTATATTATAATATCATGAATTTCGAGCTCCACTATATATACATATCCATCCATAGAGTTTTGAGAGAGTGAGTGAAAGAGAATAAATTAAACTCTTTTAGCAGTAAGAATGGCCATCGAAATCAAGGTAATCTCGACAGAAATGATCAAACCATCTTCTCCAACCCCAATATCTCTGCAAATTCATCACCTTTCATTACTTGATCAGATAGCTCCACCAGTTTTCCCCCATGCCATCTACTTCTACTCATCAAATCTCAAAATTCCCAACTCCCAAAAATCAGACCACCTCAAAAAATCATTATCCGAAACCCTAAAAATATTCTACCCCCTCGCCGGCCGCCTCGTCGAAAACCTCTACGTCGACTGCAACGACGCCGGCGTTCCCTTTGTCGAAGCTGAAGCAAATTGCGATATTTCACTAATTATCACCAATCCAGACCCCAAAAATACGTACAGATTTCTACCTTACAAGAGCGATGAGCCCCAAGAATTCTGCATGGCTGTTCAAGCCACCTATTGCAGCTGCGGCGGCGTCGCCGTTGCGCTCCTCGTCTCCCACAAGCTCGCCGACGGACTATCTGCATTCTCATTCAGTAAATTTTGGTCCACCGTCGCGACGAACGGGGCGGCCGCCGCCACCGTCCACCCAGTTCCGCAGTTCGACGCCGCCACCTTTTTCCCACCACGGGATATCTCCGGGTTCAAGCCCGCAGTGGGAATAACGCTGAAAGAAGAAATCGCCGCCAAAGTCTTCACGTTTCCCGCCGCGAAGATCGCCGCTCTCCAGGAAAGGTACTCCGCCGGCGGGCGCCGCCCGAGTCGGGTGATGGCGCTGTCGGCCTATATATGGACCCGGTTCATGTCCGTCACGAAACCCGACCCGACTAAAATCTTCGCCGTGGTGCATACAGTAAACCTACGGACCCGGGCCGAACCGCCCCTATCCGAATACCTATTTGGAAACGTATTTACGCTTTCCATCGCGATGCCGGAGGCGGGGGACAGCGGCATGGAGTTTGTAAAGAAAGTTCAGGAAGCCATGAAAGCCATCGACGGTGGCCACGTGGCTTGGATCAAAGAGGGAGAGAGTTTTTATAATATGAAGAAAGAAGAGATGAATATGTCTATAGAGATTAAAGATCAGCTGGTTGCCTTTAACTTCTCGAGCCTATGCGGGTTTCCGGTTTACGAAATGGATTTCGGGTGGGGCCCACCCGTTTGGGTCCGGGTGGGCGGGTTCCCTTACCCAAATTTGGTTTTTTTTAATGATACAAAGAGTGGGGATGGAATAGAGGCATTGATTCAGTTGACCAAACAAGATATGGACAAATTTGAAGCTGCAAATGTTAAGAGTAGTTTGTAATGAAGGTTGCTCATTTATCGTTATATTGTTTGCTACGAAGTGTGGGATAAGACTTGATATGCTCGATTAAATGGGATGTCTTAATACGAATCAAGAATTAATATTGTGTTTGGCGTGATATATTAAATTCTCTGCAAATATTTTAATTATGGTAAAAAGGATGAAATATCGTATTGTACTTTGTAAAACTGAATTATATTTGTAATTGATGAATGGACAGCTTAGTTGGCACCAAGGCGAGCATCGGGCCGAAGAAATGAGAATTAGCCCGATCGGGCTCGAATGTGTCGTGCGGATGATCAAATTTTGTACTCCCTCCGACCCGCTCATATTGTTATCTTTCAAATAAAGAAAATTTTTAACTCTTCGAAATTCTTCAAAAGTGATGAGACCTATACCCACTTTCAATCTTTTTACCTTTATTCTTAATCTGCATGCCGAACATGGCAACTTTTCATTAATCTCATTTTACCTTATTTGGACATATCATTCCATTAAACACATTTCCTAAAATGGAAATGCACCATACGATAAATATGCACTATAACTCATAAAATATCATATACCACACAAAGCAACTAACTTCATTATTTCTCCTACTTGATGTTACAAAAATACCCCCCAAAAATTACGTTATCTTTTCAACTTTATCATAAAATAACTCATTTTCTTAATATCCGTGTCCGACCAAATGATATTATTGAAAAGACACGGAGCGAGTAAAAGTTATCATCCTAAAAACACTCTACTCCTTGTTTTCCTTAATTATTATCAATGAAGCTACGAGTGAAGGTGAAATCCAATATGGAGTAACGCACCAATTGAACAGTGGCTCGATGAATGAGAGAACCTTTAGGATTATGCCTACCGTGAGTCAGATCATTTATTTCAGAATTGTGCATCTCTTACTACATCTACGTATAGACGGAGGGAATAGTAATTCAGATAATAATTGCTAGTAATATGAATTATATGATAATATAATTATAACCTACCCGGGCTTTGATAATTATTTAGTTTTGTTTAAGGCTGAAAGTATGCAAAACGGGTTTTAGCGTAACCCGTAACTGATCCGTACCCGTCAGGTAATGGGTATCTTATACCCATAATGTCAGGTATTGTGATGTATGTTTATTTATTATTCAACATAAACGGGTAATAGGTAACCCGTTAAGATTTTAGGGTACCCGGTCAACACGCGGACAAATAATTAATAGGAGTAACATATATGTATATAACATATGATACTTTATATTTTCATATGAAAAAAAAGTATATCTTATTTATCGTTTAAAGTAATTAAAGCTCACATTATATGGAAACAAAAGAAAAAATGTGGATTAAATTTATAAATCTCACTTTGTGACTCTTTGTCTGACGAAAAAGATTGGATGCTTATCTGCTTTGATTCTGCTCATTTTCTTTGATTTTCCAGTCATTCTTTAGTTATACTACTACTTAGTTTGATTCTTTATATTCTTGTTATATTCTATTTAACTCTTCTCAAGCAACTAGCAAAGAAAGTATAATTAAACGGGGTACATGGAAAGCAATATTCTATTTCATTATGAATGGAAAAAAAATTGAGGTTGTTCTCATTTTTTGTTAAACGGGTAGTGTGTGAACCCATTATCCCGAACAAGTATACGTGGCAAGAAATGAGACAGGATAAATATGTATTTTCTGCTTAAATGAAAATGAGTACGCATACCCGTTTATTCAGTCCTAAATACTTATTGGCCGGATCCGGCCCTACACTTACAATGGATCTAATCATTTGGGAAACCCGCTTATTTGTAGTATATTCTTTTTCAAATAGTTTGGTCTATGATTCAGGTAAGGGTAATTCTATTTGTAGCCCCCTTTTTTCTCTTTGTAGCCACCATATTTAATTAATAATAAAGATATTAATTAAAGTACTATTCTACCCTTATACTCATAAATTATACGTATTTCTTCTCATTCCTCTCCACGCCATAGCCACCAAATCTATGCGGTTGTACACAGTCATTCTCATTCCTCTCCACACCATAGCCACCAAATTCTAATCTTTCTCCCAAAATTATTTCACAGTCTCCGCCTTCATGAGAAAGCTTCCACAGTCTCACTTCACCCATTTATTTATGTTTTTTTGAAAATTCTGTGAGCCCCTTGACTTCAATAAAGAATACTCTTTGTGATTAAGAAAAAATCAATTAATTTTTTTTTACATCAACGCCTGATTAAATTTCTGTGTAAAGGTTAGGGATCAAATTTACTGAAAGGAGAGTGGAGAGAAGAAAGAAGAGCAGATTATTGGTGATTAAGGGGAAAAAAAACGTCGTTAATGAAGAATAATTACCCTAGGCTCCAAACAACACGAAGGAGATGGCAATTTCTCTTTTGATTATCAATTTTGGATATGGATTGGTTTTTGCACTTATTGCATTCTTTTTCTAGTATATGTAATAAATAATCTAGTAATTCGTAGCATTGAGAGAATTAAGAAAAACAGATTGTTGACGATTAAGAAATTAGAAGGAAAACTTCGTTGTCAATGAATGTTAATTACGCTAACATTTCGGTTGGATTGGAGGAGGTTATGATTTGGGGACTAAAGTGATAGATTGCTAGTACATTTTAGGATTTATTTTGTAATTATTAAGTACTTATAATATTTGGAGGCTATATGGGCATTTTAGTACAATTAATATATTTTTTATTAATTTTTAAATTATGTGGCTACAAAGAGTAAAATGGGGACTATGTTTAGAATTACCCTTCACGTAATATCTTGCGCATACGCTTATGATTTGATGGGTTAGTCAACGATTCCATACAATTATAGCAAAAGGCTTAATATTCAATATTTATATGCAACACACATGGCACATATTTTATGTCAAGAAATTTAAATACGTGTACATATTTATATAAATCCCATATTTTATAATTGGAAATTTTGTAATTAAGTTTACTTGCAAATCTTAAAACTTGAGTTGAAATGATGCAATACTACAAGAAGCTCTCGTGTGCAACTGGTCTCTAACTTGAGACCGAGTCGGATCTAAGTCAACCCGGTTAACATGTTGACTTTTTTATGTTTTTTTTTTAAACTCTTGTGGTGCATCTCATTATAATGAGTAATGTATCTCATTACACAGTGTGGTGCATCTCATTATACTGTGTGATTTATTTACACAATATGGTACATCTTTACACTATGTGGTGATCATTATACATTGTGGTGCATTTTATTACACTGTCTCGTGCATATCATTATACATTGTGGTGTATCTTATTACATCATGTGGTGCATCTTGAAAATAAAAAAGTGAAAATTAAAAAATGATAAAATTAAAAAATTGTTCGGTTACTTTCAGTAGGGGTGGTGCATCATGTGGTTAAATCATTCGGTTTTCAGGTCAACCCTATTAGTATCGGGTTACTTTCGGTTCGGGTTGTTGGGCTGAACTTTTTTCAAGTTACAAATTGTTGACCCTAACCCTAACCATCGATTTTCGTCCTAGAGATTTATGAAAAAAATACATAATTATTCTTGATAACCATATGTTTATAGCAAAAAAATATAAAGTGTTTTCTTATAAAAAAAAGTTTAGGCCATATTAAATGCATTAATTTCATAATTAATTTGGTACATTTTTTTAATTAAATTATTGTTAATTTATAATTTTGAAGTCGTAATATATGATCAGTACAAATTATAAATCAAAAATTAAAATAATATTAAAAAAAAGAACTTATTATTGAATTTATAAACAAAGTAATGAAATATAACAACTAAGTATCGATTATCAGGCCAATCCACTCGGTTATCGGGCTAGCCCTATCGGGCTTAGGCTAATTTCTGTTTAGTTCAATCGTACTAAAATTTTTTCGGGCTTAAAATTTTCGGCTCTAACCCTTTTCGGATTCGGTTCGGACCAACCCACGGGTTTCGGGTTAAATTGACATACCTTTGAGAAATTGAAGTGCAAAAAATATAATAGTGCTTACGCAAGTGGGAGACCGGAAAATAAACAGAATGTCAACTAGTTTTTCTGCGTTTAATAATTCACCCACGCAATGAGTGGGGATCATTTGATATGTTATGTTAATTAAATAATTTAAAACATGTTATTGTCAAATTTATTGTATATATCTTATGTACCGTATCGCTTTGTGGAACCAGTCTTTCCACAATAAAAAAAATTAATCCATGTAGATATGAAAAAATGACATCATAATCATGGACAACTGGAAAAAATCCACTTCATCCTTTCGTATATAATGATACAATAATTTATATTCTTCACTGATGTCTATGTGCTTGTATATTAACTTATTGACATAAAATATATGCCATGTGTGTGCTGCATAATAATATTGATTATTTATCGGAAAAGCTTACTTAATCTTATCCAGTGTGGCTCGGTAACATAAATGACTTAAGCTTGAGATTGATACTACTTAGGTCATGCTGCAAATATTCTTAATTGGTTTATTTAACTTAGATAACTTAATCATACCAATTACCTTATTTACATAAGCAAATAGAGAATTATGTAAGAATAATGTAAACCATTTTGAGCAAATAAAAATGAGTTAGAGACTTTTTCAGGACAATATCTTATTACAGAGTTCGAATTGAGGACATTTCTGCACGGGCTTCGATTTAAGGACACTACCTTTTTAATTGCCACTCCGTACGACCAAATTTGGCTCGAATTAGCAATTCAAACACGTGTATTAGAAGCCCATATTAGTAATTTTGTTAATTCAGGCCAAAATTTGTCCTACGGAGTGGCAATTAACAAGTTAATATCCTTAAATCGAAGCCCGCGAGGAAATTATCCTCAATTCGAACTCTGTAATAAAATATTGTCCTGAAAAAGTGTCTAACTCAATAAAAATTGAGTTGAATGGGCAAAACTAAAAAACGACCATTTTTGCATAATTTTCGAATGGTAAAGCAAATAATTTTCTTTTTCGGCTTGGATTTCTCTAGATACTTCAAATTGGACATTAACAACCCACTCTTTCTGTCGACGAAATGATTGTCACTTTCATTTATAGTAATAGGGCTCTCTCATAATACATTATATTTAACCTTATGTTTTTTCACTACTTCACTCACATTTATTGTGGGACTCTTACTCCACTAACAACAATATTTACTACTACTACCTACCATTTTCTTAAAACCTGTGTCGTCCACGATGTGACAACCATTTCGTAGATGGAAGTATATATATATATATATTTTGTTTTATAAAATGATTCATTTTTTTTTATCTAAGTTTATGTTACTCCCTCCGTCCCACCATAGTTGCCTCCTTTGTGTTTGACATGTAAATTAAGGAGAAATGATAAAGAATGTAAAAGTAGTTTGAATAAATAATAAAGAATATAAAAGTAGTGAAAAAGTAGTGTGAATGCAAATATAAAAGCAGTGTAAATGCAAAAATTATTTCCTCATATAGAAATGAGACATCTTTCATGGGACAACACAAAAAGGAAAGAAAGACAACTTTCACGGAACAAAGGGAGTAGTTTTTAGTGAAAGTTTACCTTAAATTTCTATATTAGTTGAGTGAATATTTATTTTTAAAAAGAACATATATACAAACTGCTTCAACGCAATGCGGGGTTATAATATTAATAATATTAAAGGAAACAATGATCATTCAATGTTTTATATTAACGCAATGCAGGGTGAGGGTGCAGGTGCAGGTGCAGGTGCAAGGATACAGATTTTTGAAAATTATTGTGTGCGATTAGTTAAGGATATGTCAATTTATTACTACTATTTTATTATATTTTTTATATCAATTTAAAAATACATAAATTATATACTCCCTCTGTCTATGAAATGGTTGCCACATTTTTGACGACATGAGTTTTAAGAAAATGGTAGGTAGTAGTGAATTATAGTGAGTATTATTGTGAGTGGAGTAAGGGTTCCACAAAAAATGTGAGTGGAGTAGCAAAAGTGGCAGTCATTTCGTGGACAAACTTAAATTGTAAAAGTGGCAACCATTTCGTGGACGGAGAGAGTATAATTCACATTTTTTTTCTAACTAAACTTTTAAGTATTTCTAATGAAGTAATCTAATTAAATATTAATAAAGTTAATAAAACTATATTAAATTACAAAAATACCCCCCAAATTAAAATTTTCAAAAAACAACCACATATGTATCCTTCACGCACCGAATTTGCGTATCCGATTTTTTTTTTCTTCAGGCTTGGCAAGGAATTCATTAGAAATTGCTTTCGCACTCTGCGCGTATCCAATACTACAATGTGCTATTTTTAAAGAATGCGTGCATCATAGCAGGAGAGAAATGGGCACAAAAATGGAGAATGGGTGGGGACATATGATATAATTTTCTTTTTCAATCTAGTAAACATGTGATATAAAAGTGTGGAAACTATAATATTGTCTCATCTAATTTCTTATCCATTATTTTCCAATGAAAACCTTACAACGAAAGTATTTCTCGTTTCAAACCCTATATTACTTTTTTTCAACTTATGTAACTGGCCACAGTGTGTCAAAATAGCACTATTCATAATATTAATGTTAATGATAGAAATTAATAAGTACCCAGTTTGCTCCTATATATAGATCAGTCGAATTAATCATTTCTCTACATGTACACTTAGCTCTCATAAGCAATAGAATGGAGAGCTTAATCCATTCTCCTCTTCATCTTCTATTTCTTGTTCTTATTCTTCCTCTCTCACTCTCACTCATCTTTTCCATTCACAAAAAGCAGCCCGACGATCTGAAGAAGGTCGTCCTCCCCACCGGGTCGAAAGGCTGGCCGATTTTAGGAGAAACTCTGGAGCTCGCCCTGTTAGGCTACCCGAAATTTGTGAAAACAAGAATGGAGAAATACTGTGGTAATGTGTTCCGCACGTCTATATTGGGAGAGAACGTTGCAGTATTCTGCGGTGCACAAGGCAACAAGTTTGTTTTCACAAAATTTGATGATGAAAAACTTGCCCCCCCATTTTTGCCCCGATCCTTGAAGAAAATACTCTACGGAGATTTGCAGGAAAGTAGCTACGCGGAAGTTTATGTCTTACTCCGCAAATTCGGAGATGAGGTTTATAAGCCGAAGGCGTTACGGCAGTACACACCGGTGATGGACTCGTTAGCTCGTGAGCAGCTCGACGACGGGTGGAGGCCTAATACGGTGGTGAAGGTTCTTCCATGGGCCACAATGTTCATATCAAAATTGTCGTGCAGATTGTTTCTGAACGTGCAGGCGGCGGATCGAGGCGGCGCCAAGTTGTGGGAATCGTTCCCTAAGATGACTGCCGACTTGGGATCGCTGCCGATAGATTTGCCGGGAACGGCCTTTAACCGCGCTATCAAAGCAGGCAACATCACGCGTGCGGAGCTGATGAGGATCGTCAAGGAGAGGAGGAAGGAGGTGATGAGGATGAGAGAGAATAATATTGAGGATGAGAGAGAGGGAGGAGACCTGCTGTCGAAGATGCTGGCTTCAATGGATGAAGAAGATGGGAATTATGTGAGCGATGAGATGATGGTTTATTTGTTTGTTAGTTTACTACTTGCTAGCACCGTGACGACCGTTTCTACAATCACCTTGGTCATGCATTTTCTTGCTACACTTCCACACATTTACCAAGGGGTTTTTCAAGGTAACATCAATTAACTACTACACCCTCGGTCCCACTCATTTAATTTGTCAACGGATATTAAGAATCAGGGTAAAAAGATAGGAAACGGGTAGGTCCCACAACTTTTGATGAATTTTAAAGGGTAAATTATTTTCTTATTTGGTGTATGACAAATTGAGTGAGACATCCATTTAAACTAAGCGGGACAAAATGTGTATTTGTTTTGTCGTTCTATTTTTATTTTTTAGGTATTTATTTAATTTAGGGCAAAATTTAATATTTTTATTTATTGATGTTAATAGATACTACTCCCTCCGTCCCGTTCAAGATGGTTGATTTCTTTTCGGCACGGAGATTAAGAAGTGTAGTGAATAAAGTGATATAAATTATTTTTTAATTGATAAAGTGATATAAAGTGGTGCTGAAGTAACATAAAGTGATATAAAGTGGTGCTGAAGTGATATAAAGTGAATAAAGTAATTTCTTATTTTTTGCCAAAAATGGAAACCAACCATATTGAACGGGACACCCAAAAAGGAAAGATAGCCATCTTGAACGGGACAGCTAGAGTATTAATTATTAAAAATGGATATGTAGAAGCCGGAGAAAATTTCCGAATTAAACTATATATATTTTTTTCAGTTTATAAATAGATTATATATTACTCTAAAATAGAGTTTATTGTTGGACATGTGGCCTTAAGCCTTAATATCTAATTACTAGCTACCTTGCTTTGCTAGTATTGTTTGTGTATATCAAACTTACTTTTAAATTACATGATGCTTGATAAATAAATAAACCTCTATATATAGTATAAATTAAATTATTTAAAATAATCTAATATACAATTTATTTTAGTCGAGTTAATATTTTATCATTTTAATTAAAAGTTGAAATAATCATGTAATATTTAATGTTTTGATTTATTGATGTTAATAGATACTCCGAAAATTATTGAAAATGAATATGTAGAGTTTATATGGCTGGAGAAAATTTCCGAAATAAAGTATATATATATTCTTTGCGTTTATAAATGGAGTATATATATGTTGGACATGTGGCCTTAATATCTCGCCTTAGTATCTAATTACTAGCTAGCTTGGTAGTATTGTTTGTGCATATCAAACTTGCTTTTAAATTACATGATGCTTGATAAAGAAAACCTCAACATATAGTATAAATTCAATATTAAAATATTCTATAATTTAACTATACTGGATGTATGTCAAAATGTGTAAAAATAGACACTTTTGTAATGGTAACAAATATATTATCGGTTGCTTAAAGAACAAATGGAGATTGCAAGATCCAAAGGTCCCGATGAGCGGCTGACATTGGACGATGTCGAGAAGATGAAGTACACGTGGAACGTCGTGCGTGAAACCCTCAGGCTATTCCCACCTGTACCGGGAGCATTGAGGAGAGTCACAAATGAATGCACCTATGAAGGTTTCACCATTCCTAAAGGATGGAAGGTGCACACATGCATATACGCAGTTTTCATTATAGATTAATTATTTTTCTTGAAGTTAGTGCTATTTGGAGGCACTGTGGCCAATCACACTAGTTAACCCGTTCAACTTGTCCCATTTTGCCTTTTTTTGTGTCTCATTCAACTTGTCTCATTTCTTTTTAAGAAAACAATTAAGAAATCACTTTATTCACTTTATATCACTTCGAAATCACTTTATATCATGTCACTTCAAAAACACTTTATATCAGTTTATTCACAACACTAAACACACCCTTTATCATAAGTTTTGACAAAAAGAAAATATAAACCCAATTATTTCTATTTTTATAATTAACTTTGTTTTTTTTACGCGTGTGACTACCCATAGTGTGTTCTGATAGAATTATTGTTTCATCGATCATTTTGGTTCATTATTGTTTATTACTCAAGAAAAATAACAAACTGGTAGGCGTTATGGACGATCCATTCGTCCCACAAGAATCCGAACTACTTTCCAGAGCCGGAGAAGTTTGATCCATTGCGGTTTGAGGGGAGTGGACCAGTACCTTACACGTTCGTTCCGTTTGGAGGAGGAGTAAGTATGTGCCCCGGAAGAGATTTAGCTAAGGTTTCAATACTGGTCGTGGTACATAATGTGGTGACAAGGTTCAGACTCCAAAAGGCGATCCCAAGTGAGAAGATTGTGTCTCGTATTGCCAATTTTACGCCGGCTCATGGCCTTCCGCTTCACCTCCATCCCCATCAGGAAGAAAAATAATCAATCATTATGCATGCAAATAGTTAATTTAATTATTATATGTGAGAATATAATTTCAATTACTATAATTAATTTCCATTTGATTGGAAATTATATACCTGGATTGTGTAATTCTATCAATGTGTATTTTATTGTGTAATTTCTCTCTGTGTGTACGTATTTTCTGGTTTTGCACGCGGTTTTATCCCGTGGGAACCCCTATTTCGATTAATGTACAGTAAAACCTCTTTAAAAAACAATACTCCCTCGATTCACAAGAAAGATGTGCATTTTGTCATTTTCGTCCGTCCATACAAAAGATGTGCATTTCTATTTAAGTTGTTCCTTACTAAATCACACAAAAATGGGAGCTTCGCAACACTAACAACACAATTTATCAGCTTTCTTAATTCCCGTGTCAATTTCAAATGCACAACTTAATTTCTTGTGGATAGAGAGACTAACATATAGATAATCTCGAAAATATGATTACATTTTAAGTAATCTTAACATAAGAAATTGAAATGCAAAAATACGGAAGGAAGAAGGAAAAAATTTAATAATGCTACACAAGTAAGTGGGAGAGAATTTAATATATTATGTTATTAAATAAAAAATTAAATCATGGCAAATTTATTATCCATACCTTATGTATCATATGTACTAGTCACATTGTTCAATTTTGGCATTAATATGATATATGATGATTGACCCCATTATTTTGGTATTTTAAAGCATTTGATGCCATAGTATAACTTTGTTGAACCAGTCCGCGACAAAAACTAATCCAGGTGGATTTGAAAAAATAAACATCATTATCCTGGAAACTGGAAAACGTCCACATCATATCATTCTTTCATACTCCCTCCGTTCACAAAACAACTCCCTACTTACCCATATTTTTTTGTCTATGAAACAACTCCCTACTTACCTTTTTGTACAATTATACCCTCCTAATTTTTCTTTATTTACTATACTTTGTCATTGATGGTCTCACCTCACAATAATTTTATTTTTACTTTTTGGTCAACACAATAACTTTATTCCTACTTTTTGACCAATACCACTATTTTTTGGTCAAAACCACTGTTTTTTTGTCATTATCCCACTACCCCTATATTCTTACTTTTACCCCACTCAAAAACACTTTATCAACTTTCTTATTTTCCGTGCCAAACTCCAAATGGACAGATGTTTTGTGGACGGAGGGAGTATATAATTATACAATAATTTATTATTTGTACAGCTTTTCAACTATTATGCAACTATTGTATACAAATAGGTACCGCAAAAACGTGAATGAGACCTGCCGTACCCCATGCGACTGCGCATGGGGCACATGGGGGCACGTGCCTCATCCACGTGTGTGGCGCATGGGGTGCACGTGCCTGCCTTTTTTTGCGAATTCTTTTTTACTTATTAGGACACTTTTCAGAAGTGTCCTAATAAGTGTTTTTCATCGTTTTTGTTTGTGTCACAATATCTAATAATTTTTTTTATTATTTTTTCAGTTTTTTTTTTCTAGATTTTTTGTTCCTATTTTTTTTTGTTTGTCTCTTCATTTTATTCTTTGCCGCTTCTACTTTGGTCAAGATGCGAGCGAGGGTAGTCAAAGGCCTCGGAGCGAGCCAAAAAAAATCCTAATTGTTGCCGGATAATTATCCTTATATTAGTAATTGGAGCGAAGGCGGAGCCGTAAAATCAGAGTCGAAGGCGGAGTCTGAAAATCGAAGTCGAAGGCGGAGCCGGAAAAAAAACTGAAATTAAAACATATTAAAAAAGAATTATTTTGACCTGGTTAACGGGTCACCCGACCCGAATCCGGTCACTTTCCATGTAGCAGGTCGCATGCAAGTCATTCTCAATAAGTACTATTGGGTTCCTTGAGGAGTATTACTGAGGCTAAATATTTCGGGTTCAATTTCCAGCATGATAAAAATATTATAATGTATCATTCTCACGTTCTCATATAAGACCTATTCTCACATGACCCCTATTCGTCAAATCCCAAAGCTCATTGTCCTGTCCGAAAACGGAACCCTATGTTTCCAATTTTTTGCCACTTAAGAGCATTTACAGCAAATGTCGATAGGAGGGTGTCGATCGGGTGTCGAGCGAGATCGACCCACCCCCACTCGACACACCCTGTGTCGATCGCCGGAGTGGGGGATCGACACCCCCCTGTGTCGATCGGGGTGTCGATGGCGAGGTCGATCCTTCGATCCCTCCCTCGACTCCGCCACGTCGAAAAATGGGGACACGTGGCGTGTCCCCATTAGTCCGTCATTTTTTTTTTAATTTTCTGAATAAAAAAAAATAATGGTAAAAAATTAAATACACCCCAACGGCTACATCCCATTTTTTCACTATATATCCCTTCATCTCATTCATTCTACACACCAAAAATTTCTTTCTTCATCCATTCTTCCCTACAAAAAAAATTACTCTTTCACATCATATTTTGTGCAAAAAAATGACCGACGACCAGTTTAATTCGTGGTATTCGCAAACTTTTGGTTCAATCCCACCGAACCAATCTCCAAATCCGGCGAATCCACCTCCCAATCCGGCGAATCCAAGCTCCCAATTCTCATCTTCTCCAAGTTTCGGCCAATACTCGGCCCCTGCAGGGTTTGGTGCTTTTTCACAGACGCCGGCTTTCTCCCAATTTTCCCCGTCACCGGGTTTCTCTGCATTCCCTCCGGCCACTGGGTTCTCGCAGTTCTCACAGCCGCAGGGGTACGGCCAATTCCCCCCGTCGGCTGGATTTCCACAGTCGCCGGGCTTCTCCCAAGTCCCTCCGTCCTATGGCTTTTCGCAGTCGCCGGGCTTTTCACCTGCGTCGGGCTTCTCGCCTGCGCCGGGCTTCTCGCTGTCGCCGAGCTTCTCTCAAGTACCCCCGACATCCGGGTACTCCCAATTCTCGGTGGGTACGGCTCGACTCAGACGTTTCAACCTCAACGACGACGACGACCATGTTGAGGTGGAGGACGAGAAAGAGGAAGAGGAAGAGGTGTACGGCGATTCCCACCAAGAGGAATCGAATGAAATCGAGCAAACACCACCGCCCCCGCCCCGCCGCAAGGGGAAAGCTGTCGCGACATCAAGCACGGCCATTTCTCCGGCCAAGGGGAAGAGCAAGGCACGCCGCAAGGGGAAAGCTGCCGCGGCCTCATCCGACGAGCACAATAAGCCAGCACGAGGTCCTAACTACACGCCCGCTGAGATTGAATACCTCGCAAGGTGCTACGTTGACTTCGGGATGGACGCGATCACCAGCAATTACCAAACCTCAAGCGCGTTTTGGGAGAAAATAATGATCCGTTTCAACGAGTTCATAGCTCCCGCCCACCCAAGAGAGAAGAGTGCGATGAAAAGTGCATGGGGCCGCGCCAAGAAACAGATCCAGAACTTCGCCGCCATCTACATCCAAGAAGAAAACCAGCTCGGAAGCGGGGAGAACGACTTCGATCTATACACAAGGGCCCAAGATTTGTACACCGAGAAGTTCAACAAACCGTTCTCGTATAGGGCTGCGTGGGAGCTCTTGAGGCATATCCCGACTTTCACCAACCCTCAGAAGCCAACAGCTCCAAAGCGGACGAAGATAAATGAATCCGGCGAGTACACTTCGTCTGCCAGCGGCAACGCATCCACCACATCCGCGAGCGATGCAAACACTCTGCAGGTTCGACCCGAAGGAGTGAAAGCGGCGAAAGCGGCGAAGAAGGGGAAGAAGGGCAAAAATGCGCTACGGGAGCAGGCGGCAGAAGAGTTGGCATCCCTCAACAAGCAATCGAGGGAGGAGTGGGCGTTCAATATCTATATTGCCGACACGTCGAATATGAATCCCGAGCAAAAGGCGAGGTACGAAAATGTTCGCCGCAAACTTGCAAAGGAATTCAATTGGGAGGAGTAGTTGTCTTTTTTTTTTAAAATTATTGTAATGCAGTAGTTTTTAATTATTGTATTTTTTTTTAATTAGTGTATGTTGTAGTTTTTTTTTAAATTCAATAAAATTGTCATTTATTAATTTCTGAATTTAATTAAGTTAATTTTTGTAATATTTATTACAAATAAAAAAAACAACAAAATAAAATCTATTCAATCATTAAAATCACGTTTCCCAGTGCTTAGACCTAGGTCTTACTCAACCCCATTGTAGTGGAGAAATCAACCTATGTCTAACTCAACACCACCAATCATTAAAATCACGCTTCTCAGTGCTTAGATCTAGGTCTTACTAGACACCCGTAGTACATGCTCTAAGTGCTTGAACCTCTGGAGAAACTGGTGTATGTTGTGCAAGTGATGAAGGAGGCTGAGTTTTTATGCTTTTTACTACACAACAAACAAGAGAATAGTTGCTGAATATCATTAATAAATGCATCGTAGAAAAGCTAGTTTTCTGCCTCTAACTAAATATATACATGTTTCCTAATATTTATAGTATGTAATTTCGTTTTATGCAATCAATTTTATTTTTTGTAGCGAAAAGTGATACTTTGTCCGTCGTGGATTAGTATGGTCTCTTTCTAGTTTTAGACGTATAGTGTTTGCTTTCTGAGACATGTTTTTTTACCCTTTTATCCTCAAAACATTCATATATTTACCCTAAAAAGTTTCTTTCCTCCACTAATATATTAATACCACGTCTTTCTTTATTTTTCTTTTTTTGAGGAAAAAATACTTCATTAATTAGCCGAATCGGTTGAACAAATATCAAGAAGCCAAGGAGGAAAGAACACCATATATTAAATGAGTCCCTTTTTCCACTAAAAAAATATCATCTTCAGGACACATTTAAGTTCGATTGGACTTTTCTCTTATTTGTTATTCTAAAAAAATATTCTGTGATATTTGAGCATCAATTAAATATATGAGCTGCAAATTAAATGTTAAATTGTGAAAGCAAATTAAATTCCTATGATATTTGGGTATTAAATTTATTAAGATGCATTACTTAAATGTTAGAGCTAATTTAAAATTATCGTTGTAAAAATTAATGACTTTGATAACGAAATAAGCAAAGTGGAATAGATAAGGATACCAATGGACTTAACTTTTAATTTTTAATTTTTAATTTTTTTGATGGCAGACATAACTTTTAATTATTAGAAGCATGACATATATATAAATGTGTTTTTGTTTTAACAACGTTGTTGTCTTCATTTATAGATTACATATTAAAACTACTACCAAATGTCAACTAATTTGCGAGCAATTAACATCTACTCCCTTGAGAGTTGAGAAGTTTAGTACATTTTTAAGTTGCACCACAAATATTTTTATATCCAGAAACAATTTACAAGCACACGTATACAGGTTGTCATTGTCCTATATATTCTTTGGAATTTTTTTGAATGTCATCAAATTTTTAATATGGTTAAATTTCTCCACACTTATCTTCTCTCAAATATATGATAATCAAAGTCTTAATTTTCTTAACTAGTTTGTTAATAAGCACGTTAATTTCGTTCATCAATTAATGTAATTGGGTGGATGAGATCCTCTATTTTGTAATTGATATCCCATTATCTATGTCTTTTAGTTCTTGTAAATTATTTTCTGAAATTCCAATATCTTATGATTTAGTAGTATAATTTTACAATATTTTTGAAGAAGAAATGATTTTACAATTATTAATTATGATTCATTCTTTTGAATATGATTTATATTACATTTATTGCATTGTATTATTAGAGTTGGATTTTTTCTAAAATTAGTGGATATAAGTTTTTAACTTAATTTTATATAATTAATTTTCAAAATTCATTATATATTATTTTGTGTAATTTATATAATTATAATTAAAATAATGAAATTAATAGTGAGAAATAGATAAGTTTGATCTGGATTAATAAGTCATCGGAACCTAATGACCAAAATTTAAGGAATTTATATAGCAACAAAATGGTGGAATTGTTAATAATTAGTAAGTCGATTGTCATATTCACATGGATTATACAATACACAAATAATATTTAGATGCTTATCTATTAGTTATAACATATAATGCTTTTATTATGTCATAGATGTATATTTCAAGACTTATTGTCATCTTAACAAGTTCAGACTACAAAACATAAGTGAGAAGGACTCTAGTGCAACGCGTCTCACAGAGCGCCTCTTATGCGCGGCGTGTGAATTGCACACGCCTTTTTTTTTTTGTTAGCCCATATGCACTCCACCATGTATTCATATGCATATCACTTTATGTTGATATGCACACCGAAGAGTATTGATATGCACCAACTTTTTCCAAAAAAATTTACCAATTTTTTTTTCTTTTTTTGTTTATGGCGGAGCCTTCGGTTCCGATTTTACGGCTCCGCCTTCAATCCGATTACTAATATAAGGATAATCGTCGGGAAACAATTTGGATTTTTCGGCTCGCTCACAGGCCTTCGGCTCCCCTCGCTTGAATTTTGACCAAAGAAGAAGCGACAAGCAAAACAACGAAGAGGCAAACAAAAAAAAAGAGTGCAAAATAAATTTGGAAATTTAAAAAATAAAAATTGAAAAAAAACTGGAAGAAGTTGGTGCATATCAATACTCTTTTGTGTGCATATCAACATAAATTGCAATGCATATGAATATATGGTGAAGTGCATATGAGCTGACCTTAAAGAAAAAAAAATTGAAAATATATATACATAAAAAAAAGTCAACTATTTGACCAAGTCAACCCTCTCACAAGAGTATTTGCCTAAGTAATATTATAGTATAATTAAGAGATGGAAATGCATAAAAAACGGAAGAAATTAAGATTTTAAAAATTAATAGTGCTATGCGAGAGGGAACATCGGAAAATAAGAAACAAATGTCAACTTGTGTTGAATGAGTTAAATTATTTATCAATTATCTGGTAACGTGAATTTTGCAGCAAACCTACTTCTAGTATTGCTTCATTTTTGGTTGCTTCACTAAATGTCTACTTTCCATTTATAGAAATCACCTACTCTCATTACAAGTTATATGGAATCTTTCATTTTCTATCTCTTTAATTATCATTAATCACTTAATTTCCCTTTTAATTTCCGTGCCGAAAAGAATTAGAACACATATTCTGACATGAGGGTAGTATAATATATTGTAGAGTTGCCAAAATTATCGGGTCGAGCTAGCCTAACCCGTCACACATGAACCCTAGGTATTTCCCAGAGCCGGCGAAGTTTGATCCATCGCACTTTAATGGGAGTGGACCGACACCTTACACATACGTCCCGCTTGGAGGAGGACAAAAAATTAACATGCCTATAAAGTCACTACATGATATACTAATATTGATTTTGTTGGAAGGATCGAATTCATGGATACTTATGAAAAAAGAGCTTATGCACCATCAAATATATACGTAGATGCAGTAAGAGATGAACAATTCAGAAATAAATGATTCGACTTACGCTAGGCTTAATCTTAAGGTTCTCCCATTCATCGAGCCGCTGTCCAATCGGTGCGGTACCTCCATATTGATACTAATTAAGGAAACAAAGAGTAGAGTGTTTTTAGGAGAACTTTTACACATTACAACAAAAAATAGATATTGAGACACTTTATTAGACGCACTATTTATTATGTGTCCCGAAAATATATTATTAAGGCATTTAATCTAATATCTTATATTTCATAAAGTTAACGGGCACTTGATATAATTTCGCTAAAAAATTATTATCTCCTAATTAATTATGTTAGGACAATAATTAAAAATTTGATCATCCCCATGACACATTTGAGCCTGATCGGGCTAATTATCAATTATTCGGCCAATGTTCACCTTGCTGCCAACTATGCTGTCTATTCATCAATTATATACTCCCTCGGCCCACAAAATGGTTGTCACATTGTAGACGACATGAAATTTAAAAAAATGGTAGGTAGAAATAGATAATAGCGGGTATTGTTGTGAGTGAAGTAGTGACAAATATAAGGTTAAATATAATGTATTATGTAAGTCTTACTACTATAAATGAAAGTGACAACCATTTCGTGGACGAACTTAAATGGCATAAGTGCAACCATTTCGAGGATAAAAGGGAGTATATTATTCCCTCCGTCCACGAAAATGTGCCCTACTTACCTCCTTTTTTGTCCATGAAAAGGTGCCCAACTCCACTTTATATACCATTATGCCCTTTCTACTACCACTCAACACTAATATTTTTCCATTCACAACAACTTTATCACTTACAATAACTTTATTCCACTACCACTCAACACTAATATTTTTCCATTCACAACAACTTTATCACTCACAATAACTTTATTCCACTACCCCTCAACTCTAATATTATCTCATTCACAAGTTTTTCTTAAAACCCGTGTCGAGCAAACAATGACACATTATCATGGACGGAGGGAGTATATAATAAAGTATAATCAATAATTCACTTTTACAAAGTACAATACAATATTTCATCCGCTCACCATAATTAATATATATTTTGCAGAGAATTTAATACATCACACCAACTACAATATTAATTCTTAATTCGTATTAAGACATCCCACTTAACCATATCAAACTTTATCCCATACTTCATAGCAAACAATATAAGGGTAAATGAGCAAACAAACTACTATTCAATATTTACAGCTTCAAATTTGTCCATATCTTGTTTGCTCAACTGAATCAAAGCCTCTATTCCATCTCCACTCTTTGTATCATTAAAAATAACCAAATTTGGGTAAGGGAACCCGCCCGCCCCGACCCAAACGGGTCGGCCCCACCCGAAATCCACTTCGTACAACGGAAACCCGCATAGGCTCGAGAAGCTGAGTGCAACCAGCTCATTTTTACATTTTGTAGCCATATCCCTACGTTGTTTCATCATATTATAAAAACCCTCTCCCTCCTTCATCCATGCCACGTGGCCGCCGTCGATGGCTTTCATGGCTTCCCCAACTTTCTTCACAACCTCCACACCGCCGTCGCCCGCGTCCGGCATCGCAGTCGAAACCGTAAATATGTTTCCAAAAAGGTATTCAGATAGCGCCGGGTCGGCCCGGGTCCGTAGGTTTAGTGTATGTACCACGGCCAAGATTTTGGTCGGGTCGGGTTTCGTGACGGACATAAACTGGGTCCATATATAAGCCGACAGCGCCACCACCCGACTCGGGCGGCGCACGCCGGCGGAGAATTTTTCCTGGAGAGCGGCGATCTTTGCCGCGGGAAACGTGAAGATTTTGGCGGCGATTTCTTCTCTCAGCGTTATTCCCACAACGGGATTGAACCCGGAGATATCCCGTGGTGGGAAGAAGGTGGCGGCGTCGAACTGAGGAACGGGGTGGACGGTGGCGGCGGTGGCCCCGTTCATCGCGATGGTGGACCAAAATTTACCGAATGAGAAATGAAGATAATCCGTCGGCGAACTTGTGGGAGACGAGGAGAGCAACCGCGATGCCGCCGCAGCGGAAATAGGTGGCTTGAACAGCCATGCAGAAATCTTGGAGCTCATCGGTCTTGTAAGGTGCAAATCTGTACGTATTTTTGGGGTCTGGATTGGTGATAATTAGTGAAAGATCGCAATTTGCTTCAGCTTCGAGAAAGGGTACGCCGGCGTCGTTGCAGTCGACGTAGAGGTTTCCGACGAGGCGGCCAGCTAGGGGGTAGAATATTGCGAGGGTTTCAGACAATGATTTTTTGAGGTGGTCTGACTTTTGCGAGTTGGGAATTTTGACATTTGATGAGTAGAAGTAGATGTGGTGAATGAAATCTGGTGGAGTTATCTGATCAAGTAATGAAAGGTGATGAATTTGCAGAGATTTTGGGGTTGGAGAAGACGGTGTGATCATTTCTGTCGAGATTACCTTGACTTCGATCGCCATTCTTACTGCAAAAAGGTTATTAATTCTTCTCTCACTCTCGCAAATTAAATCTATGGATGTCGCTTATTTATAGTGGAGCTTGAGCCTTATCGCACAAGTTCATAATAAAAAAAGTAAAAATAGTAGGTGAGCCAATTTTCTAAAGCAGAAATATTACACTCCCTTCGTGAATGGACGAAAAAGAAAAACTAGCTACAATCTACGTAGACGGGAAGAAGGTTTGATCATTTCTGACGAGATAACCTTGATTTCGATCGTCATTCTTACTGCAAAAAGAGTTTAATTTATTCTCTTTCTCTCACTCTCAATTATGGATGGATATATTTATATATATAGTGGAGCTCGAGCCTTATGACCCAGATTCATGATATTATAATATAACACACATTACAAGCAAATTCATATAAACTAGACACTATTCTCAAGAATATAAACTAGGGAAAAATTCATATTCCCTCCTTCCTCACACAGTATGGTGCGGGGGACATGCACAGGTTTTAAGAAAAAATAGATGTGTTGTTAATTTCTTAATGGATGAAGAAACTTTATAGGAGTAAATACATTGAACTTAGGATAAAAAGGTAAAAAATATGTCCTAGAAAGGAAACATTAGACTAAGTTGCGACAGCTAAAGAAGGAAAGTAGTCATACTAACATGAGATGGAAGGAGTATATAAATTGGGAAGAAAACCCATCACTCAATATGATCGACACATAATTAAACCTCTTTCATAAAGAATCAACTTACTATTTGGGTTGTCCCTCGAGGGCCATCCAAGTGGTGCGACTTCAGTGTGTATGTAGTCTCCGGTTCGAACCACCACTCCCCATTTCCCCACTCAAATAAAAAAACTTTATTATTTGGGCTCGCTTCGTTGACAACATGCTAACTCGCTTCGTCCACAAATTTATGGCCTAGTGTTGACCGCCACAAATTTTTGGTTGATTTAGTTGGTAGGATGTAAGTGAGCGGGATAGGGTTCCACTTGTGACTAGTTGGCATGAGTAGAAGAAAGTTAAAAGTAAAATGGAATCTGTGTGAACAAATTCTATAGATAGAGTTGCAAGAAATTAACAGACACCTATTTAAGGAAATATAGGCAAGAAACTAATGGAGGATGGAGTATGCGGAGACTTATACATTCTCCACATAAAATAATTTGAAATGTCAACTAATTCATGTCTCGTGTCATAATCTGACAACAACAAAAGTCAACGAATAATATAATGATGCTTAATTTGTTTGAGTTAGTTGATTGGGCTTGTTTAGAGGAGTTAAATGGCTTAGTTTTTAATTAATTTGGAATATGTTGATATATAAACTATGTTTGGGCTGTGGTTTGGGATTTTATTAATGGAAATATAAGGAATTGGGCTTGAATTTAATTCAAGGGTAATTTTAAACGTAGCCTCCATTTTACCTCACAGCCTCTTATTTAAAATAATAATAAATTAAATTATAAATTTACTATTATATTCTTATACTCTTCACTCAAAATTTAACTAAAAAACTCTATTAATTATAGTAGCCCCACAGATCACATCGGAAACCGATGAAAGAACAACAAATTCCATCGCTTTGAATATTTCAATGGTGCTTTCAAAAAAGAAATATTTCAATGATAATATTTATTAACAAATCTTTTAGATTTAAGGAAAAAAAAAACAAAATCTTCCAGAAAACTTCCAGCAGACAATTTTCTCATACATTATGAAAACATATATAATTAACACCCATCATTTTCAAGTCTCCATCCATTAAAATTATCTCAGCATAAGCACATAATAGAATTTCATTAAATGATTTAAATAATACTAATTAACAATGACAAATGAACAACACAAAAAAGAGCTAAATCACTACGATTGATCTCTCGATTCAAACCCTTCCTAAAAACGGAGGTATCATTAAATTACAAAATTGACTCAAAATATCCCAATTCTCGGTTCAGTTTGTTAATTACAAATTGATCACACAACATTAATTGATTGAAAACCCTCGACAAAAATACAAAACTAAGCAAAATATGGTGGTAATTAGAAGAACAAAAAAGGAGGATATAAGAGATCATGTATATGAAGGACGCCATGGCCTTGGGAAAAGCTCTGTAGAGGATGCATCTTGTAGTCAAGACACGGTCGGTTTTCTACCTTTTTCTTTTTTGTAAATGGTGTGAATATGATCTTGAGAGGGGGAGAGAGATCGTACCATTTTTTATTTGCAAATGTTTTCGCCCCACTACCAATTCCACGGGACGATGATGACAGAGAGATGGATGAAGAATAAGAGATTTTGCAGTGGATATGGCTTCGATGAACAGACCTTCGGGGTGGCTGCGGAGTGATGGAAATAGTTACTATTTTAATTATATTTTAATTGAAGGCTATAAGGATATATTAGTAAATTTATTATTTAATTTATTATTATTAGTAAAAGAGGGGCTATGAAGAGTAAATTAGGGGTTGTGTTTAAAATTACCTTAATTCAAGCGTGAGCCTCAAATTATGGTTGCTAGGGCTACTAATACGTATTCAGGGTATTCGGGTAACTCGGTACCAACCCGGAGCCTAGCGGGTAACCGGGCACCTAATACCCGGAATTAATGGGACTGGTATATGTTGCGGATTTATTCTTTCAATTTTGCAGGTATCGGATATACCCATCCCATCCCGTTACATATATTTTTTTATATTTAATAATTAAATATTAAAGAAAATAGAATTTAAATTAAAAGATTAATAAAACACATATGTTTCTCTTTCTCACGTTCACGCAAGAACTTTGATATTTTGATATTTGATATTTTGATTGCTTATGAATGATGATGAATTTGTTGTTTGAAAATGTGACGTTATAAATAATTGTATTTTATTATTGATGAATGATAAATTGATGACCATTGTGGCTTTGAGTTTATTTTTGAACTTTCACATATTAATTGTATAGTATTATTTTGATTTTTAATCTATTAGGTAGCGCTGATTTTTTTATTTTTTTCTCAAGCCGATTATACAGGTACCCATTTACCCGACCCGTATACCCGGTTCGGATATTTAGGTACCCGATTAGCTTGGGTGGGACGGGGCTAGGTGTCTTTTTAGACACATTTTTGGGGCTGGGTACCGGCAAAAACAAGGTAAGGTGTACACGACCTCATCCGTATTAGCAGCCCTAATGGCTGCCATAATAGGTTAGATTAGTAATTTTTTATTAATATAATTATATATTTAATTATTTTTAATACATTGATTTATTATCTTACAATGTTATCCCTACTTATGATTTAGGAATAGATAGATAGATGTGATATTGTAGGAATAGATTATGGATGATTGATTGCAAAATATAAAATAGTCATAGGATAAAACAAAAAATACTCATCATAAATATGGGGAAATTAAGGCCATTATTCAAGCTCAATCTCAAATGACTATATTCAATTTAAATAGATTGAACTTTACTTAATTAAATAACATGTATCTTTGGATAGATAGATAGAATAAACAAAGTGGTTTAATTTAGAGGAAATTCGATTTTGTATGGAACTTTGTGTGATTTAATACGGTACCGTGGAGGGCTGTGACGGTATTGAATTGATTAATGCGAAATGTGCTTTATTTTTTCTCTGAAAAAAATTATATCATTAAAAAAAATATTAAAAGGTCAAAATGAAATAATAATTGTAGATTAACAAATATTATGATAATAAATAATTTATAAACAAAAAAGTACTCCCTCCATCCCTGATATATCTTGCTAGGAGGAAGTCACGGGGATTAATAAAAAGGTTGTTGAATTGGTTGTGAGTGGAGTTAAAATAGTTGAATTTGTTATGAATGGAGAAATGGTCTCACGTTAAGGATAATGATATATTAATTAATTGCAAAAGTGCTGAGTCATATGTGGTATTTTATGTTATAATAAGTTGATAAAGAGAGAATATTTTATTGTGGGATAGTGTTCAAAAAATAGTTAAGAAGATTTAGTGGGGACACCCAAAAAGGAAAAATATGAAGATATATCGGGACGGAGAGAGTGTATAATAATAATAAAAAAATTATTCATAACAGATAATAAGACTAATAAAATGTCATATCATAAAGCTATTAGGACACTTCAAAGTATCTCAGGAGATATCATTACGCCGAAAATTAAAAAATATTCAAAACAGATAATAAGACTAATAAAATGTCATATCATACAGCTATTAGGACACTTTAAAGTATCTCAATAGATATCATTATGCCAAAAAACAAAAAACAAAATCGGTGCAACTAGGACTCAAACCTTAGACATTAGAACTGGTAGGCGAAGGAGGGTACAAGTGAGCTAGGGGCCATCTCTTATTTATTACAGTTATCTATTACTTATAGCATGTCAAGCGCTTTAGTCTCTTGCCAAATCAGGTCAACCCGATTCACCCGTACACTTGTGTACACAAGTTTTTGTGTAAGTAGTAAGATGCATCTATAACATAATAAAAGAATATCTATATATTATTTTTGAAGTAATTATATGTTACTATTAATTAAGAAAATACTCTCTTCGTCCCGTTGAACTTATCCCATTTGAGATCGGCACGGAGATTAAGAACAAAAGTAGTATATGATAAAGATGTGTTTAGTGTAGTGAATAAAGTGATATAAAATATTGTTTAATTGATAAAGTGATATAAAGTATTTCTGAAGTGACATAAAGTGATATAAAGTGATTTTGAAGTATATAAAGTGAATAAAGTGATTTTTTAATTATTTCCTTAAAAGAAAATGGAACAAGTTGAACGGAACACCCAAAATGGCAAAATGGAACAAGTTGAACGGGACAGAGAGAGTAATTTCTAGTAATATGAATCATACGCTATCATAATTATAACCTAGATGGGCTTTAAAAGAACTAGATGGGCTTTGATAGTTTGTTAGTCCTGTTGGGCGGATCGGCCCTATACTTATAATGGGCCACAATATATCCAGATCCAATCATCAGCAAACCCGCTCATTTCGGATCTAACCCGAAACCCGACAATATGGCTGGTTTCTGCCATCATTCGAAAAAACAGGTGAACACATCTTTGAAGCAAAAAATCCCCTAAAAATATATATATAAAGAATAAGTCTTGTGATCTGCACAGTTAAAACCCGCCCCGCCCCGCCCCGCATGTGAGATCCACGCGCCACGCGTGGGTCTCACGTGCTACAGTAATTTTTCTTTTATTCCAGTTTTCTTTTTCCAGATTTTTTTTTCACGACGGAGCTTTCGGCTCCGATTTTACGGCTCCGCCTTCGCTCCAATTACTAAAATAAGGATAATCGGCTGGCAACATTTTGGACTTTTACGGCTCGCTCCGAGGTTGGCTCCCCTCACTCGCGTCTTGACCATAGAAGAAGCGGCAAACAAAAAAAAGGGGTAAAAAAATGAAAAAAAAAACTGGTCAAAGGGGGGTTGACCGGGTCAAACCCTGGTCGACTGGGTCGGGTCGGGTCGCGTATATCTGTACCGTGGAGACTCCCACAAGAGTTTTTGTCATATATAAATCTCTGCGACAAAAAATCGACTGAGAAGCCGTTCGAGAAAATCACGGCACCGGAATTCGTCGCCGGAGCCGTCAACGTCCAGCGCCGCCACTTCCTCCGCATCCGCCGCATCATCGTCGGAGGAAGAGCTCGAATTTTCGTCGAAATTATGGAAACGAAGGCGTGACAAGAACCGCGATGGAGACGAGAAGCGGAGGAGTAAGAAATCGCGAAGAGATGGGGAGAAGAGTAAGAAGAAGAAAAAGCACAGCAGAAGATTGAAAAGGGGTAAAAAAAATGAAAAAAAAAACTGGTCAAAGGGGGGTTGACCGGGTCAAACCCTGGTCGACTGGGTCGGGTCGGGTCGCGTATATCTGTACCGTGGAGACTCCCACAAGAGTTTTTGTCATATATAAATCTCTGCGACAAAAAATCGACTGAGAAGCCGTTCGAGAAAATCACGGCACCGGAATTCGTCGCCGGAGCCGTCAACGTCCAGCGCCGCCACTTCCTCCGCATCCGCCGCATCATCGTCGGAGGAAGAGCTCGAATTTTCGTCGAAATTATGGAAACGAAGGCGTGACAAGAACCGCGACGGAGACGAGAAGCGGAGGAGTAAGAAATCGCAGAGAGATGGGGAGAAGAGTAAGAAGAAGAAAAAGCACAGCAGAAGATTGAGCGAGAAGCATCAATGAAAATCGATACATATGACATTTATTTGGATTGGATCTTCTATTGTTCCTATTGTATTCGTAGTGATATGCGTCAATTTGAAAATATTATATAATTTATTTGGATGGAATAAACCCTAGTTATCAAATGATAAATTTACGATTGCACAGTTTGGGATCCCGTGTGATTTTATTCAGTATGTACATTTTGCGTATTATTATTTGATATATTATTTCACTAATATTACTACGTTATATACTCCCTATGGCTCGCTTAATTTCCTTCCTCTCCAATTAATGAAACAACTTTCTCTCACCAAATTTTGTGGGTTACCCCACTTTCTATCTCTTTTATCCTTTAATCACCCTTCTCCTTAATCTCGTGCGGAACAGTACTATTGAGTTGTTATGGTCGAGATGGAGGAAGTACAATTTATTACGTAAAAAATGACATGCATGCAGTGAGATTAGCAAATGGACAAATTGGATTATTCTTCAACATTTCCAGCTCGAAGCATATAATAGAATGAGCAAACTTCATTACAAATTACTCTTCAACATTTGCAGCTCTAACTGAGCTTCAAATTTGTCCATATCTTGTTTTCTCAAATGAATAAATGCCTCTATTCCATCTCCACTCTTTGTATCCACAAATAAAACCAAATTTGCATGAGGGAACCCGCCATACCCGACCCAAACGGGTCTGCCCCACCCGAAATCCACTTCGTAAAACGGAAACCCGCATAGGCTCGAGAAGGGTTGGGATCCTCTGTCCCAATATTCCCGTGCAACCTTGTCCCACTTGTCAAAAGCTAGCGGTTTCTTCTTCTCCTTAAAAATACTTCCTCATGTTTCACTCTCAAATTTGGCTCGGCTCCTCCGATAAACAACTTTTCATTTTTCTTGTAATTATTATCTTTCTCACAAAAAATTAAGAGATTTATGCAAAACTTTTCACGCTATGGCATATCGTTTTCGATTCCTCGACTTTTTTTTTTTCCCTTCTCCATCTACACCTCTTGGTTGTCATCTTTCTGCAAATAAAAAGTAGTCTTGAATAAGATCTCCATAATTGAATTAATTAATCTTCTTTCGTAGACGGAGAGGAAAGAAAAAATTGTTTTGAGAATCTGGAATTTTGTTTCTTCTGATTCTTTCTTTTGAATTTAGGAAGTAATTAGAAGAAAATATACATCAGCTGAGCCGAGCCAATTTTGGGGAGAGAAACATGAGTCAAGTTTTTTTAAATAAGGAAATACGGTAGCGTTTTGTCAAGTGGGACAAGGTGGCACAGGGGATATTGGGACAGAGGATCCCAACCCGCTCGAGAAGCTGAACGCAACCAGCTCATCTTTTATTTCTATAGCCGTATTCATCTCTTCTTTCTTCATATTATAAAAACTCTCTCCCTCCTTGACACATGCCACGTGGCCGCCATCGATGGCTTTCATGGCTTCCTCAACTTTCTTCACAAGCTCCACGCCGCCGTCCCCCGTCTCCGGCATCGCAGTTGAAAGCGTAATACGTTTCCAAAACGGTATTCGGATAGCGGTGGGTCGGCCCGGGTCCGTAGGTTTACTGTATGCACCACGGCGAAGATTTAACTCGGGTCGGGTTTCGTGACGGACATTATTAGCTTATTTAATAGTCTCCACGTAAGCAAGAAGAAATGAAAGAAAAGTCAATGGCCGTAGCTGGAGTTGTTAGAGAGTTAGAATGATAGATAGAGTTGTTTTGTATCTATAGATTAGGGAGGAAAGATTAGCTTTATATTCCTTTGTTTTGTAATCTGCATCTCTTAGTTTTGGATACAATGGAAAATCAGTTACACACTTTCTCTCTCATTGTAGCTGAGTTTTTCTTTCAATATGGTATCCACAGCTCAGTTTTTTTTGGATTGACGACTCGATTATGATCTTCGATCTGTGCTTTTTTTCTTCGAGTGATTGATCTGCAATTTTCGTGGTCGAAACACTCGTTTTTTTCTCTCAATTTTTTTGCGTTTTTGATTTGATTTGTTCGTTTTTTTCTCGATCCTGTTATGGCTACTGCTTCCGCACAATCTCTTCCCAATCTGC
This sequence comes from Schizonepeta tenuifolia, assembly GCA_029490685.1. Taxonomy (NCBI): domain Eukaryota; kingdom Viridiplantae; phylum Streptophyta; class Magnoliopsida; order Lamiales; family Lamiaceae; genus Schizonepeta; species Schizonepeta tenuifolia. The sequence goes on from CM055956.1 coordinate 126,186,592, forward strand.
ATCCGATGATTCTTCGTCTAGATCGCAACAATTATTCCTACTGGCGCATGCAAGTTCTCACAACTGTTCGTGCGCATGGCTTTGATGATTTAATCTCATCAACCGTGGCGCCTCCTTCTCCGTTTCTGCCATCGCAATCGCAGTCTGCTGAGCTCACTCCTAATCCTGAATATCTGCAATGGATTCGCAAGGATCAATTTCTCATGAGTTGGATGCTCTCATCAATCGGCGAGTCCATGCTTGGATACGTGGTGCGATGTACATCTTCAAGTGAAATGTGGATAGTTCTCGATCAACTGTTTCAATCTCAATCACGAGCTCGAGTCCTTCATGTGAAGAAGCAACTTCACTCACAGAAAAAAGGAGCTCCAACTGTTGATGAGTATTTTCTGAAGATGCGAGGTTACGCTGATCAATTAAGTGCAATTGGTCATATTGTTAAAGATAAAGATCTAGGAGATTTTATCTTAGCTGGCTTCGGCGAGGAGTATGAATCGGTTGTTGTGAATCTCCTTCATCGGTCTGAATCTCCTAATCTGCAAGAGATGCAGTATGCGCTGCAGTCTCATGAAATTCGCCTTCAACAACACTCTTCTTACTCTCTGACTGATCCAATGGCACACTTTGTTCAGACAGGTGGTCGAGGCTATCGAGGTCGCGGGCGAACTGTCGGTGGTAGATCTGGATTCTTCAAACCATGTGGCAAAACTTCCTCCATTGTTTGTCAAATTTGTCAACGAAGTGGTCATGTTGCTCTCAAATGCTTCAAACGGTTTGATGTGAATTTTACTGGTATTGAAAATCATAATGCTAATACTCAAGCTTATTTTACTGATTTGCAGAACACCTATGAGTATGAATATGATGATGATGAAGGTGTTTGGTATGTTGACAGTGGTGCTACAAATCACATTACCAACAATATGAACAATCTTCAAGTCACCACTCCCTACACTAGAAGCTTTAACTGTTGGTAATGGTAAGACAATTCCCATCACTTCTATTGGTTATAAAACTATTCCTTCTGCCTCATCCTCTAACTCTTCTCTTCTTCTCAATAATATCCTTTTGGTACCTCAAATAACCAAAAATCTCATCAGCATATCTCAATTTACAAAAGATAATAATGTTGTTTTTGAAATTCATGATACTTGTTGTCTTGTGAAGGACAAGCAAACCAGCAAAACTCTGCTGAAGGGCAATCTTCACAAGGGTCTCTACCAGCTTGATTTGTCCAAATTCTGTGTCAAAATGCCCAGCACATCTACATCTCATACTGGTGCATGTTTCTTGGTTTCAACTAATAGTAGTAATGTCTCTGTTTCTACTTGTACTAAAATGCCTCCTTGTACTTCTGAAGAGTTAAGTAGCATCTCTTCTGATTTGTGTAATTCATCACCTTCTTGTAATTTGACTGCTACTTCTAGTTCAGAAATAAATGTTTGGCATCAAAAATTAGGACATCCTCATGCTTCTGTGTTATCTCATGTTCTTGAAATGTTAAATATCTCTGCAAAGGCCACTAATGTGAGTTTCTGTGATGCTTGTAACCTAGGTAAACTTCACCAAAACCCTCATATTTCACAACCTATGAAAACAACCAAACCTTTTCAATTAAATCATTCAGATCTTTGGGGGCCTGCACACACTCCATCTACTCAAGGATATAGGTATTATATACACTTTGTAGATGATTATAGCAGATTTACCTGGATATATCCTCTCACTCTCAAATCTGATGCTTCCAAAGTAGTTCAGCAGTTTTTCAAGATGATTCGCTGTCAATTTTCTAGCACTATTCAAGCTTTTCAATCAGATTGGGGGGGGGGGGGGGGTGAATATAGAAACTTAGTAAGTTTTTTCCAGGATCTTGGGGTTCATTTTCAGCATCCCTATCCACATATTCACTCACAAAATGGGAAAGCTGAAAGAAAACATCAACATATTGTTGATGTTGGTCTTACTCTTCTTGCTCAAGCCTCTGTTCCTTTTCCTTATTGGTGGCATGCTTTTGAAGCAGCTACTTATCTCATAATAACGCTTCCTGCTGCTAATCTTCAAATGCAGTCTCCCTATCAAATTCTTTTTCAAAAATAACCCATTTACTCAAATCTCAAAGTTTTTGGTTGTACTTGTTTTCCTTTTCTTAGACCTTACAATAGTCATAAACTGCAATTTCGATCTGCAAAATGTGTGTTTTTAGGATACAGTCATCACAAGGGTTACAAGTGTCTCAGTTCCACATGACGTATCTATGTAGCAGATACTGTAAAGTTTAATACTCTTTTTCCACCAACATCTACAGAAGTTGTTCCTCCTTTAGTCTCTTCATCATCTCTTCCAGTTATTTCTATTCAACCACCACAACCTGCACCATCTCCACCCACTTCACCTCCACAACCCTCTCCACCACACTCTTCAGCATCTTCTGCTCAATCATCATCATCTTCCTCATCTCCAGCACCTTCTCCATCACACTCTTCAACATCTTCTGATTCTATTTCCTCATCTTCTTCAACAACAGCTCCATCATCCCAACCCAAACCAGTTAATGCTCATTCCATGATGACAAGATCTAAACATGGGATTATCAAGCCTAAGGTTTATTATGTTGTCATCACATCTCCTGCTGTTTTTACCATTACTACATCTTCTCCCAAAAATATTCCTACTTTATCATTATCATTAGATGAAGCACTTCAGAATCCAAGTTGGTTTGATTCCATGAAAAAGGAGTTTGATGCTATTTTAGGCAAAGGCACTTGGAAACTCATACCACAAGGTCTAGACCAGAAAGTTATAAGTAACAAATGGGTTTTTAGAGTGAAGCTCAACCCTAATGACACTTTGGACAAGTTGAAAGCAAGGCTAGTTGCTAAAGGTTTTGAACAATTAGCTGGAGTGGATTTCCTTGAGACTTTCAGTCCAGTAGTTACACCTTCTACTGTTACATTGATGTTTTCTCTAGCAGCAACAAGAGGGTGGTCTATTCAGCAGATTGATGTGAATAATGCCTTCTTAAATGGAAATCTCACTGATACAATTTATATGGCTCAACCGGCAGGCTTCGAAGATCCTAATCATCCAGATTATGTGTGTCAGTTGAATAAAGCTATCTATGGTTTAAAACAAGCATCAAGAGCTTGGTATGATACTCTTCGTAGTGAGATATGCTCCATGGGTTTTCAGAGGTCAGATTCAGCTTTTTCTCTATTCTTCAAGAAAGTTGGTTCCTCTCTAACTCTAGTATTGGTCTATGTGGATGATATTTTAGTTACTGGTGATGATTCCACAGAGATAGCCACGGTTGTTGACACTCTTCACTCCAAATTTTCTGTTAAGAATCTTGGGAATGTTCACTATTTTCTTGGTGTAGAGGTTCACAAGGTTGAGGGTAGTTATTCTTTGTGCCAACACAAGTATATTCATGATCTCTTGATCAAAACTAAAATGGCAGACTGCAAACCTTGTTCTACTCATATGACTGCTTCTACTAAGCTTTCAAAAGCTATTGGAAAACCGTTTTCCGATCCTACTTTATATAGAAGCACCGTAGGAGCTCTACAATATCTTACTCTTACACGGCCTGATATTGCATTCACAGTAAATAAGCTAAGTCAGTTTCTTACTTCACCAACTGATCATCATTGGACTGCTTGTAAAAGGATTCAGGCTTTTTTTTCATCCTTCATCTTCTTCAAAGTTAGTGAATTATGCTGATGCTGACTGGGCAAGTTGTATTGATGATAGAAGATCAACAGGTGGTCATTGTATATTTTTTGGTGATAATCTCTTCACTTGGTCAGCTAAAAAGCAAGATGTTGTGTCACGAAGTAGTGCTGAGTCTGAGTATAGAAGCCTAGCCAATGTTACTGCTGATGTGGTTTGGCTTAAATCTCTTTGTTCAGAATTGGGCATACAGATTGCTGCTCCTCACCAAATCTGGAGTGATAATCAGAGTGCAATTACTTTAGCTATAAATCCAGTTTTGGAACGGAAAGAGTATATATTTAGTAATGGAAAAAGGATACTTATCCAGAAATGTGTTACCTTTCAAGACCTAATTGTAGATGTGGGGAAGTTGAGCAAGATGATCAAAGACATTAGTTATTATGTCATTACAAATCTGTTCAAAAAAGCTTTAAACTAGAACGGGTACTCAGCCAGCCCAATAGTGTGTTGGGCCTCCAAACTCGAAGCCTAATCCAACTCAGTACGGGCCAAACCCGTACATTAATCCCATTATCTATGTTTTTTTGTTATAGTTTTTGTTATTTAATTTTTGAAATTCCAATCTCCCGTGTTATAATTTTACAATTATTAATTATGACTCATTTATCTGATTATGATTTATATTAAAATTATTTAATAGTAATAATATAATAATAATACAACGACGATATATGGGAAGAAATTAAATCTGAGCACATCATTCAACACAAAAGTTCTATTTAATATTAGCATGCAATGGTACAATGCAGTTTGCATTGCAGACAAATTGAGTTATTGCCAAAACTTGAATGCGGCTGGTCACTTGGCATGCGATCGGCGCGTGGCGCGTGTAATACACGCGCCGCTCATTCACGCGCGGCGCGTGTATTACACTAATATTTATTTTTAGTTTTTTTATTTTCAGTTTCTTTAAACTAGTTTTTTTGAATTTCTGTTTTATTTTTTCTGTTTTTTTTTCTTTTTTTATTTCATTTTTTTAAGAAAAAATCCACATTTTTCCCACCTTTTTTTTGTTTTTTGCCTCATTGTTTTTTTTGTTTGCCGCTTCTTCTTTGGTCAAGATTCGAGCGAAGGGAGCTGAAGGCCTTAGAGCGAGCCGAAAAAGTCCAAATTGTTGTCCGACGATTATCCTAATATTAGTATTCAGAGCGAAGACGCAGCCGTAAAATCGGAGCCAAATGTGGAGCCGGAAAAAAATCTGGAAATAAAAAAAAAATCGAAAACTAAATAGGAAAAAGAAAAAATTGACCGAGTCAACGGGTCAAACCCACCTGACCCGGTCGCACACAAGTGTGCCTCTTGAGTTATCATTGATGAGGATGGAGATGAACCGGAATGCCGTAAGCGGGAGTAGGCGAAGCAAGGAAAACTATTTTCTCAATTGGAATATTGCCTTCTCAAGTTTGAACTAAATATCCTTCTTTTTCTATGTCAATTTGTATTATCAATTGATTTATGTTAAATTTATATCTCTAATCTTAGCCAAAAGGCCGAAAAAGGTACTACATCAGGATGTTGAAGTTTGCTTTTTTCTTTTTTTTAGAGGTTGCATGTCTACCTATATATATTGAGAAATTAGAATCTGATGTCGGATCAAACTATTGCATCATTATGGAACATCGCCTATTGAATATAACTAATTTTGCTCACACAACATTGTAAGAGTGGTAAAATTTTACGAGTAGAGAACAATGGAGAATTTTGATACATAGGAATTTTGCAGAATTTTTATCATTTGGATCAATGTGCAATGATATTAGGTGTTGCTTAGTGACGGTTCAGATCGATCCTCACCATCCGTGTTCTATTAGTTTAAAAATAACAATTATTATAACATAATTTATTACTAAAAATTCAAGTTTTTTTTTTTTTGACATGAAAAAGATTGAAGTTTAAAAAATTGAAGTTTTTTTGAGGAATAAAAAATTGAAGTTTTAAAATGTCGTAATTGGTTGGGCTTTGTATGCGTGTGTTAGCCTAGTGGTAATGTCCACCGAATACTGAATTTCTTTGTTATATGTTGTTATAAAAAAAAAAAAAAAAAAAAAAAAAAAAATGGCTGAATGTTGCGATCCAATCTCACATTGGGCCAGATTGTATCCGTATCTAAGCATGGGAAAACTCGTTCAGTTCGGATCTAACCCAAAACCCGACTTTTTATATGGCTGAATGTTGCGGGCGGCTATGGCGTGACTATTGAATTCCTTATAAAGTCAAATTCAAGAAACTACAAAAATATTATTATTACTCTTGGAATTGGTATAGTACATGTAGCATAAAATTTATCTTACTACACTTGTCAAAAATAAAAAAATAAAACAGTAAGACTAAAAAGAGAAAAGGAAAAGGACGGTAAAATAAACAAATAAACTAGATTTATAATTTCAAAATGACAATAGTAAAGCTAACAATTCAAGTTGCATTATTAAAAGAATTATAGAAATTGATTTATTTTTCATGAGGATGGAAGTGAAGAGGAAGGCCGTGAGCCGGTGCAGGCGAAACACGACCGAATAACATGTTCTCATTTGGAATGACCTTTCTAAATCTGAACCTTGTCACCAAATTGTGGATGAATACCAGTATTGCAAGCTTTGCATAGCCTAGTCCTGGGCACATTCTTGGTCCTCCTCCGAACGGAACGTACGTGTAAGGTGCCGGTCCACTCCCCTCAAACCGCGATGGATCAAACTTCTCCGGCTCTGGGAAGTATTTGGGATTCATGTGGGACGAATGAGGTGTCCAAAATGCCTGCGAGTTTATTGGTTGTTCTTGTTTAGGTTAGTAGTCCTTCTGTCCACGAAAAACATGTATAGGCTTTAGTGGCACGGGTTTTAATAATTTTGGTTGAGGGTTTTGTGAGAGAAGAAAGGGTTCTTGTAGTGGTATTTTGAGTAAATATTAATAATTAGGAATTTTTGTGTCGGTAGTGGCTATAAATTGAAAATGCATATTTTTTGTATACAGACAAAAATAAATTTACATGCATGTTTTTCGTGGACGGTGAGAATAATAATTAATGGATCTAAATGAAGAAAATATAAGTGTATAATGAATGTGTGCACCTTCCATCCTTTAGGAACGGTGAAACCTGCGTAGGTGAATTCAGTTGTGACTTCTCTGAATCCTCCTATCGCAGGAGGTATTAGCCTAAAGGATTCACGCACGACGTTCCACGTGTACTTCATCTTCTGGACATCCTCCCAGGATAGCTGCTCGTCATGGCCTTTCGATTTTGCAATCTCCATTTGCTCTGTAAGAGAGAGACAAAGGATTGAAAGAGTATCCTACCTATCATGGACTACTCTATTGGGATCCAAATTTAAGGTTTTGATTTTAAACAAGTTTTATGTAGATTGTAAAATTCAATTCAATCCAATTCTTCGAGATTTAGGGTACATGTCTTCCTTACATATTATATCTTAAATCTTGAACTTTTAGTTATGCTACGTATTATCTCTTTATTAAGCAACATGAGATGTCACATGAAGAAGCAATTTGAGGATCCAATGCGCTACCCTAACCACACACACATAAACCAAATAGGATCAGCTAGTGCATCTCAATGTGGCATTTCCTATTGCCTTAATAAAGAGATGACACGTGGCATGATTAATGGTTCAGATTTAGGATATAATATAAGGAAAATATATGCCCTAAATTTGAACGCTTAATCATGTCACATGTCATTCATCTATCGATGCAATAGACCATGCAACGTAGAATGGCAGTAAAGGAAGTAAAACCAATCAATTCAATTCTTACCTTTCAAAACTTCTTCATAAATGTGTGGAAGTTGGGCAAGAAAATGTATGACAATAGTGACTGCAGAGGAGACTTCATACTGGCCAGCGACAAGCAAGCCAACAAACGTGTTAACAACCATGCCATCATCAGTTAAAACCACCATTTTCGACAGCAGGTCGCCCCGTCCCTCGCTCTCCTTATTCTCCGTCATCTCCTTTCTCCTCTCCTCCACGATCTTCAGCAGCTCACCACGCACCACCCTGCCTCCTCTGAGAGCGTGCCAGAAGGCCGTCCCCGGCAAGTTTATAGGCCGGGATAAGATCCCATTAGTCAAGAGAGACAACGGCTCCAACAGCTCGCCCACGCGCTCCGTGTCCACCACATTCATAAATATCTTGCACACCAAATCAAGGGAGTACTTCTTCGTCAAAGGAAGCGCTTTGGCCACTGAATTAGGGCTCCACCCCCCATCATGCAGATGCTCACGGGCCAAGTTATCCATCACGGGCACGTACTGTCTCAAGGCCTCGGGCTTGAGAAGGTCGTATTGGAATGCGGCCTTGGGCTCGTTATGCCTAACTTCACTGAGAGTTGGGAACATCGCTTTCCTCAAGGCTATAGGCGGCCACCGGGCAAAAAGTTTGTCCTCGTTCGTGAAGACAAACTTGTTGCCCTCTAAAGCGCCGCCGTTTTCTCTCCCATTAATGAGGTTTTGAATGCATGTGGAGAGTATTTCTGCATTCTGTCTCTGACAAACTGCCGAGAACCTAACAGAGAGAGCTCCACATTTTCACCGAGAATCGGCCAACCGTCGGAGCCAGGAGGGAGCTTTTTCAGAACTCCGGATCGCTTTTTTCGAATGAAAAAGATGAGATAGAGAGAGAGAAGAAGAAAATAAAGCATGAAATAGGAGTCCATTACTGATTTCTTGTTTCTCCGGCTGCTAAAGTTTTCCTCCGCCGGGGGATGGGCAGTGAAATAAATATATGCAATTAAATCAAAACGGCCAACTTTTTAATTTATAGGGAGAACTTCATACTGTGCATAAAAATATTTTAATTGTTAACAATTTTTTTTGTTAAATTAACTACGTGGATTTTTCCATTTGACTTTTGTGATAGCTCCCCAAAAATGAAGAGGAGAAGAGAAAATCAAAGAAGAAAAATAAAGAAAACAATGCAAAGAAAAATCAAAGAGGAAAAAAAAGACAAAAAAAACTAAACAAAAAGAGAAAAAATGAAGAAGAAAAAAATAGTGGGAAAATTTGAAAATTTCATTAATTTAAAAAATTACACTACTAGAAATAAAAAAAATACATTACTTGTTAAAAAAACAAATTACATTACTAGAAAAGAAAAATTAAAGAAGAAAAATTGGGAAACAAAAAAAAAATCAAAGAAGAAAAAAAATTGAAGAAGAAGAAAAAATGAAGAAAAAATAAAATAAAAACAGAAGAAGAAAAATGGAAAAAAAAAAAGAATGCAAAGAAAAATCAAAGAAGAAAAAAAACTGAAAAAATGGAAAAGAAAAAAAACTGGAAAAAAAAGACAAAAAAACTGAAGAAAAAGAGAAAAAATGAAGACGATAAAAAAATGATAAATTTGAAATGTCATTAATTTTAAAAATTACATTATAGAAATAAAAGTACGTTACTAGAATAAAAAGAAATTACATTACTGGAAAAGAAAAATCATAGAATAAAAAATGAAAACAACAAAAATCAAAGAAGAAAAAAAAACACTGAAGAAGAAGAAAAAACTAACAAAATGAAAAGAAAAAAAAAACCCGAAGAAGAAGAGAAAATTGAAGAAAAAAGGAAAAGAATGCAAAGAAAAATCAAAGAAGAAAAAAAACTGAAAAAATGGAAAAGAAAAAAAGGGAAAAAAAGACAGAAAAAATTGAAGAAAAAGAGAAAAACGAAGAAGAAAAAATAAATAATGCATTTGCTCCATGGATGATTCAAACCCCTCCCCTTCATGGAGAAGAGAGAGGCCTAAACCACTAAGCCAAAGCCTAGTTGTATTAAAAATCAGCACATTTATTTATTTATATAATTCATTTTGAATTTTTTTTTTTGTAATAAGAACGAGACAGTCTCGTTCTATGAAGACGGGCTCGAACCGTGAGGCTTTGCAGCAGGGTGTTTCCATGGTTTGGGTGTCTCGAACCCCCATGGAGACACCCATTATGTGTAATATATATATATATATATTGCATATTTTTAATTAATTATGACGGTAGTATAATATTTCTAATTCTAATTTTTTTTATAATAAATGTTAAATTAAGGTTCATTATGTACTACCAAATTTTGTCCGATGAAAAGTATTGATTTTGGCCGAAAATTTTGGCCTGAAAAGTATTGACACATGAAAAGTATTGGGACACAAGAGGACAGATAATTTTATCCGAAAATTTTGGCGTGCTATAACTGTGAGTTTGAGTCAAAATATTTGACCAAGAAAATAAAAAATGGGAAAGATCAAAGATGGAAAAAAAAATAGAACTAGCCAAAGATGGAAAAAAAAGATGGAAAAAAAATAGAACTAGCCAAAGATGGAAAAAAAATAGAACTAGCCAAAGATGGAAACATCAAGTAATTCATTAATGTTCTGTTCCACAAAATATGCTGACAACTAGTAGTTGATGAAAAAATTGTACTCCCTCCTATTTAAAATATAAGTCTTTTTAGAGTTGTGCACACAAATTAAGAAAATTTATTTTTATCAAATTTGCCCTTGATTAATTATGAATTGAAATTAGTGAATAGTGAAAATGTGAATTTTGAGGTGAGTTAATTAAGGGTAAATATGAATTTAGAAGGTAAAAAATGCTGGAATGACTTATATTTTGCAAAAATTATAAAAACATAAAAAGACTTATATTTTGAATAGGAGGGAGTACAAGAAAAGAATTAATCGATCACAAAATATCGATGTTTATTAGAATCGTACTGCAAAATTATATATTAGTGATTGAATAGATTTTCGATGGGCCTTAATTTTAATTCTACAGTTACCTCATCAAACTACTCTTAATTTAATTTATATTTATGACAATTTTTATTTATTGATTAATAAAGACATATAAAATAATATTGAACTATTTGTTATATTTTTATTATTTTATGTCAATAAAGTTTGATTAGGTCTTAATTGCAAAAATGAAAAAGTTCCTGATTTAATTTGCAAAAGTTGAAAGTTCGGTATAAAATTGCAAAAATCGAAAAGTTCGTGATTTAATTTGTCAAAATTGAAAGTTCGGGTTAAAATTACAAAAAGACCTTAAAGTTCGTAATTTAATTCTCCCAAACCCCAGAAATAAATCACCTGAAAGATATACATGATCCAAATTAAAATATATATGAGTTGGGCGTATTTTGAATGTCTCTATTAAGTACTGTTCTCTCCAATACATTATATTGTCGATATTTCCTTATGTAGTTGTCCCAATCATATTGTCATCTTCTGAATAAGGAAAGTTTTAACTCTTCAAAAGTGACGAGACTAACTGATTTTCTATCTTTTTATTCTTATTCTTAAATCTCTGTGCCGAACAATAACATAATAATATTTAAGTGAATTTCATATCTATCCTTTTTTAGAATTATACGCATTGAGGGACCGATTCAGTACCAACAGGGCAACTTTTATATTTTTATAATTTAGAGAGACAAATAGATATCTGCAATACAAAATCAACACAAGACAATTTCTTTGATAAGTAAATAGTTTTTGTCTCACAACAGTTTTGAGAAGAAATAGGGCTTTCAAAATTATCTATAAAAATAATAAGTGTGAATTAGATTTGAGTTTTTAATGGATATTACTGAAAAATAAAAAATAATTAACAAACAATATCTTTCTTATACCATCACATAAATTTTATTAAATAATAATTTCCCGTCGATTTTCGACGGGCTACACACTAGTTATACATTATTTAAATATGATTAGGGATTGTCACAAAATAATAGATAAAAGAGTGAACAAACACATACGGTACAATCTCTATAAAGAAATACTACTATATTATTTGGAATAAACTCCCACCGTGGTTTAAATAGTTTTCGGTGCATGGTAGCTCCGATGGAAGAGCATTAATTAGACAAATTGAAATTATATACTCACACATTATAAACTATTGCATGCATAACATTGGTTATGTTTATTTAGTATGACACAATCTTCTCACTTGGAATAGCCTTTCCGAGTCTAAACCTTGTCACCACATTGTGTATCAACACAAGTGTTGAGACCTTAGCAAAGCCTCTTCCCGGGCACATTCTTGCTCCTCTTCCAAACGGAACGAATGTGTAAGGTGCGGGTCCACTCCCTTCAAACCGCGATGGATCAAACTTCTCCGGCTCTGGGAAGTAGGCCGGATTCTTGTGGGACGAGTGGACACTCCAGAATGTCTGTTTGTTATTATTGTTGACGAGTTAAGTAATAAATAATAATTTACGGATCAAAATAAAATGTACGAAATTAATTAATAATGTAAAATGGATGCATGTGTGCACCTTCCATCCTTTAGGGATGGTGAAACCTTCATAGGTGCAGTCATCTGTGACGCTCCTGAACGATCCCGGTGCAGGTGGAAATAGCCTGAGGGTTTCACGCACAACGTTCCACGTGTACTTCATCTTCTCGACGTCGTCCCATGTCAGCAGCTCATTAGGACCTTTCGATCTTGCGATCTTTATTTGTTCTGTAAGCAACAGAAGAATATATATGGATTACCATTATAAAAGTGTGTACTCTTACAAATTTGATATACATGCATATGATGCATTATCTTATTTATTTTAACTTGTAAGAATATTAATCTATAGTAAAACTCTCTAATATAATAAATTTCTCCGGTCCTGAGCCCTTGTAAAAAATCATCAATTTTGATAAGATAATAATATAATATTTTTTTAGAGATTCCCTTTATATGTATATATAGGTCCCATCAATATTATAAAATAATAATTCTTGATCATAATTTGTTAAAATATGAATCTATTCTTATTTGTTTTTCTTGAAATTCAAATTTAAGTGAATTTCATATCTATCTTTTCTAATTACATCAAAAATAATGGGTGTCTAGTTCTCTATTAAAATTTATATATAATTAGATTATATCTCTAACTTTCGTAATTGTATTTGAAAATTTCGATGCCGAGCTCTTCAACTAAAATAAAAAGTTAAGCATGACCGCCGCATTCAATGCTTTTGTTCCCATTAAAAATCGATTGATGCATTATATTCAATTAAAAATACATAAATTTATTTATTTTAAATACATTTAAAGAATTATGTACAATTTATTTCTATTCATGATCGTTATATAAAATAGTATATTTATTGAATTAAAAAATCATTCTTTTAATTAATAAATTATGAATTTGTCAATATATTAATGTCTCTCAAATTTATAATCCCAAGATTATCAATTTAGGTTTCATTTTTTTGGATGCATGTAAGATAAGGATCATCATTTTTGGATTTGAAATTTCTTAACTCACAACACAATCTGCCAATTTAAACATCCAAATTATTAAAATTCGTGCCGATCAATTACATGCGAATAGGCAAATCGGATTTTCTATTCCCATTTCGTGTTTCATTTTGTACTTCATCCATTGATTGAACGACACGTGGCTTGACTAGGGTTTATTCCACCCAAATAGGGTATATAATTATTCAAAATTGATTGATGCATGATTATATTAAAAAATTCCGACGAATGAAATAGAGGATGAAACACCGTAGCAAGTAGAAGATCCGAGTTGGCGAATAGGTCGTGGACGTAGGAATATCATCAAATTTAGAAGTTACGATTGATTTTTTTATTTTTATTTATTATTTATTTATTTATTGTGAAAACGAATTAAAGAAGCTGGTAGAGAAGTTACTCCAATTAATTCTTACCTTGAAAAACCCCTTGGTAAATGTGTGGAAGTTGAGCAAGAAAATACATAACGAGAGTGATTGCAGAGGCGGTCGTCACGAAGCTAGCAATCACCAAACCAACAAAGAAATTAGCAATAATCTCATCATTCACATAATTCCCATCTTCATCATCGCTTAAATCAGCTAACATCTTCGACAGCAGGTCTCGTCCCTCTCTCTCCTCCTCATTCTCTCTCTCCTTCCTCCTCTCCTTTGACGATCCTCATCATCCCGGCACGCGCGACCTTGCCTGCCTTAATCGCGAGGTTAAAGGCCGTTCCCGGCAAATCTATCGGCAACGATTCCAAGGCGTCAGCCATCTTCGGTAACGATTCCCACAACTCGCCCCCGTCTCGACCCGCCTGCAAGTCCGGAAACAATCTGCACGACAACCGGAACACGAACATTTTAGTCCATGGAAGAACCTTCACCACCGTATTCAGCCTCCACCCGTCGTCGAGCTGCTCACGAGCTAACGAGTCCATCACCGGTACGTACTGCCTTAAAGCCTTCGGCTTGTAAGCTTCGTTTTGGAATTTGTGGAGTAATGCATACATTTCCACGTAGCCACTTTCCTGCAAATCTGCGTAGAGTATTCTCTTCAAGGATGGAGGCAAAAATGGGGGGACAAGTTTACATCCTCATCTGTTTATACCACTGTATTCATCCATTCTGTTTTTGATGAACTTCGGAAACCCTAACAGGATGAGCTGCAAATTTTCTCTGAGAATCGGCCAGCCTTTTGAGCCAGGGGGAAGGACGTCGACGTTCTTCAGATCATTGTCGGTGTCGGAGAGCTTTTTGTGAGTGGAAAAGATGAGTAAGAAAGAGAGAGAAAGAAGAAGAGCAAGAAGTAGAGGATAAAGAAGAGAAGGCATCAAGGTATCCATTCTATTAATTATGAGAGCTAAGTGTGTGTAGAGATTATTCGAAGGGTTAATTTGACTTTATATAAGAGCTAAATAGCGAATTCGGATTCTCTATTCCATAAGATGTTTCATCTTCTATTCCATTCATCGGATTTTTGACATTTGGTGATTTGAATGTAAGCGTTGTTTTCTCTCTTGTAATTCAAATAGCTACAAAGATAGAACTTTACAAATATATAATATGGAAATAAATCACCTGAAAGATATACACGATGCAAATTAAAAATATAATATGAGCTAGGTGTATCTTGAATGTCTCTAATAACTACAATTCTCTCCAATACATTATATTGTTATTATTTCCTTATCTAGTTGTCCTATTCATATTATCATCCTCTGTATAAAGAAAGTTTTAACCTTTCAAATCCTTCAAAAGAGACGAGCCTAACCCATTTTCTATCTTTTTACTCTTATTCTAAAACTTTGTGCCGAACAATAACATGACAATTTCAATAGGTCGAAGAGAATATTTTATTAAGAAGCACATGTGATCATAAATGATTATTGAAAGAAACAATGAAAGATAATGCTATTATTTTGGACAAAAGTTACTTTATTTACGACAATTATTATTTGAACAAAATGCTACTCTTGTTTACGATAATTGTTCCTTTTTATGATTAACAAACCCTAGTTATGAATCAATATACCACAATTATAATTTACTAAAACTTACACTAAAATATTGAGAAAAAAATGAAATTGTTAAATTCTCAGAGATTAAGAAAAATTAATAAAAAGGAATTTATATATGTTAAATATTAAAAAGAGAAAGAAAAATTAATAGACATAGGAGTTTTAAAGTGAGGGAGAAAAAAATAAGAAAACAAAAGTTGGAAATTCCTTCAATGGGATTCAGACTTCACAATAGTTAGGCTAGAACTAGTGTTTGGTAGAATATCAATATTACATTATTACTTGTTATATAAAGTGTATCCCCATATTTTTTTGGTCTCGTTATAATAATGAGTGGTAGAGAATATCATATGAGAATGATGGGGATTGGGGAATATCACCGGTGACTGGTGATTTCCATGTTGATTTTATTTTCACTAAATCTAAATAAACTGAACATTAATTGGAAAAATACATAAATCATTAATAATTTTGAAAATCGAACTATTAACGAGGCTCCACATAAATTATATATATATATATATATATATATATATATATATATATATATATTAAATCAAAGAAGAACGGTAGAGTTTTTCAATTTAGAGATTGTTGCTTCACGCAGCGGCACTAGGAAAGAGATGTCCCACAATTCATATTTAATTAGGTTTTTCTTATTTTATTTATTCAATTTTGATCTATAATATTTTAATATAATTTTACAATTATTACATAGGGTTCATCCATCCCAGTATGCCCCACTATGTCCCACTATATCCCACAATCCCAAATAGTAATCGTTTGGGATCCTCTATCCCTAAATTAGGTGTCCCGCTATGTCCCACAATTCATATTTAATTAGATTTTTCTTATTTTATTTATTCAATTTTGATCTATAATATTTTAGCATAATTTTACATTTATTATGTAGGGTTCATCCATCGCAATAGGGTTTATATAAATTTAATGTTTGAAATTTATAAGATTCCAAAATCAAATAATATATTAATTTAATAAAAAAAATATGTGAAAAATTCGATATATATCTACATTTGTATATGAGAGCATGCCGTTCGCACATGCTCTTTTTTTTTCTTTTAATTTCCTTTCTCTTGTCTCTCTCATTTTTATATGTTGTTATCCACATGTTGGATACAATATTAATTTGACTTGCTAATTATCTACAATTTCACCATTTAATTGTAATTGTTAAGATTTTACTATTTTAGTGATCATGTACGGATGACTTCACTTGTTTAAGATGGAATTTACCCATGCATGTCTCACTACTAATTTTATTATTTTAATAATCTTTTCCTCAAAACATGCATAATATTCCATTATATTTTTGTCCATCCCCAAAACATGTATAGTCCATTTTTAGATATTCAAAAAGCTCCGTCACAAAATGTTTGACCCTTCTTCCCTAGCGATGGCAACGGGTCGGGTTTTCGTGGGTACCCGCACATCCCAAACCTTAATGGGATTGGTTTGGAAAATATTAAATAGTTTTGGGACGGCTTTAGATCGAAACATGCAAACCCGTCACGGGTTTGGGTCGGGTTTGGGCAATTATCTTTGGGTACCCGCTATCCAAACCCATTTATATATATAAGATAAAAGATATTATTATATGTATAATTTATTATATAATTATAAATATTAGTATAAATATTAGTAGATTTAGGGTTTTATCTGATTTTCTTAACCCACACACACATTCCGTAAGAGTCAAGTTTTTAATGTTTTTCGTCTACTTTTGTAAATCTACTTTCGAAATATGACGACACAACGACAACGTAACATCAATAATTCATACTTCTAGTTATGTTTTAAGATTTTGTAAGTTCGTAGTACTTTGCTTTGAGTTTAATGTTAGTGAAATTTTCTGCTCATGTTTATGTTTTAATCATATTTATAATATTTTGTTATTTGATGTTTACTTTTTAGTATTCGGGTTTTTAACGGGTAATAAACGGGTATTATCCAATGGGTTCGGGTCGGGTTTTTAAAATTATTTTTTAATCGGGTTTGGGACGAGTTTGGGTGTTGGAAATTTTCATGGGTTTGAGTTTAGGAAATGCTTAATGGGTGGGTACCTGACCCATTGTCATCCCTATTCTTCCCTCATTCACAAGATATTTAACCCAAATTACTAAAACCTATGTTACTAAACTCTATGAATATTTTTAGGGTATGAAATGATATTTAAAAGAATAAAGATATCCGGCCACACTGTGGCCGGCCACACTCTGGCCAGCCACACGCGTAAAAAAAGGAAAGTTGACTATAAAAATGGAAATAATCACATTTCCCCTTTAGGGTTTATGTTTCCCAATTAGGGTATATTTCCATTTTAAAAACCGATATTACCATTTTTAGCTCGTGTGGCCGGCCACAGTGTGGCCGAATATCATTACCCTATTTAAAAATATTTATGATATAAGTTAAAAAAAAAATTACTCCATCTGTTCCATTAATCTTGTAACATTTCATTTTATGGAAATAATTAGAAAATTATTTTATCTACTTAATTCATTTTAAAATTACTTTATATCACATCAGTAACACTTTATGCACGTTAAAATCATTTTATATCACATCATCAATACTTTAATTACTTTAAAAATATTATATCAATTTATTACTACACTAATCATCATCTTTACTCTTAATACTTTTCTTTTTAATACACATACCGAAAAGAAATGTTATATTATGAACGGGACGGAGGGAGTATAAATTTGATGAGAATGAGAAGGTGTGTGTGCAACTTTAAAACGTATTAATCTTCTCAGGAGAGCTGTTACTTACACGCAAAAAAATTGACATTTGGTCCTTAACCAAAAAAAAAAGAAGTTGACATTTGGTAGTAATTTTTTTAATGGTAATCCAGAAGTGAATAAAAGGCCGGTTTTCAGGATTGCCACATGTCATTAACAATTATAAAAAAAATGTCACCTAAATTAGCAATAGAAGATCTTGTAATAATGGAAAATAATACTTATCTAGAAATTCGTTACCTTTCAAAACCTCATCATAAATGTGGGGGAGTTGAGCAAGATAATCAAAGGCATTTTAATAATTTCAAAAATCGAACTATTATCAGTAGTGTACCTGTGCGATGCACAATATTTTATAACTACTTTTAAATCTATAGAAAAATTAATAATATTCTCCACTTACTTATTCCTCTGTTTCACTCAAAGAGTGGATATAGCACACCAACACCTCATAATAATATTCTCCTTATATGAAGTGAAAAGGAGGAAGTAGAGGGGTGAGTTATTTTCCATAGAAAATTGATATAAAAGAAAGGAAGTATTTAAAATGGTAGAGTTTTATTTTCTTTTCTTTTCATATTATACTTTTTAAGTTTTGCAAAAAAAAAAAATTCACATTTTAATTTTTCTCAATGTTCTCCTGCGTTCGATTTTTTTCCCAAATTGAAGCTGCATTGGACGCCAAAAATGCTTACATGACAAACTAACACTTATATATATACGATTTAAGGCACAAATAGATTACAGACTATAATTTTCTCATTTTTTTCCCATTTTTTTCTCCCTTCTTCGAGCGCCCATAACTTCAGAAATAGGGGAAATAATTTGAGAAATCACTTATGCAATCACTCACAATACCGTGTAAGCATTTTCGACATCCAATTCAGTTTCAATTTGGGGAAAAATTGAGTGTGGGAGAATATTAAGAAAAATTAAAAGGTGGAGAACTTTTTTTTTTTGCAAAAATTAAAAGGTTTGGTTTTAAATCAGAATTTGAAAAAAAGTGGAAAATTAGTTTGCAATTTGACCTAAATTTAACAATCAAAGTAAACAAACCCTAACAAATTTAAAACCAAAGTAAACACAACCTGCTATAATACAATTACTCTTCAACATGATTTGCAGTTCGAAGCTTCAAATTAAATTACTTTCTAATTTAATTGACGATATGCATTGATAACAAGAAATCGGAATGCTCTCAGTTAGCACAAATCTGGTAGAGTAAAACTTCTAGAAATAAGGAAGTAAACCTTCCCTTAATAGTGTTTACAAAATAACAAAATCGATCGGAAAATGGAAAGTGTTGCAGTGTTTTCCACCATTCATTATGAGCAAACTCAAATTCTTTACTCCCATCCTCGTTGAATTTTTGACATTTGGAGATTTGAAGATAATTATGTACTCTATTTGAGTGGAATAAACCCTAGTCAATATCATATGTCGTTCAACTAATAAAAGGAGTAGAGAATGAAATACAAAATGGAAGTAAGAAATCCGATTTGGATCCCGAAATGAGATCCGCGTCATAAAAGAAACGCCAACTCAGCAAGCACAAACAAGCACATGATCTCATCCTCTTGAATGAGCAAACTTGATTACAAGAGCGACACTCACACTCCGGTGGAGATGTCTCCACCGTGGAACAGCTCACATCCGTCCCGACCCGACCCAGGTCAATGCCCTTTGACTTTTTATTTTTTTACAGTTTCTTTTTCCGGCTTCGCATTCGGCTCCGATTTTACGGCTCCACCTTCGCTCCGATTATTAATATAAGGATAATCAATGGACAATAATTTGAATTTTTCGTCTCACTCCGAAGCCTTCGACTCCGTCGCTCGAATTCTTGACCAAAGAAGAAGAAACAAACAACAAATAAGAGGCGAGAAAAAATCTGCAAAAAAAATTATGAAATATAAACAAATATTGTAGCACGTGAGACTCACGCGCCACGCGTAGAGGCGCACGCATGAGCCTCACGCGTCGGGTCTGGGTGGATTGAATCGGGTCGGGTGTTGTATGGTGGAGAATATGCACCAGAGTATTTGCCCGATTACAAATTTAACTTCAACATTTGCAGCTCCATATGGGCTTCAAATTTAACCATATCTTGTTTGGTTAAATGAATCAATGCATCTATTCCACTTCCACTCTTTGAATCATAAAAAAAAACCAAATTTGGTTGAGGGAACCCTCCCAGCCCGACCCAAATGGGTCGGCCCCATCCGAAATCCGTTTCGTACAACGGAAACCGGCATAGGCTCGAGAAGGCGAACCCAACCATCTCATTTTTACTGGCTATAGTCCTATTCATCATCTCTTTCTTCATGCTATAAAAACTCTCTTCCTCCTTCATCCAAGCCACGTGGCGGCCGTCGATGGCTTTCATGGCTTCCTCAACTTTCTTCACAACCTCCACGCCGCCGTCCCCCGCCTCCAGCATCGTAGTCGAAAGCCCATGTATGTTTCCGAATAGGTGTTCGGATAGGGGCGGGTCGGCCCGGGTCCGTAGGTTTATTGGATGCATTATGGCGTAGGTCTTACTCGGGTCGGGTTTGGTGACGGACATGAAATGGTTCCATATAAAGGCCGACAGCGCCACCACCCGGCTGGGGCGGCGCCCGCCGCCGGAGTACTTTTCCTGAATAGCGGCAATCATCGCGGCGGGAAACGTGAACATTTTGGCGGCAGTCGTCGCGGCGGGAAACGCGACAATTTTCGCGGCGGTCTCTTCTTTCAGTATTGCTACTGCGGGCTTGAACCCGGAGACATCCGGTGGTGGAAAAATGGTGGCGGCGTCGAACTTTGGAACGGCGTGGACGGCGGCCGCCCCTTTTTTCGCGACGGCGGACCAAAGCTTTCCGAGTAAGGTTAAAGAGGATCCGTCGGCGAGCTTGTGGGAGATGAGGAGTGCAACCGCGACGCCGCCGCAACGGAAATAGGTGGCTTGAACAGCCATGCAGATATCTTGGAGCTCACCATCGGTCTGGTAAGGTGCAAATCTGTACGTATTTACTGGATCTGGATTGGTGACGATTAGTGAGAGATCGCAATTGGCTTCAGCTTCAAAGAAGGGTACGCCGGCGTCGTTGCAGTCGACGTAGAGGTTTCCGACAAGGCGGCCGGAAAGGGGGTAGAATCTTGGGAGGGTTTCAGACAAGGACTTTTTGAGGTGGTCGGATCTTTGGGAGTTGGGAATTTTGAGATTTGGTGAGTAGAAATAGACGAAATGATAGAAAACTGGGGGAGCTAATAGATCAAGTGATGAAAGGAGGTGAATTTGCAGAGATTTTGGGGTTGGGGAAGATGGCTTGATCATTTCTGTCGAGATTACCTTCACTTCGATCGCCATTCTTACAGCAAAAACGGTTAATATTCTTTTCTCACTCTCGCAAATTAAATCTATGGATGTCGCTTATTTATAGTGGAGCTTGAGCCTAATCGCACAAGTTAATAATAAAAAAGTAAAATAGTAGGTGGGCGGCCATTTTTCTAAAGCAGAGAGTAAAGGGACGAAAAAGAAAAACTAGCTACAATCTACATAGACGGGAAGTATAATTTTATATAAGTCACAATACTAACACACAGTGGCGGAGCTAGGCCCCCGGGTGTAGGGGGGAGGGGGGTGCAAAATATAACGAATATTAAATGAGATGATTTCAATTTTCTATTTGATTTATCTCATCGTACGTCGTTGATTCTAGCTACATGAGATGATAACCATCATTATACCATCGCCATTTCCGTCGTTATTTTCACAGCCCAAAGTTCATCGTTAATCCGTCTAAAATTAGAGACAGAATAATTTTCGTCTCAAAATTCTTTTATACTAGTCTGTTTAGTACAATATCGATTATATATATATATATATATATATATATATATATTTTTTAAATCACATAATAATATTGAAGAAACTAGAAACAATATACAAACTGATATTTATTTGGTACAAAAGTTATCCATTCCTATCAGCCTAAAAAATTACTAATTTTAGTTTGAGTAGAATATAATATTTTGTTAATGGAAGTAAGATAGTAAAATATTAACCGTTTCTCGTCTCTGTCTCCCTAAAGAAACGGTTATTATTCTTCTCTCTCTCTTGCAAAACTATGGATGTTGCTTAATTATAGTGGAGCTCGAGCATTATCGCACAAATTCAAGATATAAAAAAATAAGATAGTAGGTGAGTTAAGAAAAAGAGATTTAAATAATAGTGTGAGCTAAAGCATAAATGTTATACTCCCTCCATCCCGTTTAATAAGTCCTATGTAGAATGAGCACGGAGATTAAGAAAATAGATTTAAATAATAGTGTGATTAAGGCAATATTTTATTATTGATGTTAAAGTGGGTTGGGTGAAAAAACACTATACAATAAAGTAAACAACACTATTTACGTTTCAGTGTGACATAAAGTGGATTTTAGTATATTAATCTTTGCCAAATAAAGAAATGAGACTTATTGAGTGAGACACTCAAAATAGTAAAATATGACTTATTGAACGGGATAGAGAAATTATATATTTAATAGTATGTTTATTGTGTTAGTAGGGAGAATCCAACTATCTCTAATAATGAAAAAAAAAAGAGAAAAAAAAATCCAACTTTGAAAATGTATGTATAAGCGCTCTATGTTACATGGCTAGAATAAATATTTAATAATTTGGCGTACTAAAGGATCATTCGTACGACAACAAGGATAATATACTTAGATTTTTATTCCACATCGATTTTCAAATGAAATTCCATTTATTGAAAAGTTTATAAATACTTAAAAATAATATGTAAATTTTTTTAATTCGACCAATTTATTAGTTATAGTTGAATAAATAATTATATTTATTGTTTAGTTTAATTTGGTCATAGTTGGCCGAATGAATAGTTATATTTTTATGTAATTTAGTCTAATTTGACCAATTTTTTCTAAGTAAGCTTTAAGTTCATAATGCGAAAAAAAAGAACCAAAAAAATGTTGAATAGTCATCTATATTCTTAAAATTTTCTTAATACTAATTAGTGCATGAGACAAAAAAATAATAATTCAAAATAAATTGAAGCAAGATGAAGTATTGTTTAGAATCCGAAGCTGGTTACAAGAAAAAGTGGTTTATTTCATTATTTGCCAATAGGCAAAACGTGATGCATTTTTAATTAGAACTCTCAGATTCTTAATTTAAGTTTTGTATATTAATATATTCTTATACTTAATATAAGATCACCTCACATTCTTATTCAATAAGAGACCTGTATAAATACTTAAAATCATTATGTATTTAATCATTCTGCAATTATTTTGTCTTGTAATCACATCTTTATTTTAAGCATTTTTTATAATTATATTTTATTATTTTCTCATCTTAACATATATAAAATTCTAATTATGGTACTAAAATATTCTGTGTTCAATTTCGTATCTAGCCTCATGATCGAAAGAGTGTAGTCTATGTAAGGAAATAATACAGTAGTATTATTTATTATATTCGTATCCCTCATAAATCAAATATGTATATTATATATATGACATCAAAGTAAATAAATATTAATCATAAACTTAACATAATAATATTTATTAATCTTGATATTATTAATACGACGATTATAGATTCGAGCTCTTTCCCTAATTCAAGAGGTCCTATGTGACACATCTTCATTCACTATTTTTATTTGTCTTAAACTTATATTTTAGGCAATTTTTCATTCAATAAGACTCCACTGTCTCCGGCGAACCTTCATAAATTCTCAAAATCAATATTTATTTTCTAATCACTAACCGAAAATACATTAATTTTGGCCTAATAAATAATTTCCCATAATTATTGCAACAATTAAGTGGTACGAGATGATCACGACTATGCATGGTTAATAAAACGTTGCCATCTTATGAGTAAACTAGCGAAAGATATCTCACAATTTTAATTTGTGACCAGATAATCACATGTACACAATAATTAACATAGTATACTATGAAATCTTTGATAAATTGTGAGGTAACTGCAAAATTAATTTTCATATAAAATTATGTTTAGTTTTTGTAAAAAAAAAAAATTAGTTTGATTTCTAATGATTTATTGTATTTAAAGAAAGTGGAATAAAATCAAAGAAACACTGTTTTAGAACAATGTCAAAATATTGTCATTCCAATATGTTCATACTAATATATTGCAAAATAATATGATAAAAATAAAAATATTGTTAAAGTAAGTACAATACAATAAAATCGAATAAACAATCTTATTGGTTATTTTATTTTAATTTCATCACTTTTGTTGTAATACTTATAATGAATTGTTGAAAATCATATTACTCTAATATAAAACGTCGCAATCTCATAAGAACAACGGCGGAAAACAACTAAAAATATTAATTTGTAACGAGATGATCGGGTGTATAGAATAATTGACATCGTACACAATAAAATCTTTGACAAATTCTGAAGTAACTAGAGAGTTAATTTTTCATATTTTAAATTATGTTTAGCTTGTACAAAAAAATATTACTTTGGCTTGTTGCACCTAAAGAAAGTGAAATAAAATAAAATAAACATTCTTTTTTATCAACTCTCATATAAATAATATTGTATCATTTTTAAAGTTACATATTTATAAATTACATCATAATATGATTTCCCGTCGATTTTTGACGGGTTGCGCACTAGTGTTTATTTGAAAGACAAGTATCTTAATCTTGTAGTAATAATATATATGGTTTAAATTTTATGTAATTTTAATAATTCTTTAATTTATGTCTTTTTTTGTTGTTTTTAATTTATGTATTTTCTGAATTTTAAATACGAAATCTGTACTTTTGTGTTGTTTATAATTTATAAATTTACAATTTTTGATATTTAATTAATAATATTTATTATTTTTGAATTTATAGTTGACGTAATTTTTCACTTTTATTGTACACAACAAGGCAGTGCAATATCTAGAGTTGTAAATGAGTCAATCTACTAGCGAGCTATTCGCCGTTTGCCTCGATAAAATCTCGTCGATCATTTTTAAGAATCTCATTTAGATAAACTAGTCAAGTTTGAGCATGACGCTACTCGACTCGTGAGGCCATCAACAAGCTTGTTTAGTGATTTATCGTAAAAATATAAGATTATTAATCAGATGTATTATATTTTTTATTGTAATTAGTAATATTTGGATTAAGTATTTAGCTAGCTTTTATTTATTTACAATATATTAAATATATCACATTATTGTAAATAAAATAATTATATAAAAAATTAATATTTTGAATTGAAGTCTAAATAAAAATCTTGTTCTGGCTCTACTCTGCACCGACTCGATAAAAGCTCATTCGATAATTAAATAAGAAGCTTGTTTAGCCAACGAGTTAATCTTGAGTAAGACATTATTCGATTTGACTCAACTTGATTACACGCGACACTCCATCCCCATGTCTACTAGGCATTGTGCGCCCTACTCATGGGCCACATGCATGCATGGTGTGATCACACTTAGAATCTCTCATTTTTTTCTTAATTTTTAGATTTTAAAATAAAATCTATAGATAGATTAAAATAGCTTTAATATTAAATACAATATAGTATTGTTGGTGAAATTAAAATGCAATTAATTTTGAATTTAACTAGACTATAATCTAATTTGACAAATTGGAATAGAATCAACTTACAATGTCACTGCCGAACAGTAACATGTCGAAAATAATTTTAGTGCCGAATAATCTATAGTCTTTTTTCCCTTACTTTTAATTTTCATGCCGAACACTAACATGACAATTTCATTGAATCGGAAGGGGTATTTATTTTTGTGAGAATAATTATATGTTGAAATATTACTCATAATGCTCATGTCGATTATGTGAGAATGGCTTTATTCAAAGTCAAGACTCAAGAAAATGAAGCAGGGGGGAAAGAAATTTTCTTGATATATACTGGTTACTGGTATGATACAAATATAGTGATAGATTTTAATTTAATTTTGAGACCCGGCCCCACTTTTCTTGTCACTTGTCATCACTACTTGCCATTTACATATCACTTCAATCAATACATATTATTAGAGGGCCCTTATCTTTTCACACTTCATTAATAGTATCTGATTTTAACGCATAACTCCCTACTGTAGCCCATTTTATTATCATGTCACACATATTATTTGATTTGTGAATATTTTTCTGTAGAAGAGAGAAATTCTATTCCAAAGTACTAATTAACATCTTTTATATGTACTCGTTTTTAGTGCAGACTGTAATAAACCTTCTCTCACATGCAATATCCTACGAACTACATAAGAATAAAGAAAAAGAAATTATAAACACATAAACTAATCAAAAAAATTGAATTTTTAAAATAGAAGTTGTGACAATAATCCGTCTGGGCTTTAATGAAGCTGGCATGTTCATAAATGATAACTAACTATTACTACCATTGTACATTCTTTGATAGATATATTAATACAATTAAAAAATGGATATTCTCTCTCTTTCCTTTTTTTTTTTTTTCCTTTTTAACTTCAACATTCTCTGGTTTGATTTATAAATTTCTTTGTTTGATTCGACGGTGTTACATTCCATTAATTTGTAGTTTTCTGTTACTATTTTCTTTAGTTAGAAAATTGAAGGATTCTTATTCGAACATAGTCTCTCACGTTACAAATTATGGGACTACCACTAATTAACTGCAAAGTTTGTCACTTTCTGCTACTAATTGAAAACATATTGTTTCACATGTTACAAAGAGTCTTTGGCCTTTTTTATTTTTGTATTTTTTTAAGAGAAGTCTTTGGCTTTTTTAACTCACATCAAATGATAGGTGTTCTTTTCTTTCCTATGTTTTCTTATAGTATTTAAAATATATATATACATATATATATATATATATATATAGTGAAATAGCTATCAGGCACAGATTGAATGAAAGATAAAGAAAATAAAAGGTTGATCAAGCAATTTTGCACTGTTAGCATTTACTCCAAAATATTCTCTAAGACAAAGGATCTTCTTCATCACCCCTCTAGCTTTCTTTGGAATGGCTATTGTAATCAAATTCTGCCCGTTTATATAATACACATGTATGGGTTATTTAGGGCCTAGCTAAAATTGCTAATTTGGCCCAATTATTCACTCTCTCTCTCTACTCAATTTATTTTACTATTTGACTATTTGTATAGTAAAACTCACTTTATTTCATTATTTATGTATAACAAAAAAATCCACAAAACACATGCACCTTCTATACCTAATTCTCTTCTCTTTAATACCGGTGCTAAAAAAAAACGTGCCATAAATACCGGGACAGAGGGACTAATACATTGTGTGTTCTTCAGTGTCACATATTAAAACAGTAAAATACTATGGAAATATATGTGGCCCTGGAGTCTCAAGATGATATCTCATGTATATAAAAATACTTACTCTTTGTGTCCATGATATGGTTGTGATACTGTAGACGGCACGAGTTTTAAGAAAGTGGTAGGTAGTTGTGAATAATAATGGGTATTATTATGAATGGAATAAGTATTATACTATAAATGTGAGTAGAATAGTGAAAAATATAAAGTTAAATATAATGTATTATATAGATCCTACTACTATTTCATTGAAGTGACACTCATATTGTGGACGGACCTAAATTACTAAAAATGACAATTATATCGTGAATCGAGGAAGAATTATTTACAACCTTGGAACTAAGCTTGCTAGGTCAAAACATAAATTGAAGATCAAATGGTTTTTTTATCACGAGTAATGTGACAGGCTTAACCATTAATAGAACACCACCTACTGATACTAGTAAGTTAGTCTTGTTGGGCCGATCGGCCCACTTATAATGGGCCAAAATATATCCGGATCCTATCATGTGTAAACTCGCTCATTTCGGATCTAACCCGACAATGGGTTTGAATCATGAAATTGGATAAACATATAAACCTAAGGTTGATGCTACTAAGTGCTACCATGTCTTTTTTTTTTATATCGTAGGAAATCGCAGCCGCTATTTTAGTGCTTACATTACAAGCGGTGCTTTTATTGTTAAGAAAATAAGAAAACAACGTACAAAATCCACCAATCAACATAACAAGCTTTATATAAATTGAATGACAAACTCAGTTTTTAATGTCAAGAAAATCATAAAACATGTACAAAATTCCATCAATCAACATAACATTCTTTATATAAATTGCAGTGGCAACATTTAGGAGCTAATTGTTAAAACAAGACAGTAATATTCAGTGTTTTCAAAAAGAGGACTATATGTTACGAAATTTGAAAATGGGGACTATAACTTCCATATTTTGCATTGCACTTCTATTTCGGGCCAAAAACCAATTATTTGGACTTTTAGTGACACCTAGAGTCCGTTGTTGATGTGGTCGTGTCATGTTACCTTTTTTGGCCAACAAAATTTCCCTTTTTATTATCGATTTTTTGAGCATATTTGTTATTATAGAAAGAAAGAAAGAAAGAAAGAAACCAATTATTTGCCATATATGCAGCCTAATAAAAAAATAAGGTAAATGACGAGTTTTTTTCTGGGTGGGCGAAAATGACAAATTTCTTTATTTTAAGTCCTTATTTTTATTTTACACTGCAAATGTGGCAAATAATTGTGTATATAATTGGTTTCTTTCCTTCTATCAATAATAACATATGCTAAAAAAATGATAATAACAAATAAAGGGGAAAACATAATTTCTCAATAAGGTAACATGGCACGGCCACGTCAGCAACGTGTCTCACTCATATTATCATCTTTCAAATAAGGACAGTTTTAACCCTTTAAGTGATGGAACCTACCTACTTTCTATCTTATTACTCTTATTCTTAATCTCTATACCGAACAGTAACATGATAATATCAAAGGGTCAGAGGGAGTACAAGACGTTACTTAATCACGGTTTAGGTCAATCCTGTGTTCCAATATACATGTGTCCACATCCGTGTTCTACTAATTTCAAAATAAAAGATTGTAACTAAGAATTTGTTCCACAAAGAGATACGATGGCGTCATATTATGCTTTAAAAATCTCCCCCATGTGCAAACACATAACAAAATAATGGGCTGTCATATCAAATGCTAAATTAAACAATGTTGAGTATAGAGTTGATACATAAGGTATAGATAATAATGTTGACAATAACATGTGTTAAATTATTTTAATAACATCGACATATTGAACGATTCCCAAGCACTATGAATGGCATGAGTTTTAAAATTTTAATAGATAATAACATTATTGTGAATAAAATAAGGATTTCAGTGTAAATAGTAGAGAATATATGGTTGAAAAGATAATGTATAATTATGTGAACGGTACTACTAAAAATGGAAGTGACAAACATCGTGAACATATAAATGCAGAAGTGACAAGGATATTGTGATGGAAACTATTATTTTTATGGATACACAGAGTGGGTGATGGAGTTGAAGCATTGAATAGAGTTTTACTGAAAACCAATTTGGGATAAAAATAAATAAATTACTATAATAATTCCAAGTTTTTCTATACTTTCAAAAAAAAAAAATTCCAAGTTTATCTATGATTTATGATAAATAGGGTGATTAGGTTACGATGCTATAAAGATCTAATTAATTTGGTAGAACATTGTATTGGAATTTTGTTTATAGCTCATAAAAATTCTGTTTTGTTTTATAAAAATATAATGTTTTTCTCTTGAAGCTTTTGTTCATCGCAAGGGAAACCAAAACGATGAAAAAGAAAAAAAAAAGATGGAATTGTTATTTTAATACCAATTGAATCAATCAAATTTGATATTGAAAAGCTAGTTATATGCAATATATTTATTCGGTCAAACTAATAAACTTAAACAAGAAGGTATTTTGATTAAAAAAATTCACAAAATATATAGTACATCATATCTAATTTTGTTTAATAGTACCTCTAATCATTGAGCAAGACTAATACTGGATGTGAGATTCAATATTAAAAAACCTTACGAACAATAAAATGGGACAAGAGGTTCTTCGTCTCTGGGGGTTGTATGTATTTTTCTATGAATTTAATGGGGTTACATTTTTTTCCTTTGGAATTTTTGGTGCTATATTGATATTTATTTAAATCAATTGTTTTGCCAATGGCAGTTCGATTGAATGAGTTGTATTTAAGTGGAAACATTAGAATATTTGTGTATGATAAATAATTTTTCAAATTAATTTTTTTTAAATAAAATTAGTTTTTGGCCTACTAAATAACTTGTCAAATTAAATTTTTGATGCAAAGGATGAAAAAATACACATTAATTCTAAGTATTAATAGATTTTTTAATAGTTTAAGTTTCATTGAAAAGCAGTGTGAGATAAAAGATATTTAAAGTCTATTAGTATTTGATAATTAGTAAGATTTGGAGAATTTAGTTGAATACAATTCTATTATCATATTCATATGTTACTATTTAATTCCTCTGTCCCATTCTACTTATCTCACTTTCTATTTTGGGTGTTCCATTCTACTTGTCTCACTTTCCATTTAAGAAAATAATTAAGAAATCACTTTATTCACTTTATATCACTTCAAAAACACTTTATATCACTTCAAAAACACTTTATATCACTTCAAAAACACTTTATATCACTTTATCAATTAAAAAATATTTTATATCATTTTATTCACTACACTAAATACATTTTTTATATCTATCTTTTTTTTCTTAATCTCCGTGTGCGTTCCAAATGAGACAAGTAGAAAGGGACGGAGGGAGTATTATAAAGGGACAGACGCCAAGTTGGGCAACCACCACACTTTAAGTAAATTGTCATTTTCCCAATCCAATAAATTACTCTAAATGTACAAAGTCAAATTAAAAAAACGATTAGGTGTGAAACGTTTAAAATGTCAAGTGTGAGGGACTCCATGCAAATGTGTGGAGCTATGCAGTTTCTTAGTAGCGTAACTTTCATACGGTATTTGACAATTTGGACTTTTCTTTTATTTTATTTTCATATTTTTTTTGTTTGTTTTTTTTTTTTTTTTTTTTTTTTTTTGGAGCAATGCAGTTTGCACGTCTTTAATTTCTTTTCATTTCTGTCGTTTTTCTTTTTCATTCATTTTTCATGTTGATATCTTACTCTGTGTCACCGCATATTAGGGAAGTTATAGTCCATCAAACTCAGTTTCAAATCAATTCTAACGGGCGATTGGATTATTCGGTTCGGGTCAAATCGTGTTGAATTTTTTTTCAGCTGCTAGATATTTCTAATAAGTATAATATAGAAAAATAAATTAGCTATATATCTTTGTAAATATTTTCCTTGATTTAGTTTTCTTGTATTTCGGTTGTATTATTCTTAATACATCTCGATCACCTAATCAACAGTGATTCAATTATCATTCTCACATGGTATCAAAGACGAGCCTTACCTTTTTCTTCTTTGGTGGGTTGGATTCGGGATGAATTTCTCCTCAATTCTTGAGCTATCAATATATTTTTTTAGTATGTTGTTTAAGAGCATGAGGACTCATAATTCTAGTTGTGAAGAGAGTGGGCTTGGGCTTAGTGAGGACTCATATATTTTTTAACCCTTTTCTTTTATGTGGACATTAGCTCGGGCTCCATGCGGATAGTCACGTGCAAACCACGTGTTTTTGGTCTAATCAGGTCAAAATTTGTTCTACGGATGCAATACTTATTAGTCGATGTTCTCAAATTACAGTCCGCAAGTTATCTGTCCTGAATTTCGGCTAGAAGCTAAGTTCCTGTCGTGAAAAAGCCTATAGCTTGTGATTTGATTGCTTGAGCATTGATGCACTAATATCAAGATTTAACTTGTTGCTTAAAAAATTGATCTTCATCTTTATCATATGAATGTATATTGTTAGTTGAATATCTTATTTAATGTTTGGAATTTATGAGATTACATAATCAAATAAATATATTAAATTAATAATAAATATGTGAAATATTCGATATCTACATTTGTATATTTCGCCGTTCTCATGTCCTTTTTTCTTTAATTTTTTTTTTTAAATTTCCTTGCTCTTCTCTCTCTCATTTTTATATGTTGTTATCCACATGTTGGATACAATATTAATTTGACTTGCTTATTATCTACAATTTCAACATTCAATTGTAATTGTTAACATTTTACTATTTTAGTGATCAGGTTCCGATGACATCACTTGTTCAAGATGGAATTTACCCATGTCTCACTATTAATTTTATTATTTTAATAATCTGTCCCTCAAAAACATGCATAATATTATATTTTTGTCCGTCCCCAAAACATGCATAGTCTATTTATAAATATGAAAAAGCTCCGTCACAAAATGTTTGAAACATGGGAATGGAGTTCGAGAAGTTGGAATCTGAAGATGAATCGTTTATTGCATCACTATACAACATCTTCTATTGAATGTAACGAATTTTGTTCACGCAACATTGTAAAAGTGGTAAGATTTTACGGGTAGAAATGGGAACTTTGCAGAATTTTATTTTCATATTTTTTTGGTATATGTGACAATGATTGTGGCTCTTACGTATTAATGTAACGTTCGGTCTAATTAATATATGTGTATATATATATATATGAAGAGGATAATGTGAGAATGCTATCTTAGATGAGAAATGAGAATAAATTTGGACCCTTGATTTTTGTTGATCAATGGCTCAAATTTAACGATGCATTACGTTGTAGTAATTTATGCATTACAATATTTATGCATTAGGTTTCTGAAGTTTATACATTAGAATGTGTATTCATTACATTTCTACAACATATGCATTACCAATATTATACAAATGCATTAAAATATACCATTCTTACATTCTCATATAAAATTCATTCTCATCCATCTCTACCCAATATATATATATATATATATATATATTGATATTGATATTTTTTCCCTGGTAAGAAAAAGATGTTACACGATGTTGAGTATATAGTTGATACGTAAGGTATAAACCATGTTCTTCTCCAAAAAGTTTCCAGAAACTACCACTGAATTCCACATCGTCGTCGTAAAAGAATTCATCGGCGTCTGGAAAAGAAAGAGCAATCATGCATGGTGTCTGTAATTTAGCAATTCCCCATTTCATTTATATGCAGTTGTTGAACAAGAGGAAGGAAGTTTCAGTAACGAACACCACGTGCTCGACAAAAAGCAAAAAGAGAGAAACAGTTTCATTTTTTGTTTTTTGTATTTATTTAAATACACATGAGCTATATATATAACTCCACAGATTTTTTATGAGAAATCTGAGTTTTGTTCCACATAGATTTAGCATGATCGGACTCAATATCTTGGAGATGATCAATTTTTTAGTAATTGTCCTTAAAAAACGGTAAAAATTACAGTCTTAAAAAAA
The DNA here is from genome assembly GCA_029490685.1 of Schizonepeta tenuifolia. NCBI lineage: Eukaryota > Viridiplantae > Streptophyta > Magnoliopsida > Lamiales > Lamiaceae > Schizonepeta > Schizonepeta tenuifolia. The sequence continues at coordinate 126,219,639 of CM055956.1, forward strand.
TAATGTTGACTTGATCAATGGTTAAGAATTCATTACATTTTTGTTATTAATAGGTTAGTTTATTGATGAAGAAGGTTACTATAGTAATTTATTTATTTATTTTGTAACTGTCGACTAAATAATTTATGGGATTAATCTATTATTTTTGGTATCTTTATAGCAAGATTTTCACTCACATTAGTTTAAAACTTGACTTTTCTTCCTCCCCATGGACCCCATCGTCATATTCACGTCAGTTTAAGCATGATTCATTTCACAATCTGCATAACATCACAATTTATGGGACACAAATGATATAAATATTAACCAACCATCATATGCATAATTATCCACCAACGGATGCATTAATATTAGTACTTCATAATTTTTGTTTTGATGGTTTGATTTTGTTCATAGTTCTCATTTAAGTCGTGTTCTTACCACATTCACTCCATATCTATCTATATACATATATATACATAGAGGTGGATGAAATAAGAACACGTTCTTATATAAAAAATAAGAATAAATCTATACCATCTATTTGCATTGATCAATGGCTAAGAATTTTATACGCTCTTTTTAATTAAAAATAAGGTTATTGATCATGAAGGTTACTATAGTTATTTTTTTTTTTTTTTTTTACTTTTTGTAACTGTTTACTGACATAATTGTGAAGTTACATATCTTTTATTTATGGTATCTTTAACTAAGATTCATTCCACTCACCTTCGTTTAATTCAAGATGCACAAATATCAATTTTAAAATGCACAAATATCAATTTTAAATTTAATCGTATAGTAGATCAATATTAATTAAATGTGAACTACGTTCATGTATATATATAATCTGATATGCACAAAAATCATTTTATAAATGTATAAACATTATTATTGAAATGTAAGAATCAGATACATTAATCAATTATAATCAAATGGACAAACATCATTTTCTAAAGCAATTTGAGATTCACAAACTTGATTTTATAAATGCACAAACGTCGATTTTTAAATGCAATAATTATATACTACTCCCTCCGTTCGAGCACAAGTGTCCACTTTCCTACAGTACGAGTGTTCGAGCACAAGTATCCACTTTGCATTTTTATACAACTATACCCTCATACTTTTCCTTTATTTACTACCATTTGCCATTGATGACCCCACCTCACAACAACTTTATTCCTACTTTTTGGTCATCACATCAACTTTATTCCTACTTTTTGGTTAATACCACCACCTTTTTATCAATACCACTGTTTTTTTGTCATTATCACACTACCCCTATATTTTAACTTTTACCCTATGTTCAACCTAAATTAATCTAAGTTGCACGCAATTAAACGTGGTTGTTATAGATTAGATAAGTTGTCCCGAATATCGTCTCACAAGGAAGGCTTAACAGGGTGATTGTTGCATTACGAAAAGAACAGAAAAGTAAAAAGAAAGTAATAAAGATTGATTGGGTTGGGATTTTGATTACTCTAAGGAATTAAAAAGACAATTAATCTAGACAGTAATATAAACCCTAGTTCTAAAAACAAAGTAAATCATGAACATAATTGAGATGTGAAATAAAAGAAACTTACGGTGATTAATTCGTAGTAGAAGTCTGTCACAAAATCCGTACGAATTGAAAGTAATAATCTACCCTAGTGTTTTGAGGAACAAGAAAAATAGCGAAAAGAACTGGAGAAGAAGAAGTGTAAAACAAAATCTCTATGTCGGAAGGAAAAAAAACGAAAGTATCACGTACGTAAGGAAATAAAATCTGAGGCTCTATTTATAGCTAAAATTATCGCCGCCTCAGTACGGGCAATCGCCCAACATGGGCGATCGTTGAACATCATACTTCATGAAGATATGAGCGAGCGTCAGGCTTCCACAAGCGCTGGAGATCGCGCTCTGAAGTTTTCTCGTCCATGCTGGACGAGCGTTGATACTGGACGATCGCTGAGGTGAGTCCTCTGAAACCTGCTCGCCATCACATAGAACTACTGGACGATCGCTGAAGATGAACGATCGCTGGGGTGTCTTCTCTGAAACTCTTCTCGACCAAGTGGACGATCGTTGAGGCTGAACGATCGCTGGGGTGTCCTCTCTGAAACTCTTCTCGACCAAGTGGACGATCGTTTAGGCTGAACGATCGCTGGGGTGTCCTCTCTGAAAGCCCAGTCGCCAACTTGTAAATTATTGAACGACAGCTGACCTTGGACGATCGTCCAAGGTGATTCTCTGATACTTCACATAACTGTTGGTTGCTCGTCGAGATGTGAACGATCGTTGAACATACACTTTTCAGCCATTTCTCTTGTGATCCAACACCTAAAATACAAATACTGCATTTTCCCAACAAAAACTCGACCCAAAACATTAGAGCATTCCGAATATAGAAACAACACAAAACACAACGCCAAACGAACAAAATGCACTAAATAATCCCAACTAAAAACAACCAAAAACAGGCGAAACAACCCCTCCACACACAAAATCTTGCTTGTCCTCAAGCAAACCTTAATAAAAATTAAAACGAAGAAAGTGAAATTTGAACTAAATAACACATATCGCAATAAACTCTCAATCACAAAGCAATTCATCACTCATCAATCAAAAACAGTAATCACAACACCAATGAGTGGCCTTCCACACAAGACCTCAATCCACTCAACATCCAAGCACAAGATCACAGAAAGGAAACAATGACATCAAAGAGTATCCCAACTCAAACCACTTATTAAACTATACTAACAAAAATGCCAAAAACCGGGCAATCTTCACTAGGTGAAATCACGGAAAATCCGGCCTCCTAGCGTGGTTTCCCATACCCATTTCCCACCTTTAAAAACGAATTCAAGGTAATGAGAAAGAGGGGTAGAGCCCTTCACAACACAACCAACTTAAACAACGAAATAACCAAACGTCAAATCAAATTGGGTTATATGGCCATATTTCATGAGGTGAAGACATTTAGAGGTCATCTAAAGTATCCTCATGTGGTTTCCCATGCTCATGGTTCCCAGAAGAGCAGAGACCTCCCAAAATGACTCAACTTACTAAACAAGATCTTTTTGATCCCTTTATGACGCGTTTTTTTTTTTTTTTTTTTTTTTTTTTTTTTTTTTTTTTAACTCATTTAAATTGGGATACAATTCTAAAACACCGTCTCCAAACCGTTCACCATACTCGAAAGTTAAGTGTCAATAATTCAAATGTGAATCACCCCACAAATGACATGCAAAAACCGCACCAATCGATTCATAATAGAACCACCTTGATCAATAAAATCTATCAAAACATGAGTCATAAACTTCAAACCCAACTTCAACATCTTAATTTCAAATAAGAAAAACCCGAGGACTCACAATATCATAATATCAACACCCCCCCCCCCCAACGAAAAAGCACGACAATGTCCCCATTGTCAACCAAAACACAAGAGAACAAGGAAGGGATTAACACAAAACAACCAACGAAGAAATCGAAACTAACATAAACACAAACAACCTAGCAATTCTCAAAACAACCAAACACAAAAACCAACCAAACACAAAAAAAAAAAAAACAAAAACAAAACAAAAACAAGAAAGCAACAAGAAAAAGAAGAAAAGAACGGCGTACACATCAACAACGAGAATCACTGCGGATCTAGCGGTGGATCAGACGAACCACCTGGAACGGAATGCCAACGAGCAAATTGCTGTTCCAATGAATCCAGTTGACGACCCTGAGAAGCCATTTGCTGTTGATGCTGGGTCCAATACTGAGAATTCGAGGCCCAATTGCGTTCTTGCTCCGCCCAATGTGTATGCTGAGCTGCCCAATACTGCTCCTGTGCCTCCCATCGCTGCTCATTAACTGCCCAACGCTGATCATTTTGCGCCCACCGTTGATCATTCTGCTCCCACCGTTGATCTTGACGGAACAATTGGGCATTCTGTAGAATCATCTGCTGCTGCAAGTGCCCAAACTGGGAACTCATCTCCCCACGAAAAGAAGTAAAATCCTGCTGAAATGTCGAAAAGTCATAAGGCACAGAACTGGGGCCGGAAGAGTGGGGAGCTTGTTCAATCTGACGAATAACCCCATCCTGAGGAGGAAACTCCTCATCACTCCCCACCGGTGTGGCATCATCATTGGTTCCATCCGACTCAGCATCGGAAGAACCAGAGGTAGGGGGTGGGGGCGCACGAGGACCAACGAACTCAGCACCACGCTAGCGCTTAACTGCTGGGCGTGACTCATAAGGAGCAAAGGACACCAAATCACGGGCAATAAATCCATGTTTCAATTCAGTAAAGCCTAAATACTTACATCGCAACAACACTTGATTAGAAGGAGTGGAATTTGCCCGCATAACATTGAAATGATATGCCAAAGCAGTAGCAAGATGCGGCAAAGCAGCCTTATATGTCGAAGTGCGCACAATGCTCTGCAAAGTGTCAAAGATAAACGGAGCCGGACAAACCTTCCGCTTCTTCATAGCACAATCCAACAAAAATAACTCAACATTGTACACCTTATTAGCCTCTGCCCGACCTTTAATGTGATAGACAAGGAACTTGTGTAAAATGCACAAAACTGGATCACGAATTAAGCCACTAGGAACACCACCATTCCCCCAATTGTCACATCCTGACAACTCATACCAAGCCGCTTTGGCATCAAATGTCGGAGAAACAGACAATTCCCCATGAGCTTTCCGAAACCCAAAAACCGTATGCAAAACAGAATACCCCACACGATATGTATTGCCCATCAACCGAAAAGTGATACCTTTGAGATCATCTTCAAAATCCATAGAAACGAGAAATTCCAAACACAAAGGAGTAAATGAAGGCCATTCTGAGCGAGCATATTGAAATAATCCTAGGACCTTTAAATACTTATTCAATTCATCCTTCACCCCCAAAGACTCAATAACCTCCCAATCAATGAAACGAGGTACCGTAACAGATTTACTCTTGAGGCGAAGGAAAAGTTTACCTTCAGGGAGCGAGTAAATGGGAAAAGGAGCAGCATAGGTCGCTGAAATATTCCGTGGTGCAGCCGCATCGGTGTCCATAGCCTCAGAGCCAGTAGTATGGGAAGAAGAACTCCCTCCGACGTTCTTAGTGCGGACTATAGTGAATGAGACGTTGCTGGATACGAAGACTTGGCCAAAATGAACCCACGAAGCTGGCGGTCGCTGACGACGAGGAAGAAAAACTAAGCGGTCGCCGGGTATGAAAAATCAGCGTTCGTCGACAGTGAATGCTCGCTCAGCAAGGACGGCAAGGGGAAGAGACTGGGCGCTCGTCTGAAGTCGGCGCTCGCCAGGTGCGTGGTCGGCGAAATAGCAGACGCTCGCCGATCGGAAAAACTGAGCGCTCGTCGCCTGTGGGATGGTCGAATTCACCGGCGGAGAGAGAAAACTGCCACAAGGAATCGTTGAACGGGATGATAGAGATGGCGCCGGTCGGGAACAAGGACGAAAACAAAACCAAAAGAGAGAAAACCGCCACAACACACACGAAGAGTGACTGAGAGAAAACAAAAACGAAGGAAGCGGCTGCTCTGAAATTAGGGCCGACATATTTATAGCCCAGGAAGTGGGCGCTCGTTGGCAATGAGCGATCGCCCAGAATTGGGCCGTAGAACAAATGGGCCGAGGAATGAGTCGTGTTGGACGATCGCCCGGGGTGAACGATCGTCGCACCCCCTTCTCTGAAGTCGAAGCAAAACCCGCTGGACGATCGCTCAAGGTGAACGATTTTCGCACCCTCGACTCTGTAGTCGAAGCAACGCGCGTTGGACGCTAGCCCAGGGTGAACGATCGTCGCACCCTCGTCTCTGAAGTCGAAGCAAAACCCGCTGAACGATCGATCAAGGTGAACGATCGTCGCACCCTCGTCTCTGTAGTCGAAGCAACGCACACTGGACGCTCGCTCAAGGTGAACGAGCGTCGAACCTGCGCCACAGTATCTTTTCTTTTCTTTTTTTTTTTTTGGTGGGTTGCCTCCCACGAAGCGCTTGTTTAATGTCGTTAGCTCGACATACAAAAGCTAAACGTATTCGGAATCTACGAGCCAAATTGACTCGACTCTTTCCAGAACAAGTTCTCCTTCATAGTACGGTTTCACTCGATGTCCGTTGGCTTGGAAGAATTCGCGAGTCTGTTCATTTAACAACCGAACAGCTCCAAAAGGTAGAACTTCTTCAATGAGATACGGCCCACTCCAACGGGACTTCAACTTGCCTGGAAATAACTTCAACCGTGAATTGAACAAAAGGACTTTCATCCCGGGCTTCAACTCTTTGGATAGAATCCGATTATCATGCAACCGCTTCACTCGATCTTTGTAGATCTTGGCATTGTCATAAGTCTCGTTCCGGAGTTCATCCAACTCGGACATTTGCAGCAGTCTTTGCTTTCCGGCGGTCTCAAGATCGAAATTTGTTGCTCGTATTGCCCAATACGCCTTATGCTCGACTTCAACAGGCAAGTGACAATTCTTTCCATATACAAGCCTATATGGGCTCATCCCCAGAATGCTCTTGTACGCTGTCCGGTATGCCCAAAGGGCATCATTGAGCTTTGAAGACCAATCTTTACGAGACGGCTGCACCGTCTTCTCCAAAACTCCCTTGATTTGTCGGTTGCTCGTCTCTGCTTGGCCCGATGTTTGAGGGTTATAAGGGGTAGCAACCTTGTGGGTGACTCCATTCTTCTTCATAAGCTTCTCAAACAGCTTATTGCAAAAATGCTTCCCTTCATCACTTATGATTGCCTTAGGAAATCCGAACCGACAAAGAATATTTTCCTGTACAAACTTGAGCACAACATGAGAGTCACAAGTCCTAGTGGGGATGGCCTCAACCCACTTGGACACATAATCAACAGCTAAAAGAATGTACTCGTTACCAAAGGATTTGGGAAACGGTCCCATGAAATCGATACCCCACACATCGAAAATCTCAACCACAAGAATATTATTAAGAGGCATCTCATTCCTACGACCAATAGACCCTACCCTTTGGCAACGATCATATGCAAGATAAAAAACATGTGCGTCCTTAAATAATGAAGGCCAGAATAAACCGGATTGGAGCACCTTGTGAGCCGTTTTCTGCCCTCCAAAGTGGCCTCCACAATGCGACTCATGACAAAATTGGAGCACCTTAGCTTGCTAATCATCCGGAATACACCTTCTGATCACATCGTCCTTACCAATCTTAAATAGGTAAGGGTCTTCCCAAAAGTATTGCCTGCACACAGATAGAAAACGCTTCCTTTCTTGGGAAGTAAGGTCAGGCCTCAATTCATCACATGCGAGAAAATTAACAATGTCAGCATACCAAGGGACTATGTTGGTGCTCAAGGCTTGTTCAAACGGGAACGACTCAAGCAAATTATCACAAATAATAGGAGAAGGAAGATTATCAAGACGGGATAAGTGGTCAGCCACAGCATTCTCACTACCTTTCCTATCCCGAATCTCTAAGTCGAATTCTTGGAGTAAGAGCACCCAACGAATAAGTCTTGGCTTAGCCTGAGACTTGGTCAATAAATAACGCAATGCAGCATGATCACTATGAATGATGACCTTAGACCTTATGATGTATGCACGAAACTTGTCTAATGCAAACACAACAGCAAACATCTCTTTTTCTGTAGTGGTGTAATTCACTTGAGCAGAAGTAAGAGTCAGACTCGCATAATAAATAACACGAAGAATTTTATCAATACGTTGACCCAACACAGCACCCACCGCAGAATTAGAAGCATCACACATAATCTCAAAAGGTTCGGACCAAATAGGACCAATCACTACAGGGGCAGTACTCAACTTCTCCTTAAGCAAGTTAAACGCATTAATACAAGCATCATCGAAAATGAAAGGCACATCTTGAGAAAGCAAACGACATAGAGGTTGACTGATTTTTGAAAAGTCCTTAATGAAACGTCGATAAAACTCGGCATGCCCCAGAAAGCTCCTAATTCCTTTAACATCACGAGGTGGAGGCAATCTTTCGATCACATCCACTTTCGCTTTGTCGACCTCTACACCCCTCTTAGAGACGATGTGACCTAACACGTTCCCCCTCCGAACCATAAAATGACTCTTTTCCCAACTGAGAGTCAAACCACTCTCGACACACCTTGCTAACACGCGTTCAATTTTTCTAAGACAATCATTAAAAGATGATCCAAACACAGAAAAATCATCCATGAAGATCTCAACAAAATCATTAAGCATCTCAGAAAATATGGACATCATACACCTTTGAAAGGTACCTGGTGCGTTGCAGAGTCCGAACGGCATTCTCTTGCAGGCATATGTGCCAAAGGGGCATGTGAAGGCTGTCTTCGCTTGATCCTCGGGCGCGATCGCGATCGGGTAGTAGCCTGACACTCCATCCAGAAAACAATAGAACTCATGGCCCGCCAATCTATCGAGCATCTGATCAATGAAAGGCAATGGAAAATGATCCTTCTTGGTGGCCGCATTGAGTTTCCTGAAGTCTATGCACATCCGCCAACCTGTAACCGGCCTCATGGGCACCAACTCTGCATTATCATTCAAGACCACCGTGATTCCTCCTTTCTTTGAAACCACATGAACGGGGCTGAGCCATTCACTGTCAGCAATGGGAAAGATGATCCCTTCGGCCAACTGCTTGTAGATCTCCTTCCGTACCACTTCCATTAGTACAGGATTCAATCTTCTTTGGCCATCTCTCTTTGGAGTCGCTCCATCCACCAAGTTTATCCGGTGCATACATGTTGCAGGGTTGATCCCTTTAATGTCGGACAAACACCATCCAAAAGCAGCCTTGAACCTTGTGAGCACCTCGACCAATTCTTCTTCTTCGGCTGCCTTGAGCTCTGCAGAGATTATGACAGGTTTCTTTTTTCCTTTTTCAAGGAACACGTACTTCAAGTTGGCCGGAAGGTTCTTAAGTTCAAGCTCGATCTCCTTCTTGTCTTTAGGAACTTCTATTATGAGTGGCTCATTAACAGGCAGGTCAGTTGGCAGCAAGGCTTCCATAGCTGCCTCCTCTCTAAATCTCTCCTCCAAGTCGGCGGAGCCTTCAAAAACCTCCTCGAGCTGCTGCTCTTCCATAAAGCAGGCCTCGGTAAGTGTGTCGATAGCATCAATGTAAGAACAATTATCAACACTATTGGCCGACGGAATCCCCTTGTTGGCTCTGACGTCGTAAGAAACTGACTCACCCAAAACTGACATCTTAATTATGCCGTTCTTTACATCAATGAGAGTATTGGTTGTAGCCATGAAAGGCCTCCCCAATAGTAAAGTGTGCTCTCGTCCATCTTCCTTGACGTCACCAATCTCTAGCACGACAAAATCCACCAGCACAATAAGTTTCCCCACTCGTACTAGGACATCTTCAATAACTCCGCGAGGGTGACGAACCGATCTGTCTGCTAATTGCAAGCACATCCTTGTCGGCTTCAACTCTCCCAATTCCAACTGCTTAAAAATGGAATAAGGCATCAGATTGATCCCGACTCCTAAATCCAGCATTCCAGAAGCTTTCTTTTCATTCCCCATAGCTATTTTAATTACAAAGCTCCCAGGATCTCGTTGCTTTTGGGAAAGAGAGTGCTGCATAATGGAGTTGGCACTTTCTGATACTAGAACTTGTTCCGGTTCATCAAACTTTCTCTTCTTGGATGCTAACTCCTTGAAGAACTTCACATAAGCAGGCACGTTTCGGATCACATCAAGCAAAGGTAAATTCACATTCACCTTGGATAGCATCTTATAAAAGTCTGAAAATTGCTGGTCCTGCTTCTCATTCCGCAATCTGCTAGGAAAGGGTACCGGTGGGCGATAAGGCTTTTCAGCCTTATGTAGTCGGATTTCTGCTTGCTCTTCCTCAACTCGAGGCTGTAAGATCTCTGATGATGTGTCTCCCAGTTTATTATCAACCATCTTCCCATTTCTCAACACAGTGACGGCTGACGCTTGATGTGGCTGTTGACCTTGGCTCGGAATCTTTCCCGGCTGCTGCTGCTGCTGCATCTGGTTAACGGTACCAGACACTTGTCCCACCGCCGTCTCAAGGCGCTTGATGGTTGCATCTTGAGCTTCTCTCACCTGCCTGCTTTCTTGCATGAATGCATTGAGATTATCTTCAAACAAGTTCTTCTGAGCAGGTGGTGGCGATGCGCGCTGAAATTGTGGTGGCCCTTGCTGGAACTGACTCTGCTGAGCTGGATTCTGCCACTGAGAATTAAAATTCTGCTGCTGCTGCGGGTACCACTGCTGCTGCTGTTATGGGTACCATTGTTGCTGATTAGAAAACTGATTGAATTGCTGAGGAGGATACTGCGTGAACTGCTGTGGAGGACGGCGATTTTGAAAATTTCCTCCATATGCCCGGCCTTGGGTCTGATTCCTCCATCTAGTGGTAGACTGATTTTGCCATCCTGAGTTCTGCTGTCGCTGATTCGGATTAGACCCTTGGCCCTGATCAAACTGCTGTCGAGGAGGAAATCCCTGTGCCGCATACACTTCTGCGCCTCCTTCATAGGTCAACTCCCCCATTCTCTGGCACTCCTCAGGATGATGTCCCAATTCACCACAAATACCACAGGGTTCAGGAGTAATATCATGCCTAACAGGTGCTGACCGAGGAGGAGATGCTACAGACTTATTCATCTTCAATTCTTGCAACTCCCTCATCATCCCTGCGAGTTGTTTCTGCAGCTCATAATTTGGTGTTACAGCATTGGTATCAACTCTTCTCCCTCGGATCGACTTCTGTTGTGAACTGTCAGCCAAGGTCTGGAAGATCTGGTTGAGTTCCATGGGGGTCTTCTTAGCGATGTTACCCCCTGCCGTGCTGTCCACCATGAACTGAGTAGTAGTAAGAAGTCCATCATAAAAGAACTTACTAATCATAATCGCGGATAACTGATGATGTGGGCATTGTCGGAGGAGCTCTTGAAATCTCTCCCAAGCCTCATGGAAAGGCTCGTCAGTTCCTTGCGTGAAATTCATAATCTGCGTACGAATCTCCTGTGTCTTGTGGTTTGGATAAAACTTCAACATAAACTTCTCACCAGCATCCTTCCACGAATTAATAGAATTTGACGGGAGTGATAGCAGCCACGCCCGAGCCCGATCCTTTAAGGTGTAAGGCAGGCACTTGAGCCTTAATTGATCCTCTGTAAGGTCCGACAGAGGGAAAGTCTGCACTATAGAACAAAACTCTCGGACGAATTGGAGTGCATCCTCATTGGGCATTCCATGGAAAGCTGGAAGCATGCTAGAGTAGTTATGCTTCAAATCATAATTTCTGACCCCGGCAGGCAGAACAATGGGCGATGTCGTGGCCTCAATAACTGGTCGGGAGTATTCTCCCATGAGCTGGTTTTCCTCGGTAGCCATATTTCCTTGAAAATTCAATTGACACTGTCCCTCAGAATCACAACACAAATTCGCAAACAAAGCTCCGTCTTCAGCCTTGTCAGGAAGCAATTCAATTACCTCCCTTAATTCTTCCAAGACTGCACTTCTCCTGTGTATGTTGTCAATATACGGTGCTAACGGTTGTTTCTGACTTCTGCGACCTCGCATACACAACACTAGCACACAGATTAAATGCACCGGAGGGAGAAAAATAACCAAACAAAAATTAAAATGAAAATTATAACACAAAAATCGCCTAAAGTCATCCCCGGCAACGGCGCCAAATTTGTTCAACCTAAATTAATCTAAGTTGCACGCAATTAAACGTGGTTGTTATAGATTAGATAAGTTGTCCCGAATATCGTCTCACAAGGAAGGCTTAACAGGGTGATTGTTGCATTACGAAAAGAACAGAAAAGTAAAAAGAAAGTAATAAAGATTGATTGGGTTGGGATTTTGATTACTCTAAGGAATTAAAAAGACAATTAATCTAGACAGTAATATAAACCCTAGTTCTAAAAACAAAGTAAATCATGAACATAATTGAGATGTGAATAAAAGAAACTTACGGTGATTAATTCGTAGTAGAAGTCTGTCACAAAATCCGTACGAATTGAAAGTAATAATCTACCCTAGTGTTTTGAGGAACAAGAAAAATAGCGAAAAGAACTGGAGAAGAAGAAGTGTAAAACAAAATCTCTGTGTCGGAAGGAAAAAAAACGAAAGTATCACGTACGTAAGGAAATAAAATCTGAGGCTCTATTTATAGCTAAAATTATCGCCGCCTCAGTACGGGCGATCGCCCAACATGGGCGATCGTTGAACATCATACTTCATGAAGATATGAGCGAGCGTCAGGCTTCCATAAGCGCTGGAGATCGCGCTCTGAAGTTTTCTCGTCCATGCTGGACGAGCGTTGATACTGGACGATCGCTGAGGTGAGTCCTCTGAAACCTGCTCGCCATCACATAGAACTACTGGACGATCGCTGAAGATGAACGATCGCTGGGGTGTCTTCTCTGAAACTCTTCTCGACCAAGTGGACGATCGTTGAGGCTGAACGATCACTGGGGTGTCCTCTCTGAAACTCTTCTCGACCAAGTGGACGATCGTTGAGGCTGAACGATCGCTGGGGTGTCCTCTCTGAAAGCCCAGTCGCCAACTTGTAAATTATTGAACGACAGCTGACCTCGTCCAAGGTGATTCTCTGATACTTCACATAACTGTTGGACGCTCGTCGAGATGTGAACGATCGTTGAACATACACTTTTCAGCCATTTCTCTTGTGATCCAACACCTAAAACACAAATACTGCATTTTCCCAACAAAAACTCGACCCAAAACATTAGAGCATTCCGAATACAGAAACAACACAAAACACAACGGCAAACGAACAAAATGCACTAAATAATCCCAACTAAAAACAACCAAAAACAGGCGAAACACCCTACTAAAAATAACTTTATCAGCTTTATTAATCTTCGTGCCCAGCACAAACTAGACACTTGTGCTCCAACGGAGGGAGTACATTATAATCAAATGCACAAACGTCAGTTTTTTAATGCAATGTTCATTGTACACAATGTAATCAATATTATTTTAATTTATAATCATTAAACTCCTAGTTAGCTAACTACATTCACTAATTTAATGCAATCTTTTTGCCAACCTAGCTAGCTAGCTACATTACCAGATGCTAGTCTGCTAAGGTGATTTTAATTTATAATCATTAAACTCCTAGTTAGCTAGCTACATTCACTAATTTAATACAATCTTTTTGCCAACCTAGCTAGCTAGCTACATTACCAGATGCTAGTGTGCTAAGGTGATTTTAATTTATAATCATTAAACTCCTATCCAAAGAAGCATCTAGATTATTAAATAGATAAAAAAACAATGGGACAACCCAAATAATAGTCATTTCGCTATTGTAAATCCAAATGCTAGTCATCAAGAATAAAAAAAAAATACAAATACTAGCCATTAATGTGTATTGAAATTCTTCTAGAGGTTAATTTAATAAATTATAGCCATTGCAGTTGACAATTGAGTATTCATTAATCATTAATGCACATTAATGTATTGAAAGGAACATCACTTTGTTGTACATTTAGTGTTGTATTTGTGAAATTAAAATATGGTTATTATTTATTAAATTAACTTGGTTGAAAAGTTAGTAAAGTTTTGATTTATACCAAAATCCAAGTGACCTTAACCGAGTAGATATGTCTTAGAGTCTTCCTATATTGTAAGAGCTCACTTTTTGAGCGTAAAGATTTTATCTTTACAGTGTTCGAAATGCAGAGCTGAAGACCAAGTTATACAGTCAGAAGACAACACATTTGACTCCAGAACTTGAACCATAAAGTTAGCCTTCCAACTGTGCTCAGAACCGTGACAGTCAATATTGTGAAGAAGTCAAGATGCACCACAATGTACAATGATATGCATCAAACAGTGTAATGAGATGCACCACAATGTATAATGATATGCATCAAACAGTGTAATGAGATGCACCACAATGTATAATGATATTCACCATAATGTGTAGATACACTACACATTGTAATGAGACGCATCACATTGTGGAATGAGATGCATCACATAGTGTAATGAGATTCACCACAAGAGTGTAAAAAGTCAAAAAAGAAAATGCAAAATAAAAAGTCAAAGCGTTGATCGGATTGACCCAGATCCGGCCCGGTCTCAAGTTAGAGACCGGTTGCACACGAGAGCTTCTCGTAGTATTTTTGTAATTTTTGGTTGATTTCATAGTACTTTTTGTAATTTTAATTAGCTAATTATTTTTGTAAGTTTTGGCTGATTTAATACTCCCTTCGTCCACTATATCGTTACCATATTGTGGATGACACGTGTTTTAAGAAAGTAATAGGTAGTTGATAGTAGTGCGTATTGTTGCAAGTGGAGTAAGGGTAACACTATAAATGTGGGTAGAGTTGTGGGAATTACAAGTTAAATATAATGTATTATTTGGATCCTAATACTATAAATGGAAAGTTACAATTATATCGTGTACAGACTTATGGAAAAAGTGACAATCAAATCGTGAACACATGGAGTAATATTTATCTTCTACCTGCAACGTGAAAAAATCGGATCCCCCTTAACTAAAATGCTGGCTACCTCCTCCCCTCCTAATATTGCATCATTTCAACTCAAGTTTTAATGTTTGCAAGGAAACTTAATTACAAAATTTTCAATTAAAACTTAGTATGTCAGGACATAACTGGTTCAATCAAGAAAAAAATCGGCGGTATTCCCCCACATTGACTCCCCCTCAAAATTTTCCCTGTCATCCCCCAAAGAAATATCTTCCTAATTAAAACTGTATTAATTAAGACGACCATATTTCATCAACATAAATATCTTTTTTTCTCTTCTAATTAAAATTCAAAAAGGGTATTATTGTACATTCATAAATGACCGAAATTAATGAAAAAAATATTAATCAAAAAATTGTGTAAAATTAGTATTTTACTTGATCGAACCGGTTATGTCCGGACATAATATGTCTGAATAGCTTTATTGTTATATAAATATGTACTCACGTAGTTATGATCGACCTATTTGCATCAAATATGTACTCTTTCAATAATAAGTGTTTTATTGGTTTGAATTGTTTCAATTATTAATACTTCATCCGTCCCGAATTAGTATGGTTACTTTTCCTTTTTTAGCCGTCTCAACTTAGTATAGTGTTTCTTTTTTCGGACATATCTTTTACCTTTTATCCTTAAAAGTTCAATTTTATTACTCCTATAAAATTTCTTTATCCGCTAAAAAATTAACAATACATCATCCACTTAAAATATCCCTACTAACATTTATCTACTTTTCTTTAAAATTTGTATACGATCCCTAAACCATAAGTGGGGACTGAGGAAGTACAATTCTTCTTTATGCACTTATTTAAATTTTTTTGACATAAAATATGTGCATGTGCGTTGCATAGAAATATTGAATATTAAGCCTTTTGCTATAATTGTATGGAGTCGTTGACTAACCCATCAAATCATTAGCGTATACGCAAGATATTCCGCCATTTGTAGTAATTACGAGAATCGTTGACCAAACTTTAGAAAAAGCATTACTACAAATAAGCGAGCCGGTTTTCCCAAATGATTAGATGCATTATAAATGTAGGGCCGATCCGGCCAACAAGAACTAATTATCAAAGTCCATGGTTATAATTATATTATCCAATAATTCATATTACTAGCAATTATTTTTTAAATTATTATTCCCTCCATCTCATTGATAATATTTCATAACTTTTGGAGACAGTATTAAAAAGAAAGAATAAAAATATAAAAATGAATAGGTCTCATTATTTATAAAGAGTTCGTTATTTTCATTCTTTGGTAAATAAACTTTTAATAATTCACCAAAGTATTTACAAAAAAAGAAAAACACAAATCAACAAACTCAAACATGTACAAAACATCAAACCCTAAGTACATAACAATCTCAGCAGTTTTGCATTCTGTTGACATCTAAGGGGGCAAGGACTAGCTGACATTGTTTTACTACATAGTGAACATCTTTAAAACCCCGGCTATTTTTTTATTGAATAATTAGAAATAATTACAAAATATAAAAGAAAATAAAATTGTCGACCTTCCCGTCTGGACAAGTAGTCCCAATATTACTTACTTTTTATCTTAGTATCATAAAAATCCGCAACCGCTACTTCAGAGGCGTTCAGGTTAACAATTTGTCCTTGCATAATAGCTTGCAAACCATTACGTGTAATGCCACTAAGTATTTTGAGATGCACCATTTTAGAAATTTTTTATATTCGATTTTTTGTAATTTTTTTGATTTATTAATGAATTCCAATTAGGGTTTACTAATCTCCAATTAGGATTTATTATAATTTGATTAGTGTTTATTATTCCCCATTTAGGGTTTATTGTTCCCTATATAGGGTTTAATTAACAATTCCCATATATGGTTTATTAATTTCCAAATAGGATTGAGATGTAGCCCTCAAAATCCCTCCCCAACGCTTGATACTATTCCAAAACGTGAAGAGAAAGGGCAATGAAAAAATAAATGCTCAATACTCTCCTCCCTTTCAAAGCAGAAACAACATAATAGATAAACCTCAATACCAATTTTGATCAAATTATCACAAGTAACCAACTAGCCAAGCATGATTAACCATGTGATAAAAACACATTTTGGTGGAGGAGTGCAGCAAACAAGTTCATTCGCACTTTTTGGATTTTTACTGATTATTATGGTTCATCATATATTCCAAAATTAAATAATATAATTTTTTGAAATTCTGTTTTTTTTTTGTAATAAATGTTAATTAAAATTCTTTTTATTACTAAATTTTAATTTGAAATAATATTTTTAAAATATTGGAACCTTGTAAAATGAGATACAAGTAAACAGATTATCTTCCCTTACTTAGCTCCTATGAAGTCCAACCATTAGAATCACTTCTCTACACACTTGACTTAGCTCTCATAAAAAATTAATAGAATGGAGACCTTGATCCCTTCTCTTCTTCATCTTCTTCTTCTTCTCCTCCTTCTTCCTCTCTCACTCACGCTCATCTTTTTCATTCACAAAAAGCGCTCCGGCTCCGACGATCTGAATAACGCCGCCGTCCTTCCCCCCGGCTCGAAAGGCTGGCCGATTTTCGGAGAAAATTTGGAGCTCGTCGCGTTAGGCTTCCCGAAGTTTATCAAAAACAGAATGGAAAGATACTATGGTGATGTATTCCACACCTCTATAGTGGGAGAGAACGTTGCCATACTCTGCGGCGCTCAAGGCAACAAGTTTATCTTCACAAAATTAGATGAAGAAAAACTTGTCCCCCCATTTTTGCCTCCATCCATTAAGAAAGTATACTACGCATCAGATTTTCATGAAAGTAGCCTTGCAGAATCATATGCCTTACTCCACAAATTCCAAAACGACGTTTACAAGCCGAAGGCGTTAAGGCAGTACGTAGCGGTGATGGACTCGTTAGCTCGTGAGCAGCTCGACGACGGGTGGAGGCCTAACACGGTGGTGAAGGTTCTTCCATGGACCAAAAAGTTCATATTCCAGTTGTCGTGCAGATTGCTTCTGAACGTGCAGGCGGATCGAGACGGCGGCGAGCTGTGGGAATCGGTATCTAAGATGGCTGCTGCCTTTGTATCGCTGCCGATAGATTTGCCGGGAACGACCTTTAACCGCGGTATCAAAGCGGGAAAAGTGGCGCGTGCTGAGATGATGAGGATTGTGAAGGAGAGGAGGAAGGAGATGATGAGGATGAGAGAGAATGAGAATAATAGTGAGGAGGAGGAGAGAGAGGGAGGAGACCTGCTGTCGAAGATGTTAGGTTCAAGTGATAAAGATGGACAAAGTGTGGATGCGAATCATGTTGTTACCTTACTTGTTGCCTTGGTAATTGGCAGCTACGATACGACCGCTTCTACAGTTACTTTGGTCATGTATTTTCTTGCTCAACTTCCACACATTTACCAAAAGGTTTTTCAAGGTAAGAATATTACTTGTTACTCCTGCCGTTGAACTTGTCCCATTTGGGATCGACACAAAACCTAAGAACAAGAGTATTAGATGATAAATGATGTGTTTAATGTAGTGAATAAAGTGATATAAAGTATTTTTTAATTGATAAAGTGATATAAAGTGTTTTTGAAGTGATATAAAATGGTTTTGAAGTGATATAAAGTGAAGAAAGTGATTTATTAATTATTTTCTTAAAAGAAAATGGGATAAGTTGAATGGACACTCAAAATGGCAAAATGAGATAAGTTGAACGGGACGGAGGAAATATTAAATTAAATTAATAAATAATTCATATCATTCAAAATAAATAAGGATAATGGATGTATGGTATGGTACATCAAAACGGTAATAGATATATTTTTCTGTTGCTTACAGAACAAACGGAAATTGCACAATCGAAAGGTCCTGGCGAGCTGCTGACATGGGACGATGTCGAGAAGATGAAGTACACCTGGAACGTCGTGCGTGAAACACTCAGGCTATGTCCACCCGCACCGGGAGGATTTAGGAGAGTCACAGATGAATGCACCTATGAAGGCTTCACCATCCCTAAAGGCTGGAAGGTGCGCACACATGCATCTAGTTTACATTACTAATTAATTAATTAATTTCCTTTAATTTGATCCATTATTATTTACTCCCTCCATCCACGTATAATTGCTACATTGTGGATGACACGAGTTTTAAAAAAAATGGTAAGTACTAGTGGATAGTAGTGGGTATTGTTTTGAGTGGAGTAAGTTTCCATTATAAATGTGAGTGTAGTAGTGAGAAGTATGAGGTTAAATATAATGTATTATGTGAACGGACTTAAATGACAACCATATCGTGGACGGACTTAAATGACAAAAGTAGCAACAATATCGTGGACACAAGGAGTATTAGTTAACTCATCAATCATAATAACAAATTGGCAGGCATTGTGGACAGTCCATTCGTGCCACAAGAATCCGGACTACTTTCCAGAGCCGGAGAAGTTTGATCCATCACGGTTTGAGGGGAGTGGACCCGCACCTTACACGTTCATTCCGTTTGGAGGAGGATCGAGTATGTGCCCCGGAAGAGGCTATGCTAAGCTTGCAATGCTGGTGTTGATACACAATGTCGTGACAAGGTTCAGACTCGAAAAGGCTATCCCTAGTGAGAAGATTGCGACCCATACATCTAATTTTTCGCCGGCTCATGGCCTTCCGCTTCACCTCCATCCTCATGAAAAATAAATCAATCTCATGCATGCAACAATTAATATGTGAGAATATGATTTCAATTAGTCTAATGCTCTTCCATTTGAGCTACAACGGCAAAATATTTTATCTTAAGTGGGGGTTTATTCCAAAGGTTTTAAAACACAGATGACTATATATTTTGGTTAGTTGGAGGTTGTCCTATGGTGTGCTTGCTTTTCGTCCCTCTCGTGATCATTTGTCCTTTTGCACACGGTTGGTATCATTGTGGGTATGCCTACGTCGATTGTATCTTTCTCTAGATGATCTATATATATATTTTATCGAAAAAAAATATGTGGGAAATTAATCAGAGCTTAAACTAATATATGTGTCGGAGATGGTTCGCATACAAAACACTTTTCCACGTAAAGAATGATAATGATGTATTTTATGTATTTTGGATTACAATAATGTATTGTTATGATAATACATTCCATGTTTGATTACAATGCATCGGTCAATAACAGTCGTAGATCTGCAAATATCAATGGTCCAAATTACTTCTCTTTTCTTAAGGAAAATGATTTATATATGATCTTCCCCTTGTATATTCTTTGTAGTAGGTTCAAATAGAACTTAATATATATTGAAACATAAAAAATCAATGGTAAAGATGGTGGCATATGTAAATTTATTGCACTAAGTTATTTATTTTTTAAGAGTAATGATATTTGGACACACTGTGACCAGCCCACACGCGCTAAAAATGGTAATATAGGTTTTTGAAAATAGAAATATACCCTAATTGGGAAGCATAAACCCTAAAGGGAAATGTGATTATTTTTATTTTTATAGTCAACTTTCCTTTTTTTCACGTGTGTGGCTGGCCACAGTGTATCAGAATATCATTACTTATTTTTTAATTAGCCCCCCATTCCCAACTCATAACCCCGGCAACAAAGGCAAACATTTTACATCCATCGTTCTCTATTGCAAAACACAGATCGAATGACAATGAATAGCATATGTTGGTTGAGAATGAATGGTCTGGGATACATTGATAATGACTTTTGATTGAATTTTAATCAAACAGCTGTAGGAGCCGAAATATTTGGCTTTTCTAATTTCTCGAACTATGATTATCTAAAATCTTTTATCCCACATTGATTTTCAATAAGAGTTCATCCATTGAGAGATGAGAACCTATTTATAGATAGATATATATGTGCAAAATGCACAACTTATAATATCGTATGCTCAATTTGTGACATGATTAGCAATTTTTTAATACATTTTTTGAATTAAAAAAAAAAACATTTCAGGAATCGGATTGATTTTATCGCTGTTTCTTCCGTTCAATATACTCAAAAAATAAAAAAACAAAAGTTAGAAATAATTGATGATTTTTGTCATACGGAGCTAGAATTAAGAAGTTTTAGTTCAATGTCTTTTTACAACTACGAATTATAACAAATTCTAACTAATAAATAAATAAATCAGACATAATTATACTACATAAAATTACTGAGACGCACTGATTTCACCTTATAAAGTTTTTATATAAAATAGAGGTAATTGTCTTAAAATAAAGAGTTAATTGAGCAAATATATATTTATATTTGAATGTGTGAAAAATAAATACTCTTCTTTCGGTTTTTAAATATATAAATATTCCATTTTTAGGTTTTTTATTTTATTTTATATTTTTTAATAAGTATTTCTTTTCAAAATTGTTATTTATAATTTGTGATCTGAATTTTGAACTTTCATCACTTTATTTGTGTGACATATACTTAACAAATTTGTACATAAAAATGTCTGCTCCTAATTTAATTTAAAAGTGATCATGTGGATTTTTATTTAATTTTAAATTAAAAACAAATAAACCAACTCCTACTTCCCAATCTCTTCACCTAACCCTTTCAATTATAATTATGACACGCAACAACATTAGTTGACCTTTTTCCACAGGAGAATATATATTTAAAAGTTTTTTCGATTATTGAACGCGTAGCTGTTAATTTTGACGTGCACCGGTTAAATTCCATTCTTGTGCAGTAACTTGTTAACCACATAAAACAGGTAAATTATACTTTTCAAGTACAGGTGTGACAGATTCGATCTATAAAAGCGCTTCACGGGTTTCGAACCTCAAAACTTTCAGTCTTTAGACACTCACTATCACTAGGCCTAGTTTCCTCATTCATTAATTGATTAGCACGTTATAAATGACGTCTAGTCCAAATAATAAAATTGAAACACCAAATATTTATCTTTAATTAAGAAAATTTTTTTTTTTCAATGTCGTGAGAACTCGTAGTCACATTGGGTAAACCTCACAATAAAGGAACTAGTGTGATTTATATAAAATTATAATATTATCATGAATTTGTGCGATAAGCCTCGAGCTCTACTATATATATAGGCTAGCGCCATCCATAGTTTTGTGTGTGAGAGAGAGAAAGAGAGAGAATAAATTAACCTTCAAGTTTTTTGCAGTAAGAATGGCGATCGAAATCAAGATACTCTCCACAGAAATGATCAAACCATCTTCCCCGACCCCAAAATCTCAGCAAATTTACCAACTTTCATTACTTGATCAATTAGCTCCACCAACTTTCACTAATTTCATCTACTTCTACTCTTCAAATCTCGAAATTCCCAACTCCCAAAAATCAGATCACCTGAAAAAATCATTATCCGAAACCCTCAAAATATTCTACCCCCTCGCCGGCCGCCACGTCGGAAACCTCCACGTCGACTGCAACGACGCCGGCGTACCCTTCTTCGAAGCTGAAGCAAATTGCGATCTTTCACTTATCATCACCAATCCAGACCCCGAAAATGTGTCCCGATTAGCACCTTACAAGACCGATGCACTCCAAGATTTCTGCATGGCTGTTCAAGCCACCTATTTCCGCTGCGGCGGCGTCGCGGTTGCGCTCCTCATCTCCCACAAGCTTGCCGACGGATTATCTATGGCCTCATTCGGCAAATTTTGGTCCACCGTGGCCAAAAACGGGGCAGCCGCCGTCCACCCCGTTCCGAAGTTCGAGGCCGCCACCGTTTTCCCCCCACGGGATATCTCCGGTTACAACACTGAGGTAAAAATGGTGAAAGAAGAGACTGCCGCCAGAATCTTCACGTTTCCCGCCGCGAAGATTGCTGCTCTTCAGGATTTATACTCGGCGGGCGGGGCCCGCCCGAGCCGGGTGGTGGCGCTGTCGGCTTTTATATGGACCCACTTCATGTCCGTCACCAAACCCGACCCGAGTAAAACCCGGGTCGTGGTGCATACAGTAGACGTACGGCCCCGGGCCGACCCCCCGCTATCCGAATACCACTTTGGAAACTTGCTCGCGCTTTCGACTGCGATGCCGGAGGCGGGGGACGGCGGCGTGGAGCTTGTGAAGAAAATTCGGGAAGCCATCGACGCCGTCGACGGTGGCCACGTGGCTTGGCTGAAGGAGGGGGAGAGTTTTCTTAAAATGAGGAGAGAAATGGCGAATATGGCTAATGGGCTGGCTACCTTAACCTTCTCGAGCCTATGCGGGTTTCCGTTTTACGAAGCGGATTTCGGGTGGGGCAGACCCGTTTGGATCGGGCAGGGCGGGTTCCCTTACGCGGATTTGGTTTTTTTTAAGGATGCACAGAGTGGAGGTGGAATAGAGGCATTGATTCATTTGAAAAAACAAGATGTGGATGAATTTGAAGCTCATTTGGAGACGCAGATGCAAATGTTGTAGACTAATTAATGTGTGACGAAGTTTGCTCTTTACTATTATCATCAATGCATATCGTCAAAGATATTGTGGTTATTTTATTTGAAGTTTCCAGCTACAACTGTTTGAGAGTAATTGTAATTGAGTTTGTTCATTTGCTAATATATCAATCCTTTTATGTCGATCGTACACGTTAAATATTACTCCTTCTGTTTCGCTCATTTTGTCTCACTTCCCTTAAAATAGATATCACACACAATTTGTCACATACCAAATAAGGAAAAAATTTAACTTTCAAAATATTTCAAAAGTAGCGGGATCTACCCATTTCCTATCTTTTTATCCTTATTTCTTAATCTCCGTATCTAACAGTAAAAGGACAAAATGAGCGGGACATAAGGAGTAGTATATCAAGTAGTGAGTTTATAGGCAGGGATAATATCTCCTTACAAGATTGGGATCCACCACATTCATAAATACTATGCATGCCAACTCAAGCTAGGGCGGCATACTTCTTAAGCATCCACCCCCGTCCGCGTGCAGATGCTCACGGGCAGTGATGGAGCTAGGAAAAGGAAATTGGGGGACCCAATTTTTTTCTCTAAATGCAACTATCATCATCTAATTAAAAACCTAAAACATTTAGATAAAGAATGCACATATAAAAAAAGACATCAAAAGAAAATTACTTAAAATTGTACAATTAAAATAAATAAAAAAGATCATAAAATTTAAAATATACTTATAGCATTACTAATGTATAAAAAATTTAAAAAAAAAATGGGGGCCCTAGGGCACCCCATTTTAATAGGCAGCTCCGCCCCTGCTCACAGGTCAAGTCATCCAATCACACTGTCTCAAGGCCTCCGGCTTGAGAAGGTCATATTGAATGCGACCTTGGTTTCGTTATGTCTCAAGTCTTAACCTTGTCACCAAGTTGTTCACGAATAACAAGCTTAACATAAGCACATAAAGGCCAGCTTATTAGGTTCATGTTCTCGAGCATAGCAGTTCTTATGGATGCAAATTAAAGAATTGGTGTTGGAATCGAAGTATTAGTTCATTTGACCAATTAAACAAGCTATGGAAAAATTGGAAGCTCGCTGCGAATATTGATGTGTGTAATTCGTAATATGATATTTTTGTATTCAATTAATTAAGAATTCCTCAATCTGTTGTCGAAGAAAGGGAACATCATTTTGCTGTCGAGGAGGCATCGAGAGAAGAACGTTACTGACTCTGGATACCAATTGATGTAGCGCAGCCTTAATCAAAAGCCAATACAAGAACAATACTACTGTTAATTCGTAAATTTCCAGCAGATATTGAAAACACACACAATGAAATCCTAACTTTTATTCATCAAAAATCCACTGTCTGCAAACATATGCAAAACCCCTATATATACTAGTACTAGAAGATCTCAAGATAACGAGGAAATGAAAACCTAATAAATTAAAAAAATAACCAAACAACAAAATAAATATAATAAAGTTTATATTTTGGGCTTTAATTTGCAAATTGGATCAAACTTCTCCAAGAACGCTATCGCAGCCTCGTCTCCATCAAAAACACAGATGGAATTACCGTCAGTGTTTCTTTCGAGTTTTTTTTTCGAAATACAGATAGAATTATTTCTATTGATGTTTCCCCAGTTTAGTATCCCACATCGAAAATTTACAATCACATATTTCAATCACAGGAATTCACAGAATTCCTATTCAAGCAACATTATCATAGGAATTCTCAATCACATAATTCTCAATTCATAGAATCAGAAAACATCACGGCAACATCATCATGAATTTCACAGAATTTACAGAATTGTTGTTCACGCAATCATCACACGAATTATAAATCACAGAATTCAAGTTCAAGACAACATCATCGAACCCTCAGAATGCACAAAATTCTTGTTCAAGTTCTACAACATTCATGTTCAATCCGAATCAGGGGTATTTCACATGTTCACAAATTCTCAAAATTAACCAACACGTCAATAATGGCATCACCAGCTGTCCCCCTTGATGAGGCCGTCGTTAGCACTCGTAAAATAACTTTATAGCCTATGCCCACAGCTATATAGATAGTGGTAAGAACAGGGTCGATCCACGAGGACTTGATAGTATCTTTCTCTTGCCTCCTTCCACCGCTGTTGCAAAAAGGTTTTGGTTTTGGTCACAGTACCCTTCTTGGGCAATACGCTGTAAACTAAATAAGTGAGGGTAAATAGAATAATTGATCAATAGACAAAAGTAACCTGGCATGGACTTGACTCATTAAATATGAACGCTTACTCAGTCATCGGTGCAAATATATTTATTACATGTATGCATCATTGGTTATAGGACTTGAATGCTGAGATCCCTTTTTACTCGTCACGCTCTCAAGAAACCCTTCCCTGACCTATCCTTACTTAGTTGGCGAAGCACTGCCCGCTCCCTACTCTGGGCAATATCTCTGTCGGAGTCATCATTGAGTTTCTTGCCCATAGTGCATTAAAATCTAGAAAGGTCCAACAAGGAATCATCACGTCTTGGCCAACAGAGTAGACACCTTCCTCTTATGCTAATCGATCTTAACTAAGATAAGTTATGGAAAACACTCCTACCTCTTAATTGATTAGTGATCTAATATGTCTTAAGTGATTAACGACCTATTAATCCCTTAATCGTATTACACCATATTTGAACAAGCTCATTTAACATATCGGGAACACATGCATACAATTATCAAGCTCAACTTAGACCTCTCGAGTTTATTGGTTCATATTTAATTCATCATTGTCCAGACAAGGTTAGAGAAACTTAGCTAGACATAATTAAATAAACAAAAGCAATATACATAAAAGAAAATATACTTGAATTGAAATAAAATAAAATCTGAACGTCTTGAGCAACGACAAACTCTGACGTTGCCGGAAAGCACATAAATGAAAATATAAAAATACTAAACTAAAAGAATGAGTAAAATTTGATATATCGGGAGTAGTAAAAAGTAAAAATCCTTTTGTGCATGATTTAAAGTAGTATTTCTAGAGGCATATGTAGGGTTTATGATGGGCCTAGCCCAGAGTCGTGGGCTTGGCCAAAGGTTGCCTTCTTCTGCAAGACTTTCCTTCTTTAGGTGCTGCCCAGATATACTTTCCTTCTTGGGCAGCTGTCCAGATTCTTCTTTCCTTGTAAACTGCTACCCAGATTCGTCCATCCTTATCTTCAAGAGATTTGATGCTATCCGAATCTATGTGGATAAGGAAAGATTGACTTGGTTGATTTCCGTCCTTATCTGCTTCTTTGGATAATATGCATTCGTCCATTGCCCAGATGCAAGCTCTGGCAGACAACGAATTTCCTTTGGGCAAAGTTCTTGTATTGGGCAAAGCGACCCCATTGAGAAGCGACACTTTTGATGCTAACTATGTTGTTCAAGCTGGAGTTTCTTCAGCTGCTCATTGCCTCGTATCTGCAACCTTCGCCTTTTTCACGGAATATATCACTGTATTGCCCAAATGCACCTGCTCTGCCCAAAATGCACATGTTGTCCAAATTGTGTCCTCCCAGACACGAAAAAACACAAAAGACTAGACAAAGACTCGATCTAGACACCTTAAATACACACAAAATATGAACTCATCACCCCTGAAAGCCAAGAAATAAGAAATTCATCACCTGAGGACTGAGGTAGCATCCATAGCCTTCTTTTTTTAACGAAATTTTGCGCATTCAATAAACAGAAAGTATTTGGGATCTGTAGGAAACATTTTCTCCACCATCAGATCTAAAGCAAGCCCCGACGATAATGGAGTTTCCGTCACCGTCATCGAAAAATCAGAAGAAGGAGTCGAAGAAAAGAGACCAACTACACTATCGAAGATCTTCAACGAGATGGTGGAATCTCATAATCAACCACCATTACTAAGATTTCTGACACCAAGGCACCAAAATCGAATATGGTTTCAGGAACATATCGATGGAACTCCACTCCATTTCAGAGGAATTCTTCATCAAAGAGAGCGATGTATTCAGAATTTCATTGATGTCAGCGGTAGAATTAGAGATCTAGGGTTTGGATGCAGGAGATTGAGAGGAATCGAAGAAGAGAGATGGAATAAGCACGACAGACACGAAGAATGGAAGAAAATGGTAATGTCGGTGGTAGAATTAGGGGTAGATCTAGAGTTTGGATGAAGTTCTTACAGAGAAATCGAAGAAGACGAATGGAATGAAAACGACGGAGTAGCTTAGATGAATTCGAAGAAGAGAGATAGACAAAAACAGTTGAAGTTAAATGGGCCACACAGTTAGATTTTAGGGCTTGGGTGAGATTTTTAATTATTTTAGGTAGAATAATTAGTTAAATAATTAGAAATTTAATTAACTTGTGTTTAAGTTTCGGGTGGGCCTTTAGTGGTAAGGGTTAGTAAATAAGAAAAAGAAGGGAGGTAGTAATGTTCAAAAAGTAGAGTGGGCCATTAAATTAGGGACAGTTTTTGAAGAGCAGATGAGACTTTAAAACAGGGATGGAGGGAGCATGATTTATTGATCTGATTATGATTTATATTAAATTTTATTGCAATGTTTGAATTTTTGATTAATATTAGTGTTTATATTTCCAAAATTAGTGCATATATTTTTTTTAACTTTAAATTTTACATGATAAATATTTTATAAATTCATTATATATTGCTATTTTTTATACAATTATTATTAAAATAGTGAAAATTAATAATTTCGAAAGTCGAACTATTACCTAGTTAGGCTAGACGTAGAAAAAACTTCATTTGGTAAATGAGAATTAATAATTTTGGGAGATCATTTTAGGTTGAAAACTATGCATCGGCAACTTGATTTTAGAATGTTATATAAATGATCAATTGAAAATCGACATATGAAATTTTTATTCTGTACGTACATAATTCGTGTATTATATTTGATTTTTATTTCACTAATGTACACTACGTGATTAACTACATGAAGAGTATATTCACCAGGTAAAATTAATTGGAAAAGTAACTAATGCTTGTTACGTGTCATAATTATACTTACAATATAATTTAACATTAAAAAAAAGATCAAAGAATAATATGTCAAGGAGGACAGAGAATGTATATAATTTCTTTCAATTGGTTGATTTGGTCTCGTTTAGAAGAGAGAAAAGGGCTTAGTTTTCCGTTTGGAATATGTTCATATATAATTTGTTTGGGCTGTGGTTTGGCATTATAATTAATAATGGAAATATTAAGGATCAGGCTAGGAATTTATTGTCCACTGGGCCGGGCCGACCCAACTCGAATGGGCTTTCTGATAGTATAGCCCAGCCTTTTATTAGTAACAGAGATTTTTATTTACGTTAAGCCTGCTTCGTCAATATTCCTATCCCGAAGAATCGAACTTGGGATGTACTCCCTCCCAATTTTTTCATTAAGTCAATTTTATTTTATTTGGACATATCATTTCATTAAACTGATTTCCTAAAATGGAAATTCACCATATGATAAATATTCCACTATAACTCATAAATTATCATATACTCCCTCGTCCACGAAATGGTTGTCACTTTTGCCACTTAAGTTTATCCACGAAATGGTTGCCACTTTTGCTACTCCACTCATATTTATTGTGGGACCTTTACTCCACTCACAACAATACTCACTATAACTCACTACTACCTACTCCATCCGTTCACCAAAATATGTCCACTTTAGTTTGACGCGGAGTTTAAGAAAGCTGATAAAGTGAAATTTAGTGGTTAAAGTTAAGATGTAGGGGTATTGTTAATAAAATTGTTTAGTTTGTTAATCCTTTTTGTACCTTTTCTTCTTTTTTCCCTTTTTTGTGTTCCTTATTTATTTTATGGTCCTCATTTATTATGCTCGATTTTTTTTTATGAACTGCTCGTTTTTTTTAATGAACTGCTCGATTAATTTTTCTTTATCAACTGCTCAATTTTTTTAGCAACTGCTCGATTGTTTTTTTTTTATGAAGTGCTCAAATTTGTTTTTCAACTGAAAATGAAGAATGAATAAACAAAAACAATAAAAGTTGTGATCATATGGAAAACTGAAAATTCATTAAATAAATAAAGGACACATATGATGTGATCAAAAAATTCATTAGCTATTAAGAGAGGGAAATTGTACTAAAATCCAAACTTCCCACCAAAAACAGTTTTTGTGGGAATTTTCAACTACACATAACATTAAAAAAAAGCATAAATAAAGAGTAATTACATCAGTTTACTTCAGCATTCATTACAGAAAATTTTATAGCTCTTAAATGCTCTTGTTCTTCCACCAAAATGGCTCCAAATCTGTTAGAAGAGGAAAAGAATGCCGTTGTACAGTGGCTCATTCAAAACAACCACTCTGGCAAACTCAAACATGGTGCTCAAATTGAAGTGGATGCCCTTTTCCATAAATCCAGGCGCACCATCAACCGCATTTGGAAAGCTGTAGCACAACAACAAAGGCAGGGATTAGCTGTCCATGTTGTGGACATGAGGAAATGATGCAAACATAGAAAAGGTATCTTGCATTTCATAGAATGGGATAGTTCAGTCAATGTATAATATCATACACATAGATGAGAAATGGTTTAATCTTATAAGAACATCATCAAGGCATTACATGGTAAAGGGTGGAGAACAACCTCACAGAACATGCAAGTCAAAGTCTCATATTAAGAAAATCATGTTCCTATCAATAGTTGGCAGACCACACATAGATGTAGAAGGGATTGAAATTTTTTATGGCAAGTTTGGAATATTTCCATTCATATTCAAGGAACCAGCAGCAAGGAATTCAAAGAATAGAGTCAAAGACACCATCATCGCAAAAGCCTATTTAAGTTATTAACAAAGATATCATGAAAATAGCTTTCCTTCAGCAAGTAAGTGTATCAAGTCTCCTCATATTTCACTTCACAGAAATCACCATAGGCAGATCATGGACAAGTAGTATCAGTTTCATATCAGTTTCATTTCACAGAAATCATCATAGGCAGATCATGGACAACTAGTATCAGTTTCATATCAGTTTCATATCAGTTTCATATCAGTTTCATTTCAAATTCATTTCACAATGTTGCAGGCAATACCATGCATCAAACAAAAGTGGCCAGAAGGTGTGAGCAAGAACATCATAATTCAGCAGGATAATGCAAGGCCACATATCACTGATGAAGATCCATATTTTCAAGCAATAACACACAATGATGGATTCAATATCAAGCTTTTTTTCCAACCACCTAATTCCCCTGACACTAATGTCAATGACTTGGAATTTTTCAAATCAATACAATCATTAAAGGATGAAAAGAATGCAATCACAACAAATGATTTGATCAAGAATATTGCTGAAGCATATGAGAATTACCCAAGCTACAAACTCAATGATGTGTTCTTGACTTTGCAAGTTTGCTATCAAGAAATCATGAAAGTGAAGTGAGGGAACAATTACAATATTCCACACCTTGGCAAAGATAGGCTTAGAAGAGAGGGAATCTACCACAATGTATTGAGGTGGAGGAACACTTAGTGACACAAAGCATTGACTATCTAAATGTACAGAGGACTGAAGGACAATCACCCTACAAAAGGACTAGTGAATGGCACGTAGGGTGTCAATCTAGAAGAGTAGAATCAGAAAGAAGGATTTTTTGGCAGCAGGTTTACAGGGACAAACATACAAAGCTGGTTTTTGATGTTTGGAATGTAAATTGTCTTGTTGGAGCTGTTTTTTGTAAGCTTTGTAGTCTCAGCACTTTTAATGAAAGTTTTTTGAGCTTTATGAATCATTGACTGCTTATAAATCATACTCAACCTCCTAAACTAGGTGTTTATGAACCTAGTGGTGGCATCATATGATCATGGACACAAAACAAGACTATTCATCATTCACAAACAAACAAAAATCATCACATAACCATCATAGGCAGTTATCATCACCATCAGAGAACATATCATATAACCATCATAGGAGCATATAATCATAACCATCAAAGCTTCAGATTTCACAGAAATCATCATAAGCAGAAGCATCAAAGGCATCATAGGATCATAGAACAGATCATATAACCATCAAAGCAACAATTCAAGTTTCATCAAAGCCTCAGATTTTACAAAATCATCAAATGGCACCACAACAGGCATCATAGGAGCATAGAACATATCATATAACCATCAAAGCAACAATTCAAGTTTCATCGTAGCCTCAGATTTCATAGAATCATCAAATGGCACCACAGAATCATCAAATGGCATCACCAGCCCCCAACACCATATTAGACAGTAAAATAGAAACAATAGAACTTTGACAGAAAAGCCCTAGCATTTCCCAGCCTTGAGAATATGAAGGTACTTGGCCCTCCATTCTGCTTCGGTGAGATACACATCAACTTCATCGTCAAAATCTGACGATGGAGTTTGTAGCAACTCAGATTCGTCCTCACAATCGGCCTTAGATTCTTAGAGACGAGATGGTTGTTGCCTAGCTCCGGTTGCCAGTAATGGAGTCGCCGCCGCATCAGATATAGAGGATGGCTTCATCAATTAAGAAGGCGGCAATGGAGCGACGGATCCATAAAGCAGCAACAGAGCGGTGGCTGCCATCAGTCGATTCTCTGACGGAGAGATCGATTGGGAGTCAACACGAGAGATCGATTCCCCCCAACACGAGAGGGAGATTGAGAGTCAACGGTGAATTCAGTCTCCTCAACATGAGACAATCCATCAGAGTCAAATTTTGATAGGTGGCAGTGGGGGATGAGGAATCACACGAATTGAAGGGAAATTCCTCTGGTGGAGGCAGATCTGCTAAAGAACTCATCAAAGATTGAGGGGCGAAACAACCTCAGATCTGCCAAAGAATTCACACGAGAGATTGAGGGGTGAAAGATCTTGGGTTTCGCATAGTGAGATTTCAGAGATTAAACATCGAAACTGTGAGAGATGATGGAGAGTGGCTGGGAAAGATCTAGGGTTAGGCAGAAATTGAGAAGGAGAGAGAGAGATGGATCGAGAACACTTAGGGTTTGGGCAAAAATTGATAGATTTTTTTGGATTGATTTCATTAATTGGGTTGGGTGGGTGGGTGGGTGGGTGGGTTTAATTTTGGATTTTAATTAGGAGTTTAATTATTTTGTTAATTTGGCCTAATTATAAGATGGTGGATAAGTGAATGCCAAAGGGTAGTAATATTTTGGAAAGTATAGAGGGTAGTGTTGTACAAAAAGGCAAGCTGGACATCTTTTGGTGAACATGGTTGCTGTTCGAAACTGGACATCTTTTGGTGAACGGAGGGAGTACCATTTTCTTAAAACCCGTGTCGTCCACAATGTGACAACTATTTCGTGGACGGAGGGAGTATGATACTAAAAAGCTACTAACTTTATTCTATCTCCTACTTACTGTGACAAAAATACCTTAAAAATTTACTTTATTTTTCATTCGTGCCCAACAAAATGGTCTTAATGAAAACATACGGAGGGAGCACAATATTTTGGAAACATTAGTCAAAAGTTGGGTAAAAAATGAAATTTAGACATTGCTTTTTATGGCTTTAGACATATTATTTGGACACTAATATAGTAGGGGAGTACATGCATTTGCACGTAAAAAAGAATAATTTTAGCAACTAAATTTTTGTGAGTGTTAACTAAATTTTTGTGAGTGTACTTAATATCTTATCACATTATTGCTTTATTTTCATATTTAATTGATACATTTTTTTATTCAGTTGTTGATTTTCATTAACAAGTTAATTTTTTAATTAAAATACAAATAAATCAATAAACTATATAATTAAAATAATTCTCTATTATGTGAATAACGTTAGTTGGCATCATTAAATTATGTGAGTTAAATATTATTATTATGCAACACACACATGGCATATATGATTATGACTTGATCAACCACACATCGAAGTTTATAATCAATATTATTATGCAGCACACACATGGCATATATTTTATGTCAATAAGTTAATATACAAGCACACAGACATCAGTGAAGAATCTAAATTATTGTATCATTATATACGAAAGGATGAAGTGGATTTTTTCCCGTTGTCCATGATTATGATGTCATTTTTTCAAATCTACATGGATTAATTTTTTTTTTATTGTGGAAAGACTGGTTCCACAAAGAGATACGGTACATAAGATAATTTTTTAATTTTTGTGAGTGTACTTAATGTGGAAATTCTTCATTATCTAGTTGTTATATTTCATAACTTTGTCCATAAATTCAATAATAAGTTTTTTCTAATATTATTTTGATTTTTCATTTGTTATTTATATTGATTATATATATTATGACTTCAAAATTATAAATAAACAATAATTTATTAAAAAAAAGTGTACCGAATTAATATGAAATTAATGCATTTAATATGGCCAAACTTTTTTTATAAGAAAACACTTTATATTTTTTTGCTATAAATATATGGTTATCAAGAATAGTATCATGAATCTCTTGGCCCGACAAGCTAACCCGAAACCGATGGGCTAGGGTTAGGGATCGACAATTTGTAATCCGAAAAAAGTTTAGCCCGACTGACCCGAATCGAAAGTAACCCGACACTGATAGGGTTGACCTGAAAACCGACGATTTAACCACAAGATGCACCACCCGAACCGAAAGTAACCGGGCGATTTTTTAATCAATTTTTTAATGTAACTTTTTATTTTCAAGATGCATCACACGATGTAATAAGATGCACCACAATGAATAATGATATGTACCGGACACTGTAAAGAAATGCACTACAAATGGTCATTAGATGCACCACAATGTATAATGATATGCACCATACAGTGTAATGAGATGTACCACATTGTGTAAATGCACAACACAGTGCAATGGAATACATCACACTGTTAAATGAAATGCATTACAGATTGTAATGAGATGCACCACAAGAGTGTAAAAAAAAGGAACATAAAAAGCAACGTGTTGACTGGGTTGATCCAGATCCGACCTGGAGACCGGTTGCACACGATGGCTTCTTGTAATATTTTTGGCTGATTTAATAGTACTTTTTGTAATTCTTGGCTGATTTTTTTTTTGTAAGTTTTGACTGATTTAATACTCCCTCTGTCTACGATATCGTTGCTACATTGTGGACGGCACAGGTTTTAAGAAAGTGTAGGTAGTAGTTGATAGTTATGTGTATTGTTGCGAGTGGAGTAAGGATTCCACTGTAAATGTGAGTAGACTAGTGGAAATATAATTTATTATTTAGGCCCTACTACTATAAACTTAAAGTGACAATCGTATCATGGACGGATTTAAATAGAAAAAGTGATAACTACATCGTGATAGAGTACTATTAAATCTTAGGAGCCTTGATCACTGTTGGCCAAAAAGGGTAAATCCCGTCGGTCAAATAGTACCCCTTGTCGTGCTGCCGACCCATGACGGTGAAGTTGCA
The DNA here is from genome assembly GCA_029490685.1 of Schizonepeta tenuifolia. Classification (NCBI taxonomy): domain Eukaryota; kingdom Viridiplantae; phylum Streptophyta; class Magnoliopsida; order Lamiales; family Lamiaceae; genus Schizonepeta; species Schizonepeta tenuifolia. Next base: position 126,253,909 of record CM055956.1, read on the forward strand.
CGCCGGAGCCTTATCCTCAAGCACGTCGGCGAACAAGGGCGACTGGTTGAAGACGTTGATATCGTTGTTGGAGTTGGCACTCCCCAAAAAGGCATGCTAGATCCACAAATCATGCGACGCCACCGCCTTCAAAATTAAGGTAGGTTGGCCATGATCGTCGCGCGTGTAGCCAACCACCCACCCAGTTCCTCCATGCCTTGTGCATGCAATCCGGGGGCTCCCGAGCATCCACGGAAACCCATGTCGCGCCTCGTGCATTTGGAGCAAGCGAGCGGTGTCGACAGCGTTAGGCTTTCTCAAGTATCTCTCGCCGAAATGGTCGATGACTGCCCGACAAAATTTTCTGAGGCATGCACTGCCGTTGTTATCTCCAATCTTTAAGTACTCATCGAACATATCCGCAACACCACCGGTGTCCAGTTGTTGCACCGCCATCGGGTATTTTTGCACAAACGTCAGCCCCCATCGTCCCAGTGCATCATGTCGATGCTTGAAGAAATGGACATTGTCCTATATCGTCTTGTAAATGCGCAAAAAAAGATGCTTATGCATCCGGAAACGGCGTCAAAAAAGTGCTCGTCATAGGTGGTGTTGTCGGTGAAGTGGTCGGTGTGTAGGAGCTCACACGCCACTTCACGGTCACGGTCGACGAACGATCTCGGTCTTTTCTTCTTCTTCTTCTTCTTCTTCTTCTTCTTCTGCGCCACTATGTTTGCACGGATGACTCGTTCTATGTTCGCCATCATTTCCAGGACCTCGTTGTCGATGCCACCGATGAAAAGTGCTCGAAGAAGAAGACATCTTTGAGATATGAATTTGAGAGGAGGAAATGAGAAATGATTTTTTTTGTGGGATGAAATGAGGGAAGAAAGGTGTATTTATGGTGTAAATTTTGAATAAAATTAAAGAAAAAATATAAATCGGCATAGCCGTTGCACATCGTTCATTCGAGACAACCGCTCGAGAAGGCGTTGCAAGAAGCCTTATAAGTGTAGGGCCGATCCGGCCAATAAGTATTTAGGGCTGAATAAACGGGTATTTATGGGTATTCGTACACATTTTTTTGAGTACCCATTTTCAACTAAGGGTGCGTTTACTTTGATGGAAATATTTCTAGTGAAAAATGATGGATATAAAAGATGAGAAAATATTAATATTTCCATCCTTTTTTTTATCACATGTTTACTAGTATGGAAAATAATATTATGACATGGTCCCCCACCCTTTCTTCATTTTTATGTCTTTAGTTCATTGGAAATATTATCACACCCCTCCTCCATGTTAATATTTTTCACAATTGGTGAGAAATGGATGAAAAAGGAGCTGTCCGGAAAGTTTATCCATCATGCCCGAGGAAAATTAACTCGCTTAGTAAACGTGTGAAAATGATGGAAAAAGGGTGAAAATATTCCTTTTCCACCATTTTCCATCAAAGTAAACGCACCCTAAGCATAAAATACATATTTATCCCATCTCATTTGGTAATTTTAAACACGACCCCCATTTCTCTCTTTATAGGCCCTTAATTAAAAAAATTAAAAAAATTTATTAATTAATCGACTATCTTACCCTTATAGCCCCCAAATCAAATTCCATATATATAATTCATCGTTTCAGCCCCATTGGATTCTGGTGATATAAGAAGATTTATATTGTGCACAAGAATCAAACTTTTAACAAGTGACTCAAACTTTTATAACTTAAATAAAGAAAATGATTTCGATTCAATATTACTGCTTGAGAATACCAAATACAGTACATGCAAGCATTGCCATAGAATAATCCCAGAGGCCAGAGGACGTATATGTTGAGTATAATATGCATCCTAATTGTTTATTATTCTATCATATTTGCCATTAATTATCTTTTAAAATATATGGATGTGATACTCTACGATCAAGTTGAACAAATTTCTTTTTATTATTACTTTTTTAGTTTTATATTCCTTAAAAAGAGAATATGATGTGCAGAAATTGTGGAATCACAAACACATATAACATATTATCAACAAACTTCATTATGAACTTCATCTTAAAAATTGTCGATGCTCAAGGAGATTGATGTGGAACCAGAAATCTATATAGAATTCTCTCTCTCTCTCTCTCTCTCTCTCTCTCTCTCTCTCTCTCTCTTCATTCTGTTAGATCCAAATTATCCAATTTCTCTAAATATTTAGGTCCCTTGGGGATGACCTAGTGATAAAAGTGAGAGCTTGATATTGAAAGATCTTAGATTCGAATCACATGAAACACCTCTATAGTGCGAGTCTGTCACAGTTGTACTTGGAAAGTGTGGTTTACTTGCCTGTGTGGTTTGCAGCACAAGGGATGGAGGTTTACCAAATGCACACCGTACGTAGTTAGCGGCTGCAGGTTCCCATGACATAAAAAAATAATAATAATTAAAAAAACATATTTATAGGAACTTTTTGCACTACATAAGATACGTGATGTGCATGTGTGTGCGTGAGAGAGAGAATACATAAATTAACCGTTTCTTCCTATAAGTAAAATCCGGCAATCGAAATCAAAGGTAATCTCGATCAGGGGCAGATCCAGAATTTACTAATGAGGTGGACTGATACGCAAACACTTCACCGTATTAATTTTTTGTCATGACATGAAATATTTCAGTGCAATAAAGCAATAAAACATATTTATACTTTAGCACGGCGATACCTATATAATTTGAGCCCTGAAACGATAAAATCTGAAAGATAATTGATTATCGCATTACAAATAGATCTCACGTTATATTTAAAATATTTGAAAAAATTAAATAACTAAATTACTATTGCCAATGATTATGACATTTTCTTAATAAAAGCATTTTCTTATAAAAGCAGTGAACATAGAATAAAAGTTCAAAATTTAATTTTCTACTAGCACCTTTAAATATCTAAATAAATTGAGTTTGTTACAAAAAAAAATATTTTAGTGTTTGAAATCTTTATATATAATGAAAATTCTATCATTGATTAAATTTTTAAAAGTTGAGATTGCTGGCATTGAGATTTGCTAAGAAAGGTTGAGAATAATTTTTCTAAAAATGCCATTGATGGCACTGATAATTGCTAGAAAAAATTGAGAATTCAAAAATAATGCGCATTGAGATTTGCTAAAAACTGTTGAGAAGAATTTTTTTTAAGTATGCAATTGATGGCGCTGATAATTCCTAGGAAATTTGAGAATTCAAAACTAAAGCCTCTAAAAAATAATGCTGTAATGGAAAATCGAACAAGGGTCTCTCTAAATTAGCTAAGTAACTTTTACCACTAGGCTACCACAAGATTTACTTACAAAAATACACATATACATAAGAGATTACACGTACAAGTACCCAAGTTCTAACAATAGCAATAGTTAATTTTTTTATGTCAAATTTAAATCATATACTCCCTCCGTCCACGAAATGGTTACCACATTGTGGCCGACACGAGTTTTAAGAAAATGGTACGTAGTAGTGAAATATAGTGAGTATTGTTGTGAGTGGAGTAAGGGTCCCACAATAAATGTGAGTGGAGTAGCAAAAGTGGCAACTATTTCGTGGACGGAGGGAGTATTAAAATTGAGAGTTAATGTGTTCACATACCCTGTTTTTAAAAAGAAGAATAAATATCAGTCATAATTTTTAAAAAATGAATATTACCCTATTTTACCAACATATCCCTCTTTGTCATTTTTTTTGAATTAATAAAAGAATTTCTCTCTCTACTCATATTTCTCTCCATGAATAACAGATAGAATAACAGATATCTGCTCTACATATTCTCATCTGTTCTGCCGTTGTTCTCACTCGGATGCCATCACCGACGAAGAATTGTGAAGATAACACAAGATCTGTGAACTTCTCGTTTGTAAGAGACAAATCTGTACCACTGCCGCCGATATATAAATTTCTTGTAGGTCATGATATATTCTGAAGTCATTCATGTACAGTTTCCCCAATATCATGTATGCTTCCATAGTTTGTCGTGCTTGAATGTATGTATTTTTCATGTATGTTTTCATTCTATAATATATGATTTCATATTATCATGTATGCTTTCAGTTATTTTCATGTATATTGATACAGTTGTTCAAGTATTTATTTTTCATGTATGCGGCTCATACATGATGTACATACATGATGGTATACATGTATGACTAGTATACATGAGTAGCATACATGACATGTATTCATGTATGTTGGTCATGTATCTTGGCGGAAGAAAAAATCATAGAAAGGTTGATGCCGGAAACTCACCGGAAAATTCTCGCCGGAGTTGACCACCGGTGTTGGTTGCCGTCGCTAGAGTTGACTGCCGCCACCGGAAAAATGGTGAAAATTGTGGTTAGAAGTGAGAGATAGAGAGAAAAAACACAAAATTTAGAATTTAAAGTTAAAAAAGAAACAGAAAAGAAGGAAAAGGGCATGCTAATCATCTACAAAATTTAGGGGTATTATTTATCTTTTATTTTTGAAATGGGCCATTTTAACTTTTTACTCTAAAATTGATGACAAATCAAGTAAGTTTATATTATATCGCAAGAGTACTGATGTTCGAATACTAATTTATTTCAGCGTGAAAGATTCGTAATCAAAAGAAATTAATAAAATGCTTAACAAATACTCATCTCGATGGGGACAAATAACTGGAGTATTAAATATTGAGCTATTAATTTTGCTATTTGTAGAATCGTTGACTACCACATTGAATCATCAGCATAATTATGAGGAAAAAGTCAAAATAGTCATTCTTCAAAACAAAAGATAAATTTTGTCATTTTGACTAAAAAAGTGTTCAAATAACCATTTGTTTTATTTTGGGACTTTTATACCCCTATAGAAGAATTTATACCATTTTATATCCTTATAGGTATACAAGAAGGATTTATACCCTTTTATACTCTCTACTCTTGTATGAGATATGCATTCGTGTATGTTTTTCCGGCCAAAAAATTCCGTCGAAGTTTTCCGGCCAAAACTTTCCGATCAAAAATTTTCCGGCGAAAAAGTTTCGGCGAAAATTTTCCGGCCAAAATTTTCCGGCCAACAAGTTCATACAAGAACGATTTTGTTCTTGTATGATAGATTTGTTCGTGTATGATAGATTTGTTCGAGCATACAAGAACATATCATACAAGAACGATTTGAATTTGTTCTTGTATGATAGATTTGTTCGTGTATGATAGATTTGTTCTTGTATGATAGATTTGTTCGAGCATACAAGAACATATCATACAAGAACGATTTTAATTTGTTCTTGTATGATAGATTTGTTCGTGTATGAAACTGTTCTTATATGATATGTTCTTGTATGCTCGAAATCGCCGCCGTGTCGGAAATCGCTCCGCCGTGCCGGAAAATTGTATGTTCTTGTATGTTCGTGTATGAAACTGTTCTTGTATGATATGTTCTTGTATGCTCAAAATCGCTGCCGTGCCGGAAAATTTCGCCGGGAATTTTGGACCAGAAAACTTTCGCCAGAATTTTTTGGCCGGAATTTTTCGCCGGAAATTCATACATGAAGTTAGTGTTCTTGTATGATTCAAATTAAAGTTAGCTTTCTTGTATACTCATTAAAGGTATTTATGTCATTTCATAAACTAAATGGCTATTCTACAACTTTTAAAATGTGATGGCTATTTTAACATTTTTTCCTAGAAAAATGGCTATTTTGCACTATTACCTCCATAATTACTGTGCCCTTTGAGATAATTACGAGAATAATTGACATAAAAGTGTGAAAAATAAATATTATTCTTCCGTTTTTAAATAAATATGTTCCGTTTAAGTTTATTTTATTTTATACTTTTTAATAAGTTTTTTTTTTTATAGTTATTTATAATTTGTGGCAAGAATTTTAAACTTTCATAATTTTTGATTTGGGACATGTAATTGACAAATTTGAACATAAAAGGTCTTCCTTTAATTTTCGGGCATCTGAATGATGAATACAGCTGTGGTAAAATGACCATGTGGATTTATATTTAATTTTATATTAAATTAAAACCTAAAAAACTACTCCCTCCCTCCAAAAATAAAATTGTCTACTTATACATATTTTTTGTCCATATGTGGTATTTTAGTTAAATAAGTTCATAAAGTAAGGTTAAAAGAGAATAATCTGTTTTGAGGTAGAGTCTAAAAATAACAAGGAAGAAATTTAGGTAAATACTGGTAGGAACTCAAACCGTAGGAACCGGCATAAATATCACTTATGTGATACACAAAATACAGTACGTTAATGCACAAAACATGTTAACACATGCACAAATTACAGTCACTTAATACACAAATTATTTAACACATTTTTAATGCACAAACAACAGTAATCTAATACATCAATTAATCTGGATCGTAGATTAAAAAAAATCAATAGTCCAGATTAGTTCCTAGTTCCTATCTAAGGATGAATTCCTATATGATCATATCCCTATATATATATACATATATATATAGGGATTGGTTCATATAAAAATTAATCATAGTGTGAGAATGTGAGAACAAGCTTAAATTACTTTGTAATCGTGCTTAAATTAATATGTTATCATGCTTAATTATGTTCATGTCATTTTATATAAATATTATATTTGTATGATCTATGATTGTGAATATTTGAAGCATAAACATATATTGATTCAAGCATGATCTTATATAAGCACTAATGTTTATATAAAAAACATGGATGTTATTAAGCATGACAATCTATAAATTTAAGCATGAATACATATTAATTTAAGCATAATCTCACGTTCTCACACTAGAAAATATTTTTATACTAACCTATCCCTATATATATATAGGAAGAGGATCAGATGAGAATGATATCTTAGGTGAGAAATGAGAATAAATCTGGACCATTGATCTTTTTTAATCAATGGTTCAAATTTAACGATGCATTAAGTTACTGTAATTTATGCATTATGATGTTAATGCATTAAGTTATTGCAGTTTATGCATTAGAATATGTATGCATTACATTTCTGCAATATATGCATTTCCGATGTGATAAAAATGCATTAAAATATGTCATTCTCACATTCTCATATAAAATTTATATAGGGTAGGGATCTGGTAATGATATTTATATAAGAATGTGAGAATGGTACATTTTAATGCATTTTTATCATATTGGTAATGCATATATTGCAGAAATGTAATGCATATACATTCTAATGCATAAACTACTGAAACGTAATGCATAAACATTGTAATGCATAAATTACTACAACATAATGCATCGCTAAATCTGAGCAATTGATCAACAAAAATGAAGGATCTAGATTTATTCTCATTTCTCACCTAAGATATAACATTCTCACATGATCCTCTTCCTATATATATATATATATATGTAGCTAGAGGATTTTTAAGGACAACAGCTTATGGGATAGTGAGGATTGAGGACACTTTAAGAATTAATACATGCTGTTTTGGGCTTGAATGGGCTAAATCGCACGTGCCTCGCACGTGATTGAAAGGCTAACCCCGAACACCTACATGACTGCCACATCACCCTCCACTTCACCCTCCATTATCTCCTTCATCTTCATCTTGATCTTCATCTTCATCTCTAACGCCAATATCACCGTCTTCAGAGCTCGACTTGTGGAAATACTTTATGCTCCTTGACGCCAAGATAGTTGCTGGCTAAATTTTTGAAGGAATTGAAATCGCACAATGGGAAATAAATGTGCATGTCGATTTATGGTGAAGATCATGATGCATCCTGAAAATTCGACAATCCATCCATGAAATTGTGCAGAACCGAGATTGAAACCTGCGGCCACGGATTCTCCAAGACGTAGCGGTCCAAATCCTCGACGATGACAACGGATTTGGAGGAGCTCTACAGCAACAAATCCTAGACGTTGTAATTGAAGAAATTGCCGACGGCGACGATGAAGCTGGATTTGCGGCTGCCGGAGGGGCCGTAGAGGAGATAGATCCGTTTCCAAACGCGGCATAATTTGTGGTGGCACTGCTTGGAGCGGGCGAACATCTCCAGCTCCAATTGAATCCGGCTCTTCAAATCTTGGTTGATTACGAGAGAGTCGAAATTGGGGGAAAACTTAGCTAGTTTGATGTAGGTTCAAGGTATTTCAATTTGAGGGAAAAAAAAATATGCCAATTTACTTGCATTGTTGAAGATGATTTCAGATTTAGGGTATTTCAATTTGGGGGAAACAAATGAAGGTGAAAACAAGATCCCTGTTGTTGATCCTTGCATCCAATCATGATAAACATTACTCTATTTCACTTCATCTATTCGATGAAATGTTTCATAGGGATGCTCCTATAGATAAATACACATTAAGGGTGATGTAGCGGGGACGGGGACGTAGGCGATCGGGGTGAGATAAACGATCACGAGTGAGGCACTTGAGTTTAAGCCCGATCGGGCCAAAAAAAAGTCCTACGGAGCATGTACTAATTCATAAAGTATCCTAAAATTGAAGGCCCGCAATCGGGTGTCCTGAATCTCCACTGCCCCATAAGTTATTATCCTTAAAAACCATGTAGCTCTATATATCCATAGTGGCTATTGACATAATAAAGTCGAATATGTATGTATCATAGATGTCGATATTACACTAGGTATTATTTACGTTTATTCATATTAATTGTCTTAAATAATTGTAACATATTAATTTTCTTGAATTACGTTATAGATGTATTTTAAAACTTATTTTTATCTTTAACTTCAGACTACAAAAAAAAGATTACTTTTTAAGCAATCTTATACCATATGAAATTGAAATGCAAAAAAACAAAAAAAAAAACAAAAAAAAAAACAAAAAAAAATAGAAAAAATTAATAGTTCTACGCGAGTGGGACATCGGATAATATGAAACGTAATGTCAAAACTTGTGTTCCATGGGTTTAATTATTTACGAGAAATGTGATTTTTTGTAGCAAACCTATTGCATCTTTTCAACTAAATTTAATACTCAAACACTGTGACATGACTATGACATGGGAACCTATTTGCACCAAATATGGATTCCTTTAATACATAAGTATTTTATTGACTTGAATTGTTTGATTATATATATGATCCTTCATCATTCATGTGTTGTGTCGTGTCGTTAGTGGATTGACATAAAATATATATATGCCATGAGTGTCGACTGTGTTTTTGTATTTTAATTTATTAACATAAATTATATGCCATGAGTGTGCTGCATATAATTATGAAATATATATATAGAGTCAACTTATGAAATACCCATAATGAGGATTAAAACCCAATATACAGCCACTTTAAAAGAAAAAAACATAAATTTTAGCCATTTTTTTGAATTTGAGACAAAAATACCCTTAATGAAAGGTGCGCGGGTCGGGTCAAGGCGCGGATCGGATCGGAACAAGAAGTTGGGTACTTTTGATACTAATTAGTACCAAAGTACAAAATTTACTTAGTTTTTTTTTGTGCTTTCACTTGACACTTTGGGACTAATATGGTCATTAGTGCTAAAGTACCGAAGTACCAAATTACTTAGTAGTTTTTTTGTGATTTCTGTTGATACTTTTGACACTAATATGGTCATTAGTGCTAAAGTACCAAGTTACGTAGTTCGTATATTAAAGTCCTCGTAGAAATTCACCACCTACCTCTCTCTCAAACAACAGCTACCCTTCTCTCTCTCTCTGTGAATGTTTTAATTTTTTAATGTCCAAACTATGTATTTGGGCTAAATAAATTATTAATAGGAAATGCAACCATTTATTCGGCTAATTTGGTTACTTACAAAAAATAATTATTTATTCGGACATTTAATATTGTGGCAAAATAAAAATATAATTATTTATTCGGCAAACTAATAAATAAATTGGTCAAATGAAATTGGTGGTGTAAAATGAGAAAATACACATCAATTTTAGGTATTTATAGGTTTTTCAATAGGTGAAGTTTCATTAAAAAAAGAGATGAGGAACACAAAATTTCAATAAATATTTAAAATTTATTATTTTATATTTAAAAATTGAGAATTAAATAAATAGGAATGAATGGATTTAGAGTGCGACAAAATTTTTTAGAAAGCAAAAATCATTTTTCTTTTAATAACATTACTCCTTTGGAAATGGAATCTTTTTGCCAGCTAACATAATAAGCAATTTCAACATAATGACATATATATAAAATGATGAGCAAATGGAGTAGTTTTCAAGCAACTTCTGTTCTATAACTCCACTCTCGCACAGTTTTCGCTCCAAGGTCTCTCTCTCTCTCTCTCTCTCTCTCTCTCTCTCTCTCTCTCGATAAAACATTCTTATTCTTACGTTCATTTATGTGCTTATGTGAGTTCAACCAATATTTTTGCATGTAAGGGAAAATAATTATCATAATTAATCATGTCACCTTGCACACGCAAAACACTCATTTCATTGGAAATTCGACAGGTTAAATTAAATAAAAAAAGAAAAGGGAAAATCATCATCAGCACAGCAGCATCATCTCATGTGGAAGCTCAAGATAGCAGAAGGTGTGGACGGCCCCCACCTCTACAGCACCAACAATTACGTAGGCCGACAAATTTGGGAATTCGACCCGGATTACGGCACGCCGGAGCTCCGTGAAGAGGCCGGCAAAGCCCGCCGCGATTTCTGGGCCAACCGTCGCGAGGTCAAGCCCAGCAGCGATCTCCTCTGGCGGATTCAGGTTACTGCCTTCAATTCAATCGTCCAAAAACAAATATACACGTCATAACCTAAACTATATGCACGTCGTTTTATCTAACCCACATTTCCCACTCGCTATTTGTGTTTCATTCTCTACTCTTTCCATTAGTTGAACGACATGCGCATTGATTAGGGTTTATTCCACTCAAATACACTGTATAATTATTCTCAAATCGTCAAATGTTAAAAATCGGACGAATGAAATAAATGATAAAACACTTTAGGGAGTTAAGGATCCGAGTTGCATTTTATAACTTTTATAGTTTAAGTCGGTGCCGCATTTAAATACTGAAAGTTAATAAACTCAGTGTGTGTGCTAGCTTAGTGATAGTGTGGTTAATGCCCGGGCCAAAAGTCACGGGTTTGAGTCCACCGTCACGCGGTATTTATATTTCCTTGTAATGTTGTTAAAAAAAAAATTAATAAACTCGTCATTACCTACGTATCCCTACGCGTGATTTCTATTTTGTGACCCAAAAGAACATTTTGAAGCTAAATTTACTCCATAATTTATTACTATTAATAAGACAAAAACTTGTGTGGAACATTCCACCATGCATAACCCGCCCCGCCCCGACCCAACCGGCACCATTAGTTGCGCCCAATTTTTTTTTTTTATTTTTTTTCCAGATTTTTTCCCCCTTCTTTTTTTGTTTGCCATTTCTTTTTCTTTTTGTTTACCTCTTCTTCTTTGGTAAAGAGATCGAGCGAAGGGAGCTTAAGGCCTCGAAGCGAGTCGAAGAATTCAAATTATAATCGGAGTAAAGGCGGAGCCGTAAAATTAGAACCGAAGGCGGAGCCGGAAAAAAAAATCAAACCTGAAAAATTAAAAAAAAAATCAAACCTGGAAAAGTCAACGGACTGGGTTGACCGGGTTGGGTCGGTGCTCCATCTCCACGGTGGAGATGTTTGCACAGGAGTCTAACTTTATACTCCAGCCTTTATTTATTCTAAAATTTATAACAAAATTTATTCTCGAGAATAAAATATGATTAGGATGTGAATCGTGAGGGAATAGAAATATTAGGGTTCTTGGCCCATGTTAGAATTAATGAAATATTATACTTCACACCAAACCGGTGGGCCTTGTGACGCACGTTGGGACAATTATCTATGTTGGATGAATATTAATTTAAACTTAAAAAAATGAAGGTTACATTATATTTTATTAGAAATGGATACTGAGCTCATTCCTCCATTAAAAAAAAGGTATTATGAGATGATTACTTTACCATATAAAGTAGAGTTATGTCATTATCTTCCACCAATGTGAGATACAATTTAACATATTTTATTGCAGTTTTTGCAGGAGAAGAATTTCAAACAGACTATACCCCAAGTCAAGGTGGCTGATGGTGAAGACGTTACCTATGAGGCCGCAGACACCACACTACGGCGAGCCGTCAATTTCTTCTCCGCCTTGCAAGCAAGCGACGGCCACTGGCCGGCGGAGAATGCAGGCCCCCTCTTCTTCCTTCCACCTTTGGTCAGTCATCTCCTCACCAACTCCGCAATATCACAAATCGTAGGGGTTAATTATATCTTACAATTAATAAAAAAAAAAATTGCAGGTCATGATCACGTACATCACCGGCCATCTCAACACTGTTTTTCCGGCAGAGCACTGTCGGGAAATCCTCCGTTACATCTACTGTCATCAGGTGCAACATCTTACGTAAATTTAAGTTTTATTTTATTTGACATATCGATCAAGTAGAATATACTCCCTCCGACCCCCATATTTATATATAGTTTTGATGGGCAAGGGTAAGAAAATCCTAGAAAGTGAGTTATGCATAATTTTGGGGGACATGTGAAAAAGAAAAACTCTGCATAATGTTGGGGGCCGGAGGGAGTATATTAATGATTGATGATTGATGATTGATTTTGAGCAACAGAATGAAGATGGTGGATGGGGATTCCATATAGAAGGTCACAGCACCATGTTCTGCACTGCACTTAACTACGTTTGCATGCGCATATTAGGCGAAGGCCCCGACGGAGGCCAAAACAATGCATGCAGCAGAGCAAGAAAATGGATTCTTGATCATGGCACTGTCAAAGCCATCCCTTCTTGGGGAAAGACTTGGCTCTCCGTATGTAGCAATATCATATGTTTCATATGCTAAATAAAATATATCACATTTAATATAATTTAAAATGTTCCATAGGACCTTAACAAATCTTGATTTTGTGTTCATTAATATATAGATATTGGGAGTATTTGAATGGGTAGGAAGCAACCCAATGCCCCCTGAGTTTTGGCTACTTCCGTCTTTTCTTCCTATGCATCCAGGTTTGTCATTTATTCATTAATCCCTCCGACCCACTGACATTGTCATGTTCGACACGGAGATTAAGAATAAGGCTAAAAAGATAGAAACTGGATAGGTCCCATCACTTTTGAAAGATTTTTAAGGGTTAAAACTTTCCTTATTTGGAAGATAAGAATATGAGTGAAACACCTAAATAAGGAAAGGATGACAGAGTGGGTCGGAGTGAGTATATATATATAATATGAAGCACGAGATTGTGTTAGTGTTTCTTGGTTGTTGCTGGTCTGATTTTTCATCCCCAAAATGCAGCAAAAATGTGGTGCTACTGCCGTATGGTTTACATGCCGATGTCATATCTATACGGCAAGAGATTTGTAGGTCCGATAACTCCACTCATCTTGCAACTGAGGGAAGAGCTCTATGATCAGCCTTATGAAGAAATCAACTGGAAGAGCATACGACATCTCTGCGCCAAGGTAAAAAGATATTGAAATAAGTAGTATGAAGTTTTTTTTTTTTAGGGTGCGTTTACTTTGATGGAAAATTTTATCTTGAGAAAAGGGGAGATAATGAGGGATAAGATAATTTTCACCCTTTAAATCTTTCCTCCCTTTTCTATCATTTTCCAATGACAAAAGTTCCACCCTCTTTTCTTCCTTCATTTCACTCAAATGTGAGAAAATATTATCATGAGTTATTGGTGTGATAATATTTTCTCTCCTTGGGATACAAAGAAGGAAGAAAAAAAATGGTGGAACTTTCGTCAATGGAAAATGATGGAAAAGGGAGGAAGGATTTAAAGGGTGAAAATTATATTATCCCTCCTTATCTCCCCTTTTTTCAAGATAAATTTTTCCATCAAAGTAAACGCACCCTTAATGGTTGTGAACACATGACAGGAGGATGTCTACTACCCTCATCCGTTAGTTCAAGATTTGCTCTGGGATACTTGTTATATATTAACCGAGCCTCTTCTGACTCGTTGGCCTTTGAACAAGCTGAGAGAGAAGGCACTTGAAGTGACAATGAAGCACATCCACTACGAAGACGAAAACAGCAGATACATCACTATTGGATGCGTAGAGAAGGTGTTATGCATGCTGGCATGTTGGGTGGAGGATCCCAATAGCGACTACTTCCAGAAACATCTGGCCAGAATCCCTGATTACCTTTGGCTTGCAGAAGATGGCATGAAGATGCAGAGTTTTGGCAGCCAACAGTGGGACACTGGTTTCGCTATTCAAGCGCTGCTAGCTTGTGATATGGCTGATGAAATAGGCGAAACGCTCAAGTTAGGGCACGATTTCGTGAAGAAGTCTCAGGTAGAAAATTTCTACCGGCCTTTTTTCAAAGACAAAAACTCTGGTGAAAATGTTCTACCGTACAACGCCCGCCCGCCCGCCCCGACCCGACCCGTTTGACCCGAGTTTGACCTGCTCAAACCGCCTTTTGACCAATTTTTTTCTTTTTTTCTTTTTTTTCCAGTTTTTTTTTTTTTAATTTTTCATTTTTTTTATTTGCTGCTTCTTCTTTGGTCAACACGCGAGCAAGGGGAGCCAAAGACCTCGAAGCGAGCCGAAAAAATCTAAATTATTGTCCGCCGATTATCCTTATTTTAGTAATCGGAGCGAAAGCGGTGCGGAAAAAAAATCTGGAAAAAAAAAAAAAAACTACTGTAACGCATGAGACCCATGCACGGGGCGGGGCAGGCGCGTGGCGGGGCGGGGCGGGGCGGGGCGGGTTATGTACCGTGCAAAAGTGTGCACGGGAGTCCTTCTCTTTTTCAAATTTGATGGCTCACTTTGGATGGATATTGATATTTAAGTATTTTTGCAGGTGAAGGATGATCCTTCTGGCGACTTCAAGAGCATGTATCGACATATTTCTAAAGGGTCGTGGACGTTTTCAGACCAAGATCACGGATGGCAAGTGTCTGATTGTACCGCAGAAGGATTGAAGGTATGCAATTTTTATCAATTAGGGGCATAGATTAATAATTAAGTAACAATATTAATCTCATCTTCTTTTGTGTTTCTTCATGAATCTCCAGTGTTGTCTTCTCTTCTCCATGATGCCTCCAGAAATAGTGGGAGAGAAAATGGGACCTGAGGGATTCTACAATGCAGTCAACATACTTATTTCCTTGCAGGTAGATTAGTATATAGTGTGTGTGTCCTAATAGCATGGTCTCACTTTTTTAGGCACGGGTATTAAGAAACAAGTTAAGAATAAATGAATGAAAAGTGGTGGGTCCAATAGCTTTTGAAGAGTTAACTGTTTCCATTTTTGGAAGGGGACTTTACTATTGGGACACCGCTAAAAGTAAAGCAAGACCTTACAATTGGGACGGAAGGAGTATATTCTTAAATATTTTAAAAAATTAAATGATCATTCAATGAAGGGATAATATTAATTTATCTATACTTATTATAAAAGAGCTAATTCTTATAAAATTTGATTTGCCTAATATATCTCTATTCTTTTATATATTTTAAAGTAACTATGTAATTTAAGAATAACAACTATAAAAAATTAATAATTTACTAAATACTATTAAAATCATAATTATATTAGTGGAATAATCCTATTATATCTCTTTAAAAAATTAAATTATGTTATTATAACTCTTGATTTGGGAAGATTCAAGTTGGCCTATATATTGTAAAAATCTAATTGCTTATGGATTGACACAAAAAATCTTATACAACTTATTTATTTTAAAATTTGTCCTTTTCATTAATTTTTTATTCTTATCCATTTGGTTTATTAAAATTTTTAATTAGAATTTATATTAATTACTGAGATGTTATATAAAATTTTACTGTGAATTACGAGACAGCCTCATCAAGTTATGTGTACGATAATTTTCATGTTACTATTTAAATTAGTATCCCTAATTTATAAGACGTACTACTCCCTTCGTCCACGAAACAACTCCCTACTTACCCATATTTTTTTGTCCATGAAACAACTCCCTACTTAACTTTTTGTACAATTATACCCTTCAACTTTTTCTTCATTCACTATCATTTGCTATTGATGGTCCCACTTCATAACTACTTTATTCCTACTTATTGGTCAACACAACAACTTTATTCCTACTTTTTGGTCAATACCACTATTTTTTGGTCAAAACCACTGTTTTTTTTGTCATTATTCCACTACCCCTACATTCTTACTTTTATCCCACTCAAAACAACTTTATCAACTTTCTTAGTTTCCATGTCGAACCCCAAATGGGGAGATGTTTTGTGGACAGAGGGAGTAATATTTAAGAGTTTAATTTAATAAGATAAAAATTATTTGTTGTTCATGAGTCACTTCTACAAAATCATGATTAAGTTAGTTACGTTACATATCTTGAGCAAACCTAATAACCAAATATAATACTTTCTTTCTGCAAAGATTGATAAATGCTCATGAGAGGATAAATCCTCATCAAAACTAATAAATCCTAATTAAAGTTAATAAGTTATAATTGGATGAATTAAAAATAAATAAAATAAAATAACAGTGAGGGACATCCAAGCGGTGTGGCTTCAGGTTGTACAACAGTGAGGTCTTGGGTTCGAACCCCATCGCTCCCCTTTCCTTATGACAAAAGAAAAAAAAATGGTAGAAAATATCCAATTGTATAGTGCTGATAAAGAATGGACTTTTTACAGTTACAATCTTAATAAACCATTCAATAATATTAACAATATATAAGGAAGTAAAAGAATGGACTTTTTACAATTTCTTAAATCGAAATAAAACAAGATATAAGGAAGTAAAATAATATTAGACATCGTTTTCCCTCCTTTTCACTCGAAGTGAACACACCCTAAGTTTCTTGAAGTAACAAAGCCTTACATGAATTACTACTCATTACAGAGCAAAACCGGTGGTTTAGCTGCATGGGAGCCTGCAGGAGCCTCAGAGTGGTTAGAGGTAATAAACTTAATTAGTTTATTATTTTTCTTGACATCATAATGAGATGATCTAAATTGAAATTGTTTTTCAGCTGCTGAATCCTACAGAGTTTTTTGCTGACATCGTGATTGAGCACGAGTAAGATCCACTTTAAAGCATATAAATATGTAGGTAGAGCTTAATTAGAGTGAGGCTAACAAGAATCATGTGCAGGTACGTGGAGTGCACTTCATCTGCAATCCAAGCACTTACGTTGTTCAAGAAGTTGTACCCTCATCACCGCACGAAGGAGATAGAGACTTTCATTACAAAGGCTGCTGGCTTTGTCGAGACCATCCAAAGGCCTGATGGTTCATGGTATGGAAACTGGGGTGTTTGCTTCACATATGGCACTTGGTTTGCTCTCGGGGGGCTGGCCGCGGCTGGTAGAACATACCGAGACTGCGCTGCAATCCGAAAAGGTGTTGAGTTTTTGCTTAATTCACAAAGGGATGATGGTGGATGGGGAGAAAGCTATCTTTCTTGCCCAAAGAAGGTAATTCTTTTTCTTCACTTTCTTCATTCCTATATATAGTCATAATACACTATATATGATATTCAGACACACTGTGGCCAGCCACACGCGTAAAAAAAGGAAACTTGACACCTTAGAGTTTTGCTTCGCAATTAGGGTTCATTTTCATTACCCATATAAAAATATGCTTTTTTCTCGATTTTCTTGAAAACAGGAATACGTCCCACTGGAACATGACAGCTCCAACTTGGTCCATACTTCATGGGCCATGATGGGTCTAATATCTTCAGGCCAGGTTAGCTCATGCTTTCATTGGTGTTTTATAATTATATTTGTTTTTCAAACAAATTTAAATGATTAGAGAAGTAGATGATGAGACTGAACTTTGTAATATGCAACAGGGTCAGAGGGACCCTACACCACTCCACCGTGCAGCTAAGCTTCTAATCAACTCTCAATTGGAAAATGGTGATTTCCCCCAACAGGTAATGATAATTATGAAATGATCTAAAAAATACTACTCCCTACTCCCACTCAACAAGTCTCATTTGAGTTCGGCACGGGATTAAGAAAAAGAGTATTAGATGATAAAAAACGTAATTAAGGTAGTATTTTATTGATGTTAAAATGTGTTGAGTGGAGAAACACTGTTTGAGTGTGACATAAAGTAGATTTTAGTGTATTAATCTTTGCCAAATAAGAAAATGAGACTTATTGAGTGGGATACCCAAAATGTCAAAATGGAACTTATTGAGTGAGATAGTGGGAGTATTAATTTTAATAAAAATAAATATGGTGATGTTATTTACTCCCTGCGTCCACCATATAAATATTCACTTACCACCAAATATTTGTCCACAAAGAAAATACCTACTTTACCTTTTACAATGAAATCAATACTTTATACTATCAAATCAAGTGGAACTTTACTCTATTCACACTACTTCCACTATCATTTTACTTTTTCCACTCATCAT
This sequence comes from Schizonepeta tenuifolia, assembly GCA_029490685.1. Lineage (NCBI taxonomy): Eukaryota > Viridiplantae > Streptophyta > Magnoliopsida > Lamiales > Lamiaceae > Schizonepeta > Schizonepeta tenuifolia. The sequence goes on from CM055956.1 coordinate 126,272,256, forward strand.
AAGTGGACCCCTAATTTTATTCACAACAACTTTAAATTCATTTCACATTTTTCACTCACATTAAATCAGATCTTTTTTCACTTACAATAATTTAAATTTTTCATTTCGCTTTATCCACGCTAACAAATGGGACCCTTACCAATCATAACAACTCTACCACTTTTCTTAATTTCCGTGCTCAGCCCCAAATAAGTATTTATATCATGGGTCTTGGTTTTATCTGCAGGAAATCACTGGGGTGTTCATGAAGAATTGCATGTTGCATTATGCAGCATATAGAAACATATACCCATTATGGGCTCTAGCTGAGTACCGCAAACGTGTAGCGATACCATCAACAACTATCTAAAACACCAATATATCAACACATTTCATTTCTTAATGTACCTTTAATTTATTTTAATTAATTTGTATATATGTATGTATGTATGTATATATGTAAGTATTTATCATATAGAATATTACTCTCTCCGGCCCTCAAAATTATGCATAATTTTCCTTTTTCGTCTATCCCATAAAATTATGCATAGTCCATTTTAGGAAATAACTTTTCCACTTATTACCCTTATAATGTTGGACGTCATCTCTATTTACATCTACTTTTTCTCCACTTACATCTCACTTTCCAGGATTTCTTAAAACATGTGACCACCAAAACTATGCATAAATATGGGGTCGGAGGGAGTATATGACAAAAAAAAAATTATTTAGTTCTTTCCAACACAACTCCTCGTTGATGTATTTTTCACTCCCTATCTGTACTTTTTATGCGAGCTCTTTCTAATTAAATATTCTACTATTGAAAGTAGGTTTAGGCATGCATCTAGGGAATAAAAATGAAATTACATGAAAAACCACGGAGTTTAAACAATTCGATAACCAGACAATAATATTATAAATAGACTACATAATCAATAGTGCAAATAGCTCATTTCATTACCACGATAACACAAACAAATCATAAGCTTTAATTTATGAGAAAAACTTTGGTGCATGTTCTCTACCGTGCAACACTCGACCCATTTGACCCGACCCGACCCATTTGACCCGGTCAAACCCCCTTTGGCCAGTTTTTTTTTTTATTTTTCGGTTTTTTTTCTTTTTTGGTTTGCCGCTTCTTATATGGTTAAAATTCGAGCGAGGGGAGCCGAAGGCCTCGGAGCGAGCCAAAAAAATTCAAATTGTTGCCTGCCGATTATCCTTATTTTAGTAATCGGAGCGAAGACGGAGCCGTAAAATCGGAACCGAAGGCTTCGTCGGAAAAAAAAAACTAGAAATTAAAAAAAAAACTGGAGAAAAAAAATTAGTGGGGCGCGTGAGGCCCACGCGCGGGGCGGGGCGGGCGCATGAGCGGGTCGGGGCCCATGTGCACGGTACAAATCTGTACCGGAGACCTTCTCTTAATTTATATACCCACAAAATATTGTAAAGAAAAATTCTTTCCACAAACTATCATACTAGATGGGAGTTCACCACATCAATAAAACCCCAACTGCCAGAAAAGGCCCCAATACATATAATCATACAACTCATGACTTTAAACTCCAGACGTTGCTGCTTGCAAAACTAAGCAAACCCTGATTATTTACAAATGTGTGTTCATGTTAATTATTTATTCAGTTATAGGATTTTACGAGTTTAAATATCTTTATTTAAACATAAAAATATATTACTTTTATATCCACATTAAATATGGCATCCTAAATTTCAGATTAACAATTGTTTATTCAGATATTTTAAATTACTAATTCTTGAGTATCATTATACACAATCTCAATTAAATAATTGGATGCTTGTAATAATGTATGCACAATCTAAATTAAAAATGTAGCATCTAGCCCATGTATCTCCACTCAAATGATCATGTAGTCTCATTGGACATAAAAGCCATTCCAAACATTACATGACTACCGTGGTGATTGATACGTACCTACGAAAGGAGCACAATTAATCAAGTGGTACCTGTTGGTGCGGTAAGTAGTGTCGAGAGATAATATGTCACCAAAAGCAGCATAATCCTGAGCACATTGAGAATCTCGGAAGAAAAAATTCATGAGACATCTTTCATCATCTCGCTCAACTTTCCAAAAGAAACGTGTTTCTGTGTTCGACTTGTTAATGAAATAGTCGAGAAGTGCCCTTGCATCCCCATTCTTGATTGTTGTTGACCTTTTCATGCGTAGGATATGGTCATATGCATCTTTCCTAGTGAAACCCTCAATTTTGATGGACATAGACTCCAAATTATTATAATCTTCCATGTCATCATGACTCAATCCATCAGATAAGCGTGCACCAGAATTTTGATGTATCTACCGGCAAGAGGGTAGAAATCAATCAAGATTTTGGCTAATGATTCTTGCAAGTGGTTGTTGTTTTCGGGTTTCGATTCGTAGAAGAGAATAATGGCGAAATTCGAACGCCTCGAGAGCTGATCTACAACGGAAATTTTGTAATTCTTAAGGTTTTGGGGAGTTGGGGTGAGTGGTTTTATCAAACTGCTGCTAATTTTGTTGATCTTCATGTTTGCAGGAGTTGCTATTTAATTGGTATAGTAGTTGTAGATCTGAGTTTAATCACCCATCCTTCCCCTATCTATATAGTTTCTAAACTATAAAGTCTTGCAAATTAACTAATCTCTATGCATTTTCTTCAAAAAAAAAAAAAAAAAAAAAAAAACTACGCCTGGCACGCGGCGCACGCCATTCTCTATTCACTTTTATAATTCTTGGGTGAGACCGGGTCTCACCCGATTTAGATCCGTCCCATTTACCAAACTGATTTAGCAAATTGAATATAATTACGAAATGAGAATTGATTCAAATAATATCTAATTAGAATAATTCCCTAAATTTTGTTAACTAATACTATTTCAAAATAAAAAAATTATAATATCTATCGCAGCATATCACGATTAGAACTCTATATCAAACTCCATAATCGACGATTCAAAAGCAGAAAAATCATGGAAAGGACCGGAGAATTGACGATGGGTGAATTGCAGATGATGAGAATTGATGATGGGTGGAATTACAAATGAAGGAAATAAATGTCGGCTGAATTTGCAGTTGAGGAGATTTTTTATTTTATTTATATAATAAGTGAAATGGTGCGGATCCGTTTATGACCCAAACCGGTCTCACAACTTGAGACCTATTGCACGAGAGTATTATCTTTTTTCTTTATATATACACTAAATTTTGAACCATCGTCTTTTGTATTGATAAATAGGTAAATATTTTGAGTGGATTAATAAGATGTTGGTTTTTATGTAAATATTGAAATGGAACGGAGTTAGAAAATTAAGTAAAGAGTGTGTAAAATCATTTTCTTTTATTAAAAATAGAATTTTCGTGAACGAACCAAATGAAATGATTACAATGTTTGTGGATGGAGTGAGTAATAACTTTTATTCTGCTTATTATTTTCCGGCCCACTCGTGTAGCATTATTAGTTTTCTATCTTTTGTCTTTTTTTTTTGCATTTTAATTTCTTATATTTCCCCGACCTCCAAAATTATGCATAGTCTATTTTAGAAAATAATTCTTCCATTTATTACCTTTATAATATGGGACTTCATCTCCACATACCTCTACTTTTTCTTCACTTACATAATTTTGTGGGTCGGTGGGGTGGATAACAATGATAAGTCTTATTTCCTCCGTCCCACTTAACTTGTCTCTATTTTGGGTGTCCCACTCTACTTGTCTCACTTTTCATTTAAGGAAATAATTAAGAAATCACTTTATTCACTTTATAACACTTCAAAACCACTTTATATCACTTTATATCACTTCAAAAATAATTTCTATCACCTTATCAATTAAAAAATAATTTATGTCACTTTATTAACTACACTAACCAGACCTTTTATATCTAATCTTTTTTTTCTTAATCTCCGTGTTTGTCAGACAAGTTAAGTGGGACGGAGGAAGTACAATATATGAAGAATATGATGGGCCCATACTTATAATGGGCCAAGATATATCCATTACGATCTCATATGATTTATATTACTTGTCCTGTTGGGTGGATCGGCCCACACTTATAACGGGCCAAGACATATCCGGATCCAATCATGGGCAAACCCGGTCATTCGGATCTAACCCGAAACCCGACAATATGGCTTGTTTCTGCCATCATTCGAAGAAGAGGCGAAACACCTATCTTTGCAGCAAAAAATTCGCTAGAAAAATAAAAATCTCTGCGACGAGAAATCGACTGAAATAGTTTCCATGGGAAGCCGTTCGAGAAAGTCACGGCACCGGAATTCGTCGCCGGAGCCGTCAACGTCCAGCTCCGCCACTTCCTCCTCATCCGCCGCATCGTCTTCGGAGGAAGAGCTCGAATCTTCGTCGAAATTACGGAAACGACGTCGTGACAAGGACCGTGGCGGAGAGGAGAAGCGAAAAAGTAAGAAATCGCGCAGAGATGGGGAGAAGAGTAAGAAGAAGAAAAAGCACAGCAGAAGAGAGAGAGAGAAGCATAAACGAAGGGAAAGGAGGAAGAGGAGATATGATTCGGACGATGAGAGTAGCTCCGGGTCGGATTCGGAGCGCGAAAGTCCGGTGAGCGTGGTTAGGTTTATACTAAAAGAATTTCCTGCTGTTGCTGGGGATTTGGAGCAGGTACTTCTGTGCAAATTTTAGAAATTGATCCAAGAAATTTACTGTTTTGATGTTGTTAATATTGTTTTTTGATTTGTGAATTGAATTATTCAGTTATTGAGTAATCTTTTCTCCTTTTATTCAATTCGTTTGCTACGAAATGGTAGAAATTTGACAAAAGTAATTAGTTTGAAATTATTTTAAGGCTGATTCATATGATGCTTAGCAGTTTTAATAGTGCAGTTCATCTTTATCATTCTGAACTTCACCAATCAATATTGAATATTTCTGAAACTGGAAAGAATTAGATTGGCCTAGTTTTTGGGATTCAAAGAGAGGTAAAGAGATCAAAAAAATTTTCAGAGTGAACTGGCTGTTGCAAATCCTAAGACATTCTTATAATGCTTGAATTTCTATGTTGCAATGGTATTTAATTTCCGGAATAATACAAAGTTAATTTTTGGCTTCACTTATAACCAAAATCATTTTAAATCTAATTTGAGTGAATTATACATGTTTTTTAGAAGGTAAGCAACGCTGTTTGCAACTTGTTGTCTTATCAAAAGTAACCATTAGATGCTTATTTATCTGTTTAACTTTAAGTTCTGAAAAAAGTGACGTTTTCATGTTTAGGAAAAAATTGTCTTTCGCTTTTCTCACTTCTTTATCTGGTAACCAATGCTTGCTCAGTGTTTTAAGCAGATGATCTGTCATTTCGATGTTATTTGATGATAAGTCACTTCGAATGCATTTATGCTTTATGATGCCTATGCATGCACTGCTTTTGACTTATTTTTTACCCAAATATTAGATTTTTATCTTAATTGTACTTTACTAAGTACTCTTTGAAGTTTCCTTATAAATGATGCTTTTATCTAGCTTCTGCAAATGATTGACGATGGGCAAGCGGTTGATATAAGGGGGTTATCAGAAAAGTCACTGGTCAAGCAACTTCGGAGGCTGTTCATCTCCTTGAACCTAAAAGAAAATGGTGACAACATTTTTCTACTGCCAGATAAGGCGAGCCCAACACTAGATATTGTTGGTCCAATTATCCTCTCTCATATTCAACCTCATAAAGAGCTTGAACATGTGGAGTCGCATAAAGAGGCAAAATCGGTGCCACCAGCACCAGTAATGGAACCTGGGACGAACAATGTGGATGATAAGAAGGGAGATTCTGTTGGCCCAAGAAGAAGGTATATGGTTTTTTTTCCTTCTTTCAGCTGATCTTTGAAATGCAATACCATTTGATTCACTGCATATGTATAATTTATTATGCATGTAAGTAGTAAAGAAAACTATTCTAGTCAAGCTGTTATAATAGAAACCATTCATATACTTATTATTTATTTGCTTCCGCATTGGAAGTGCCCTGAACAACATCATGTGTGTGTGTGTGTTTGGTCTTACCTTCTACATCCACCTTGCTTGTACCTTTCTTATGCGATGACTTTGCTGCTGGTTCTTGCAGAGCCATTGGGCCTGAAATGCCATCTGCTGAGTTACTTGCTGCTGCAGCCAAACTAACAGAAGCTGAAGCAGAACTAAGGTCTAGCTCATTACTTTTTAGTTGAATGTAAAGAAGTTGTATTTGTATTTTCTTTTTTCATAGTTTACATGCTAAATAGTTGAATCATCAGTGACCATTAGCTGTATTAATGCGTGAGAATGATCAACAGAGAGGCTGAGTTGGCTGGGGACGATGGCCTATTTATAGGACCTCCACCTCCTGCTGTGGTTAAAGAAGCTGAGTCTGCAAATGAAGCTGAGCGTTTTGAGGAGGTTACTCTCTATTATCTTTCCAGTTAACTTTTATGTAAATTAAAGTTTTTGATACAGCGTACATCACAAGTTGATTGATCCTTCACTGTTTTTTGAATTGGCTAACATAAACAAAAAAAAAAGGAAATCTTATTCATGTAAATTGGTAAGTATCTTGCTATTTCATGATCTGACGGCTTTGCTATATGCTTAGATCACAAGAATAATTGGTGCTGAGGCAGACAGTCCATATGATATTGTTGGGGCCAACAAAGATATGGCAGCTGAAAACATAAAGAAAAGGTATGCATGCATTTGTATTTTGGGCAGCTCAAACTCTTATGCATGGTTATAAAGGGCATCCCACTTCATAACAGCTTTTCACTTCGCTTTGCAAATATCTCGTGTCTTTGCCTGCTCCTTTTGACTTATATACATAAATTTTTCCTTGTACAAGCTGTTTGCTGATACTGTAATATTTAGGTATTGGAAGTTGTCGCTAATGGTTCATCCTGACAAATCATCTCATCCTCAAGCTCACCAAGCATTTGTTAAGTTGAATAAAGCATTTAAGGATTTACAGGATCCTGTGAAGGTGAGGCTTATTAAATGTTATGGCTTTGTGTTGACAGTTGAAATATTTTCTATCTGCTGTATACTTATGAATGCATAAGGTCATGCGTTGAACTGTGGGAAATTTGTCGGCATTGATTCTGAAATGAGATGCTTCACATTCATGAAATTCATGAAGCGTTATCATAATGCTGTTATGGATAGGGAATGTTGGAAATTTGAATCCAAATCTTTCTTAGTGCTAAGATACCGTGACTGTAATTTTAGCCCCACTCTACACTCTATATCTCACTAATCTCTGTTTATTTCTTCTCTATTTTTCAAAATTTTACTAATGGGCCCACTGTCTACCACATATATCCTCCCCTAAAAATCTGAAAACAAACAAATATTCATCAACTATAAAAGGCTCTACAGGTTAAATTCCAAAACTCATTGCCAAGGCCGAAGCAACTCAACCCTATGTTTCCGATTTTTTGTCACTTCCCTAAACCTCCGGAGAAAGTGGAGTATGTTGTGTGATTAAGGAAGCTGTGTTTATATGCTTTTTACTACACAATTAACAATAGAAAAACTTATGAGTTGCATAATTTCATAAATAAATGCATCGTACAAAAGCTAGTTTTGTGCCTGTTTGCTTGTTAGTAACTAAAATATATGCACGTTCCTTAATATTTCTAGTATATAATTTCATTTTATAAAGTAATCTTTTATCATTTTTTGTAGCGAAAAGTTCTAGATGACAAGTTAAAGGAAAAGGAGGAACGAGAAGCATTTCAGGTACCTATATCTCCATCATAGTTTGGTAGACACCACCTGGTAGCTATGCTCACAGAAAATGTTCTCTATATGCAGATAGAGCTAAAAGCAATGCGTGAGGCTGCTCAATGGAGACGGCTTCAAGGTTTGACATGTTCTCCTGAGTTCCCTGTGATGCCATGCATGCATTTGAAACTTGAAAGTACAGTAATTGGTAGTGTTGGGTATAATCCTGAAAACTAGAGAGCATCCAGTGTGTTTTGTTTTGTTGTTTTGTTTCGGGTTCTTTTCCACCTCTCTCTTAAAAAAACTTTATTCACAGTTACCGAATTCAGCATAAGTGGTCTAATCTAAATAATTCAGGCTTCTAGATAATTACAAAGTAGAACCTTTACAGCCAATAGGAAGTAATTCACCAGTGTTGATTTAACCAGTAATTGATAACTTGATTTTTTACCCTCCAGCCTCTGCTCTCTTCCGGCATGCCTCATCATGCCACACTCCCTTAAGCACTCAAAAGTCATTTTATAATCCCAAAAGTCCATTAGAAAGCAACATAGAGCAGAAGTAGGAAAGCAGAGTTTGCATCTAGATTCGTAGCCGGCACATCCAATGTTACCTATTTACTTGATATGAAATTGTAAGTCTATGCTGGCAGGTATAGAGATGGAGGGTGATGATATACTCCTGGCAGAGATGGATGCAAAAGCTCCTCCAAAGAGAGATGAATGGATGACTACATTACCCCCCGAAAGAAAGGTAAACAATCTTCTTGTTTCTAGATTTCTTTCTTTCCTGCAACGGAACTTGCCTATGTGAAAGCTCATCTTAATGAACCATAAAGAATGGCATCATTCTTCCACTAGTATCTGCATTAATTGGTCAATGGCCTGAAGGATACAGATTTTTTGGTTATCAAAGTAAACATAAAAAAATGTAGGACATCAGTTAGAACCATCGACAATATTTCATATTTTTACATATGTATTTCACTTATAGTTACTAGGTCAGAGGTTCCTCTCCTATTTACCCTCTTATCAGTGTTAGAAAATTTTTGGGAAAAATAATTTGCCCATATGCATTGCTATACTTCATCAAAGGACCATATGTGTAATATTGCTAAACACCAAAGTGAACTTAATGTAGTTGTGGAATTGTGGAACCTTAGCTGGACCAAGTAACGATATGTGATTCTTTTGATTAAGAAAGAAACAAAATATAAGAGCTTGGGATATTTGAGTATCTTTCTGATAACTCTATTTTTGTACTCTTATACAGCCTGGCAATGGAATGAACATGCAATCTACGAGGTTTAGCAAGACTGGGAAAGAAGGGCGTGGTGACACAAGTGTTTGGACCGATACACCTTCAGAACGAGCTCAAAAAGCAAAAATGAAGTATGTAGCTCTAAATTTTTTCTAGGTTTAAGATATCCAAATGTATTTTGGGTTTTCATGTCTGAAGATTCCTGTGATCAGTTATCTGGAAGCCTACAATGAGGCCGCGGCACTTGTTTCAAATGAACAAGAAAACGTAAAAATGAGTGCTGATGCAGAATTGGTAGATCAGTACAATAAAGCGAAACGATCCAAATCCTTGGTAGAAAAGCATATGGAGTCGAGTAAGAGTCGTTCAAAGAAAAAGTCCAAGCAGGAGAAACAGGGGAAGCAGGACAAGCAGGAGCCGGTGAACGAGGACTGGGAAGGGAAGCACCCATGGAAACCTTGGGATCGGGAGAAAGATTTGACTGCTGGAAGGCAGAGCGTAAATTTGGACCCGAACAACATGGCCAAGGGTCTTACTTCCAGGTTTTCTTCTGGAAACTTCCAAAGAAACTTTCTTTAAACCATTTTGCTTGTATTATTAGGCTGGATGGTTCACATTTCTCATAGAGCTTATACTGCCTTCTGTGTGAATCTGGATTTGTAGTCAGTAGCTTTATCTTGTTAGTGTTATAATTATAGTTGCAGCTGTTGTACCTTTACATTCCAAGATATATCTAATTTTACACCGTTTAACTGGAAACCTACTTTCTCCATCTCCGAATAAGTGTTATATTTGGAAATAAAACTTGCTCGTGAACAAGTATCATATTTCGGAATTCTATAGAATATAACGTTAAGCCGATTTTACCCTTGTCCTCAACAAAAATTCTTGAATGGTTCAATTATCATTTAATAATCAGAGGTGAAATAAGAATTTTGCTTATTTAAGTGGGGAATGCAGGGTGTAATGAGGAGTAATTGATTGTTGAGGAAATTTATGCAAGTAATGTAAAAGCAGTATTTCCATTGGTAGAGGTGAGAATCTATTAGTGATTCATTGCAGATTTGAGAAATGATTGTTGAAACAAAACAAAATTGATTAGGGCAGGAAATGAAGCAATCAATTCATGGACACAACTTTTCGGCTCTATTATTATCATGGCCTGCGTAGTCCCACTTGCAATCCAAGCAATGGCCAATAGCATCTGCACATTACACACACACACACACAGACAGAGAGAGAGAGAGAGAGAGAGAGAATATTTTACCAAAATTTAAAATAGATAAGAATAATATAAAACCATATACGTATATCCAGATAGAGAACTGGTGTATGTGTTGGTCTAGTATGTAGTAGAGCAGTTTCAAGTTCATCTTGATGCGATCTTAAAATTTAATGTTACAATTACCAACAACATACAGAAAACTGATAAGCCCCACACGAACTTAAAATTAGCCTTGTGAGATTGTGAGTGTAAGATCTTTCGGCCATACGTAGACACCATACAACGTGCAAGTTTACGATAGGTGCTATGTTGATAATATTTCACTAGGTGTAGTATCTATACGAACACCCATACATAGACACCATACATTGCACTCATACAACGTGCAAGTTTACGATAGGTGCTATGTCGATAATATTTCACTAGGTGTAGTATCTATATATACGAACTTTTTCTAGGTGTGTAGTGCAATTAGAGGAACATAAAAATAGTTCCAACACCACTGGACAAGAAGAAAAGATGAACATTGTTTAAATCAAGATATGAAGAAGAAACAAATAGAATAAGATTGTGATGAAGTAATCATCAAAGCCACCTCTGTCTCATATCTAAGGAAAATGGAAAAGGGAGACAATTTTTTGTATTTGTTTTTGTATGGAGACATGTCATTATCATCTCTAGAAGCTTGTTAAGTCATTTTCAAGTTTAGTTAAACACACCCCCCTACACCCCACCCCACCCCACCCCACCCACCCATCAGATACATGCATTTTTTTAATGTTGATAATATAGATAGAGATTTTTATTATATTATGTATGAATCTATGACAAGGTAGAAAATGTTGTCTTAGCACAACATTCCTTTTGTCCCACAAACCGCCCCAAAACATGCCACTTGCTTGGTTTACAATGTAATTCTTTTATGGTAGCAGCATCCATCAAATCTTAGTTAATTGCTAATGGGTTATAAATCATAATAAAACTAATTAATTTATCCGATAATCTCATTCATGGATATTCAAGAGTGAAAAAGTACTAATATGGTGCAAGATTATAGAGCAGGGTTGGAGACGAAACTGTAAGCATTATAATAGAGCAAGGTTTGGAGATGCTATAAAAAAGTACTACTCCCTCCGTATCTTTTAATTAAGACCATTTGGTCGGACACGCATGTTAAAAAAATGAGTTATTTACAATAAAGTTGAATGGATAAAGTAATTTTTTGGGGGCATTTTTGTCTCATCAAGTAAGAGAGAGAAAGAAGTTACTTACTTTTTAGTGGCATATATGGTAAGTTATGAATTATAATGGGATATTTATATATGATGCATTTTCATTTTAGGAAATGAACTATATGGAATGATACGTCCAAATAAGATAAAATGGCCTTAATGAAAAGATACGGAAGGAGTAATAGATTTACTATTTTTATTCCTAATTATATATTGCATTTGAAATCACACTAACTCCAAAGAATTTGCATTAAAATGAGGGTCTTGACATCGTTTCTATATAATTCCGAAACATGACACTTATTCAGGCACAGAGAGCGTATCACAGCTACGCAACAAGTTCAAGTACTCAGTATTTGTGTTATTCTTAATGTGAAAAATAAATTAAAACTCGATAAACAACATTGACTCAATTCAAATTGATGTGATTGATTGCATATCCTAGGCTTGGGAAGTGTGCAAAACACTTACTACACCAGAAATGATACTTGCACTCATGTCATAGATTGTGTGTTGTTTTGCGGCTGTGTTCACATTACAGCTATGAAGTTGTCGTTGAATTTCGTCACGCTTTGTTCAGCTCTTAGGGCTACAGTATCCCAGATAAAAGATCTCCTCTACCTTTTTATTTATTTCTACTTTATTTTAGGGAAGAAAATATCTCAACCTGCTATTCCCTTAAAAAAATGTGATTGCCATTTTTCAACTCTCATTTTTGGACACGTAAAACACATTGCTAAATGCTTAATTCTTGCACCATATTCAGACATCAAGATCTTGAACAAAATGGTATGTCTCAATGTGTGTGTGTGTGTGTGTGTGTGAGAGAGAGAGAGAGAGAGAGAGAGAGAGAGAGAGAGAGAGAGAGAGAGAGAGAGAGAGAGAGAGAGAGAGAGTGGAGAGAGAGAGATGCCAGTTAGTTTAGGCTATAGTTGTTGATTGAATCTTGAAGTGCAAGATCCATATATTCTGTGAAATTTGAAATTTGAATATTAGTGAAGCATTGATAGCCTTTGGAAAGTGGAAGGGGCAAAATATGCTAAACTTGTACAATATGCTAAACTTGTACAATATGTAGATTGCTGAAAAGAAAACCAATAGGCCCACATATTTATTTTGATATGTATATGTATATTAAATTCACTATTGTGGGTCAAATTAACAATTCTAGGTAGCAAGTTTTAAGGTTATTTATGGTGGGGGTGAATTCTTGACAAAGGTTGGTGATTCTTAATTAATTGAATATCTTGTGTGGGAGTAGCTACATCCAACAAGTCCTTTAATTAATCTTCCACTATAAAGTGTAGAGGATAGTAATATAGTACTCCGCCTTGTTTCTTTTCGGCACGAGATTAATTAATAAGAATGATAAAAGGATATAAGGGAGTGGAGCCACATCTTTTTGTGAAAGAAGAGGATTTTTATTTCAAAAACATGACACTTATCGTAGGACAACCCAATAAAAAAGCAAGACACTTATCCCGGATTGAGAGAGTACGTAGTTTATACATATTGTCACATAATTTAATGTATGTAATTCGATTTTTGGTACCAAGAAGCTGACATGGACTGTCGGAATCTTACGTGTAATTTACAACCCGAGTACTTAGAAAAAATTGATGTGGGGATTTTTAAAAAATTTGATTGGCCAATATGGTTGTGCGCAAGTATATGTTAATTTGAAAGTGGAGAGAGCCGAAACGAGTTGATTTAGAGTTTTTTTGTTTATTTTTTTTTTTAAAAAAAAAATTGGACTCAAAATGTCATTTGAAAGGAGGCAATTACTGGTTTGATTTAGTTAATATTTAGGATCTAAATTTGAAGCTCGTGTTAAGATCAAAAGAGGGTTTACTTTTATGAACGACCTTTGAATTTTTGACATTAACGTGGACGCCATGCGCAACTAAGGAATAAATTTGACCCCAAAAATACAACTTTACAAATAACTTTTTAAACTTTTGGATTTGGAATACCGAGGTGAAATTTAAATTCAAAATAAAAACCTTATAAAGTTGATCTAAAAGTGTATAAGAAAAAAAGGAAAAGTATATAATATATGCTTTTGAATTAAAGTGTTTTTTCTTTGGTTATTTTCTATGCATATATGGTCAACCGCACCGTGCCGTTGATCTAATTAGGAAACAATTAGAAGTAGTAGAGAATAATTAGGATTCATTGATTCAATTAGAATTAATTTATTAATATTTTTATCGTAAAAACTATTAAGTTCTTACAAGAGTTCATTAAAAAAATTTATAAAGATTTATTAAGCTACAATTAATATTAAATCAATTAAAATTATAAAAATAAGATGGATCATACTAACTTGTACGATGTGATCCATAATATGATAATAGTTGTTAACAGTAATAACATAACAAATTAACAATCAATTAAGGAAAATGACGGTAGAAATCAACAAGTTTACATTAAACTGCGTGAATATCTATTTGGATCAAGCTGGGGAACTCAATTGTATTTGAACAATATAATGATATGATCTCCATTCCAAAATAAAATTTGAGATGTCAACTCCAAAAAATAGAAATACTGCATGCACCCTTTAGGATTTACGATTCCTCAATTAAAATATATTTCTTTTTTAAACCTTATATTATTGTAGCCACAGTATATTCAAATTTATATAGTTTCCGAGATATTTGATAAATGAATTTTTATACTATAAAGTTTGAGGGTGTATTTTGGCTTCGAAATTCTTGTTGCTCAATTTTACTCACCTTGCTTCCTCTATCTTATCTGAAAATAAAATTTGTCTCCAATAAGAATTATTTCATAATTCAAAAATATGTGAAACTTTCATTTTATTTTTGTATTTAATACAATTTCTTTAGTTTTTTATTGTTCGTGTCATAACTAAGTGTGAAAAAAACAAACCGATCAACTTCTTTGGTATACTCCTTCTAACCCACTTATATTGTCATCAATTCCTTATTTACGTGTCTCACTTATATTATCATCTTTCAAATACTGAAAATTTTTACTATTCAAAATCCTTTAAAAGTGATGGACCTACCTACTTTCTATCTTTTTATCCTTATTACTACTTCCGTCCCACTCCAGTTGTCCTAATTTTTCAGAGCACGAGAATTAAGGAGAAAATAATTAATGGTAGAAAGTATGTTTAGTGGAGTTATTAAATTGAAATAAAGTAGGTAGAGAGAGAATGAATAGTGAAATAAAGTAGGTAGAAAGAGAGTGAATAGTGAAATAAAGTGTGATAAAGTGATTAGAGAAAGAAGGAAAATAGTGAATAACACAAAAAATAGGAGAAAAGTAGGTTGAAAGGTGTAAAATGAGTGTAATTAACCGAAATAATTATTTTAAAAAAAGGAAGTAGGACAACTGGAATGAGACACCAAAAATAAAAAGTAGAATAACTGAAATGAAACGTAAGGAGTATTAATTTCCGTGGCGAATAATAACATGCCTGGTTGGGGTGAGCACAAATTTTGATGGTACGAGACATTATACACAAAGGATGGGAGTAATAATAGTTTAATTAATTGCACAGGATCCGATGAATCTTCCATCGACACGCATGAATGTGTGTTTGTGTTTATGTGTGTAATTTTACTATTTTAAATAGTTGGATTGTTTTATTCTTGCAAGAGCAATAATTGCAGGTATTCAGAATTGGTTTCTTTATAGTTAAAATGTCCTTCTCCGGATGAAAATGATTAATTTATCTAATCCATTCTTAATTAATTTAACTAATCAAATCTAGAGACATGAAAAGGAAAGGTCGGTAGGTCACTCAAGATTTGTTATCATTTTCTCAGATTGGGAAAGCATCAATTCTGTTGGAGTCATGGGTAGGTCCAGAACTAAGAATTAAATTAGCCTTTTCTTAAACTTCGTTTTGTTTTGTTAAAACTAAAATAAATTTGTATCGAAAGAAATTTAAAACGAGTGATTTTTTATTATTATTTAAGTTTGATAAATATATAAATTAAAGAAAAGGTTAATTATGCCTCATCAACTTTGGCCAATTGTTCATTTTAAGCATGAGCTTAAAACATGTACCCAAAAAAATGCCCTACTTACCACATTTAAAGTGTACACCAAAAAATGTCCTATTTCACTTTATGGACTTATATACCTTAGAGAATCTCATTTATTTATACTCATTTGTCATTGATGGACCAATCTTCCAACAACTTTATCACTATCTTTTGTCAATATCACTACCTTTTTGTTATTACCACTATCTCTACTATTTAATTTTTACCTCACTCACAACAATTTTACCAGTTTTATTAATCCCCGTGCTTAACCGCAAATGGGGCATTTTTTCGCGTATGGAGGGAGTACAAGAATTTTGACCTTTGTTCATTTTATGGCACACTAACAAATGTCATGCGGCAAAAATAATTGTAAGTGAATATATGATCTCTAACAATCCACATCAATTTTCTGTCGCCAAAAATATGTTCATGTTGAATTAAATGAACAACATTTCATTTAAGGCATTAAAAGAAAATAAAAAAGAATGATTCAGAAAAGCGTAGTGACCGATATATATAATAACAATGTAAATTAAAATAAATTAACTAATCAGTTGCTTTCATTGATAAATTTCATTTTCGATCAAAGAAGGTTAGTGTCAAACTACAAAATTAAAATCCGATTTACCACAAAATTATCCTCATTGTTTTCTTTTTGAAAATGGGATCCGTACAATTTCCTAGGTTTGTTAAAGTAGTTTGCAATAGCTAAAATTTCCCTCACATATGGATATACTATAGTAAAAGGAAAAGCAACTTTCCGACCAGACCAAAACTCCATAAACAAACTTTAGCCAAAAAAATAAAAAAATAAAATCCACCTTGTCATTTTTTTTTGTCAATTAGTGTTGCATAATTAATCTTGAGGAATTGGCCCCAATTAATACTACTTTGTAATAATTATGATGAATGTCAAGCTAAGGTCATTAAGACCCCATGGACCATATCACCATTATTTCCTCATCTTTTTTCTTATCCCCCGCCCCCCTCTTTCTATATCAATATATAGCATGAATCATTTTCAATGATGATAATTTTCTTGTATTTTTTTTTTATATATTGCAACACATGATTATAGTTACATGTTAGAGAAATATAATCTTACACATCTAACGCGTAACATTGTAAGTGTGTGTGACAAGTATAGTTGCAAGAAACCGTTTCGAAATTGAATAGGTATGAGTTAAAAAATATAGACCTGAATATAATCGACCAAATTAACCCGGCAAAAATTATCTTAAGTTTGATATACATAGGTCGGCCCCAACCATTTTTACACTAAAAGTAGTGTTTGTGTTAGAACGAACTATCAATTTTTAATCCGATTAATCTTCCCGACCTTAGTTAGACTGTCTGCAGTGGCTGTCTCCATGGGTGTCTCGAGGCACCCAATCCATTGAGACAACCCAGTGCAGCATCCACTGTATCGTTCTAAAGAGACAGTCTCGGAACAGTGATATAGATTCACAAAATTAATAAACTAATTAAATGGAGACAACCCATAGAAATAGTCCCACTGTAGCTGACTATCTCTATCTCCATCACACCCTATAAAGACACTTCATAGAGACACTACCGCTGCGGATAGTTTTATGTCTCTGGTCTGATGAAGTTGGTCCGGACCAGATTAGTCCGACCAATTTGACAACTCTTGTGATAAATATCGATAAACTATAATTGCACCTAAAGAAAATACTCCATTTTGTCTAAAATTCTAGGGTGGGTGAGGAAATGACTAATTTACCCCTAATCAATAATTAGAACCCCATTGGATTATATGTCTCAAATCCATCAACCGTGACAAGTAAGTAGCCGCAAAGTGCTTCTTCATGCGCGACTTTTTCCTTTATCATAAGGGTCTGTTTAGGAAATTTAGGGTCGAGTTGAGTGGGGGTTGTTACATTAATAATTTACAATTTGAATTACACAATATATTTAATTAGCATATTTAATCATTTTTGGAACATGACATAATCTGAATCGTGTCTCATGACGAACATTAAGTGTGACTTACGTACAATGTTTGACAAGGTCCAGAATTTCATCTAAGAATTTGTCTCTCTACACTCAACATATCAAAGGACGGGGTTTATTCAGTACGCACCAAAAATATCGGCTGCGGATTCTCACAAATTAAAAAAAAATCAACTCTATATATATATATGTATATATATATATATGTATATATAAAATCAATGTGAAATAGCTACTAACAATGACTAATTTCTTTTTATTAACTTATTTTACTATGTGTGGAATTATGTTAAATGTTGAAGCCTATTTGGTCATCCTCTATCAATTACAGGAATTATATAAATTTGTTTTAATCTGAAAACATTCAGTTTTAGCAAATTATATTCATCTGCCAACTTTTTTTTTCTTCTTTTTCTTTCAAATATACCAATTATTCATAGAAATTGAGTTGGCGTGAATAGTGACTAATTACGACACGTTGATCGATCGAATTGATTGGACTACATAGTATCAAATTAATTACCAAAACCATAAAAACATGCATGATGAAATTGTTAGATTTTTTTTTTTATTAAACTAGTTAAATTTGCATATTTCCAATTTGCAACATATTATTTTTTCTCAAAGTGTCAAAGCTTATTTTGACGACTTAAATCAAAATGGTCTTCTATTTTTATCGATATGTATTTACATTATGGTATAGAAAAGAAAACTATATCAAATTAATTAGGTGTTCTAAGTTCAAATAGCAATAGGAAAGATGTACAAGAAGACTACTAATTTATTTATTTCCAAAACCAGTTTCGTGGCTGGGATTTAGCTGAGATATTCTATTATTCTTTTTTTAGCTCTTCTCTTGCAAAATACTCAAAGTTCATTTAAAAAATTCGGATAATTCAATTTTTATAATCGAAAAAGTATTCCCTTACGCAAAAAGTGCACATTTAATTATGCTACAATCTGATATGAATGTTCTTGAAGTTTGGGACCAAAAGTCCAACCTCATGAAGAAAATGTATAAATGCTCAAAGCCAAAATGTTTTTTTGGCGTTACATTGTCTGCAGGTTAATTGTACTTCTAGAAATTTAAGTACAACACTTTGTTTTCTTTTGTTTCTTTCCTAAAACAAATTTTAAATCTTTGAGCTTGAATATGTTAAGATTCTAACTATGCCAATCTGCAAATAAATTTGATAGATACTAATTAAATACATTTATGGTAAAAAAAAGTTTGGGTTCACAAATTCTTGAATTGAAAAGGCTAATACATCCTAATTTATTAATCATAATACATTACTTATACAATTCGAAAATTATGAGATTGTTTCTTTGAGGATGGTCTAGTGGTAAAAGTAGGTGCCTGAAACTGAAAGGTCTCAGGTTCGAACCGCATGAAGCGCCTCTATAAGTTGAGCCTGTCACACCACACCTGTACTTGAAAAGTGTAAGTGTGATTTACCTGCCCTGTGTGCTTTGCAGGCTACTGCACAAGAGACGGGGGTTTTACCTAGTGTGTACCGAAGGTAGCGGCTGCGGATTCTCATGATTGAAAAAAATGCATAAAATTATGAGATTGTGTCCCTTTAGAAACATACAAACGGTATTAGATTGTAACTCTAAACAAAATGTCTCATGTTCAATCTCTCGATTGCTCTTTCTCCCCCAATTAAATAAAAAGAAATTATGCGATTGCCTTATTAAAGCGACTAGCAATACGTTAGAAAGAAACATGTCAATACTTAGACTCGCTTTTCTATTTCGTTAAATATACCGATCTCTTTCTAACTTAATCATAAACGACTCATTTTATTAACATTCATATCGAGTATATATCTAGTCTATTGAATTGAGATGGAGCTAGGAACTACAAAATTGAAGCACACAAAAAAAAAATAAAAAAATAAATAGAATGTGCAGATAAGATAAATATGCTTTCTTTCTGCAGATGTCTTTCCTCAGACTCATCCTCTATAAGAACTTACTCTTGAACCAGAAAAATGATTAGTTTCCTGAAGTAGACAGCTCCTCCCTTCCACGTGTCACGCTGCTAATGGTGCCACATGTCCAAGGGCGGCGCACCAAACAGACACAACATAGCTGGACCATAAAATGCTCGTGATAAATTTACTTACACTTATATATGTTTTTACAAACATTTTATTTTAGTGCTTAATGTAATTGTCTGTGACAAATGACAACTTCTTCCAAAGTTCTAATCGACAAACTAAACCATGGGATGGTGGGCCCGGGGTGGGGTGGGGGTTGGCGTGAAAGCTTGTTGTCACGCCGTCCAAACAAACCTTTGAGCCAATATCAGCCACCCCACGCGTAATCAATACCATTTTTACACAATATATATCAATTTCGTATCTATTTCTTACTCGTTCCGTCCCATTGAATTTGTCACGTTACTGTTCTCTACATAAATTAAAAATAAAGATAAAAAACAAAAAAAAAATTGAATAGGTCCCACTATTTTTGAAGGATTTTGAAGAGTTAGTTCTTTCTTTATTTATTACTCCCTATGTCCCGATATTGATAGTTTGTTTCATTTTTGGGTATTCCGATATTGATGACTTGTTTTCTTTTTAGGAAACTACCCTCTCTCATAAAAAGGCATGCACTCCACTACTTTTATCACTTTTATCCTTTAAATCACCCTCTCCTTAATTTTTGTGCCCACCGAACTAGGCCATGAATGTCAGGACGGAGACAGTATGTGACAAATTGAGTGAGACATCAATTTAAGGAAAATGAGACAAATTGAGCGTAGGGAGGAGAGTACTACGTATACTCTTAGTGTGTGTGAATTAAATATGTATATATTTGTGAATCAGGTAGGAACTCATCTTTATATGAGTCTGTAGGAACCAACATAAATATCACTTATGTAATGCACAAAATGTAGTATGTTAATGCACAAATTACAGTAATATAATGCATAAATTATTTAACACACTTTTAATGCACAAACAACACTAATTTAGTACATCAATAAATTTGTATTGTAAATAAAAAAATCAAACGGTCCAAATTAGTTACTCTATTCCTCCATGAAATGGTTGCCACTTTTTCTATTTAAATTTGTCCACGAAATGGTTGTCACTTTTGTTACTCCACTTATATTTATTGTGGGACCCTTACTCCACTCACATCAATACTCACTATAATCCACTACTGCCTACCATTTTCTTAAAACTCGTGTCGTTCACAATGTGGCAACTATTTCGTAGACGGAGGGAGTACTAGTCATAACTAAAAATAAGTTTCTATATGTTTTTTTTTTATTTTTTTTTAGGAGTTGGAAGTTAATAGCAGTGTAGTGCGGTTTAAATTGCTTCGTCTACTTATCATATAAATATGCATACATCCCTCTCCCCACCGAATTTAACCAACATTCGATAACTTGTTATCCACCATTTGCTTCATTATTAACATTCCATATTCATCAACCTCTCTCCTCCTCTCTCCTTCTCTCTCTCTATATATAGAAACTCTTCTCTCTCTCTTTCTCTCTCTCCCCCTCTCAAGAACGGGACGATCGCGCGATCGAGCTTCCTGGTTAGTACATTTTCTCTCTTCCTGCTTGCTCGAGCTTCAATTTTTTTAGTAAAAAGCGAAAGAATAGTTCGCTATGTGCTCAACGCACGGCTGCTGAGAGCTTCATTTTCTGCTGTGGCCATGGCAGCAGCCTCTCGAAATCTGTTTCATTATCAAAAAAGATAAAAGAAAGAAAATGAATAAGAAAATTTCATCTATCAGACTATCATCACCAGCTACAATTTTTTCAGATTATCCATGCATCATGTACATATATATGAAATTTCATTACATAATTTTCTGTCTATTTTTTGAGAGAGAGAGAGAGAGAGAAGTGTATAGTATTATTTTAATCTAAAAAGTTGGCTTTTTAATTACATGTTAAATACATAAATTATTCAACAAGAGAGTATAAGGTGGGTACTGAAAACCCCTTGTGCACCAGGAAGCATGAAGTAGAATGTACTCAAAGGAAACAACATGCCCATCTCTCTCTCTCTCTCTCTCTCCTCTCTCTTTCTAAAAGTCAATGTTTTCGGCTAATACTAGCTACAGCTTTTGTGTTGAATAGACTTTCTCTTAATCACTATACATGCAACTTAGTGATTGGCCTATGTTTCTCCACCCCCTTCTGGTCTGCCACATAAACCACTGTTTCAAACACATGTCATCAAACATCGGTGGGACCACCATTCCATTTTCCTCACGAATGGATATGTTTTGAATCATTACATTCTCGGATCAAAGAGTTGTGTGAATTTCACTATACTACCTTTTACATTGCAGCTGCACACTCACAAATTAATATCTTCTTCCTTTTCTCTCTCTCTCTCTCTCTCTCTCTCTCTTCTCCATACCATTTTACTGGTTTTATTTCATCATCTCTAAATCAATGGAACCTCCCAAGTATCTATCCTTCTATCTACTTTCTCTCTCTCTCTAGCTAATAACAAATCTCTCTCTCTCTCTCTCTCTCTAGATCAAGCAAAATGGACATGGAGTCGTGCGTTCCTCCCGGGTTCCGATTTCATCCCACGGAGGAAGAACTCGTCGGCTACTACCTCAAGAGAAAGATCGACGATCTCAAAATCGATCTCGATGTCATAATCGAGGTCGATCTCTACAAAATCGAGCCGTGGGACATTCAAGGTACGTAAATAATCTCGATAAAATTGTCACTATTGTGTTGGCCTACCAGTAGTGTGGTTAATGCCTCATATTCGAGACAACAATCTTTAAATTTATCGTTACAATTACCAAAAAAAAAAAAAGTTACAATAATCGAAACAACATTAATGTCACGAATTTATTACATGATGATCATGGTTTTGTTTTGGTTGTGTGGTAGCAGATAGGTGCAAATTGGGGTATGAAGAGCAGAATGAGTGGTACTTCTTCAGCCACAAGGATAGGAAGTATCCAACCGGGACGAGGACGAATAGGGCGACGACAGCTGGATTCTGGAAGGCGACCGGAAGGGATAAGGCGGTGCTGTCGAAGGGGAAGATCATCGGAATGAGGAAGACGTTGGTGTTTTACAAAGGGAGAGCGCCCAACGGTAGGAAGAGTGATTGGATCATGCACGAGTATCGCCTGCAAACTTCCGAGCATGGACCTCCCCAGGTAAATTTGTCGGAAATAACACACCATTTGTGACCAAATACATAAATATAATCTCGCCCAGTCATATTTAAAATCATAGTTCGGCCTCTGCCTGAATTTTTGAAATTTTCTCGTTACATACTCTTGAGACATTTCAATTACAAAATAACTTTTTAATTTTTTCTTGGAAAATAAAAAATTTAAATCTTTTTTTTTGCTTGGTACCACTTCGAATTACCAATGAAACAACGCGTTTTTGTTATTGAAAAATTAATAAATTTTCATAATCGCAAAAAATTGTAAATTTTTAAAAGTCGCGTGAAATTCAAATATAGGATGTGTTATTCCTAGCATTTATCATATAACCAATTTATTAATATTTTAGAGTATAAATTGCAAAATTTGACTTTATTTAGGTTGATCTCTAATGAAAATATGCTTTTCAATTTTGTGGCATGCATTGCATCTAGTTATATGTTACCTAATTTCATGTGAAGAACCACTTTTTTTATTTGTAATGATTTATCACATGCATGTCTCTCCCATTCTTTTATAAAGCACTTTTCTAAGGTTGAAAATGTTGATAATTGAAGAACGCCATCACACTTTTCTTATTTCTACATTCTCTTGCTGCTCATAGCGAGCAGCACGAGAATCACTATTACATTTTCATGTTACATCTCATGTCTCGTCTCATGACTATATCCATGCAGGAAGAAGGATGGGTAGTTTGTCGCGCTTTCAAGAAGCCGAACCCTAGCCACAAGCAAGGCTATGAAGCTTGGAACTACATGAGAAACATGAGCAGCAACAACTGCTATAGGCCTCCATCATATCCCAATAATCACAATTCGATGCCTAATTTCAACCCTAACCCTAACCAAAACCAAGCCACAAATTTTCATCATCAACCACCATTTGCTACAGCAGAAACTCTCACGGCAAGCAGCAGCCATTTTGACGGCCAAATGCTGGAGATTCCAAAGCTCGACAGCCCCACCATCTCCACGAGCTTTGCCACCAACGACACGAGCTTTGGTAATGACCAAGAGGCGCATGAAGACATCAAGAGCAGCTTTGGCAGCCATTTTAGTGAGTGGAAGAGCTTTGATAAGCTTCTTGGATCTTCTTCTTCTTCTCATCAACTCATGATGGGATCTTCGTCTTTCGATTATGCAAACCTGGCTTTAGTCCCACAAAATGATGAGTTGGATGCTCAAAGCCATTTACTCGAATGCTTTCCTGACTTATAGACAGATTGCATTTGTTTAGATTTTTATTTAGAAAGGGAAATTAAAAAAGAGGAAGCTGTAAAAAATAACAAGACTTTGGAAAAATTTGATCAAAGTTGCCTTTTGATCTAGCTGATTATTGTTGATTTTGATTCTTATTGACTGTTTTTTTTTTTGTTTGTAAGCAATTGTGAATTTATTATATATGAAAATATATGTGTTTTTTTTTTTAACAATTTTAATATGTAGTATATAATTTTGCATTAGTTTACAGATGAGCTGCTTATAGAAATATTTATTAAAATGCTACATTGTATATTTCATTAATTGATCACCAGATTTGTCAGTATAATTCTGTACATCTAAATAAGACAAACAAAAGCATAAAATAAATAAAAACCATCATAAAAAAAGAAATATTGTTTGTATTGTAATAAGATGAAATATACCACATTTTGTCATGATTCAACTCCAGATTCACCTCTCATCAAACCAAATATACTTCATTTTGACTTTAATTCACTAATCTTTAAGTTTTTTCCAATCTATAAATACACAAATACTAAAAGTTCTCAATGCAAGCTCACCTCACTTCACATATATTCAACACTTGTAGTTTCTTAAAAACAAGAATGGAGACCTTCCTATCATATGTTCTCCCTCTTCTCCTTCTTCCTCTCTCTCTCTACCTCGTCTCGTTCCTTCTAAAAAAGGGCTCCGATGATCTGAAAAACCTGCCTCCGGGCTCCAAAGGGTGGCCGATGCTAGGAGAAAACATGGAGTTTGCACTATTAGGCCCTCAGAAGTTTGTCAAAGATAGGATGGAGAAATACTCTCCTGATGTATTCCGAACCTCGTTGTTGGGAGAGAAAATGGCAATATTCTGCGGTGCACAAGGCAACAAGTTCCTCTTCATGAACGAGAACAAACTCCTCACCTCGTGGTGGCCTCAATCCATGAAGAAGGCACTGCTGTTTCCTGAATTTGTCGAGAGCAACTTAAAGGAAGTATCTGCCTTGAAACGAAGCTTCCACCATGACATCCTCAAGCCGGAGGCCTTAAAACAGTACATTCCGGTTATGGACACGTTAGCTCGTGCTCATTTAGACAGTGACTGGAAGCCTTATTCAATAGTCAAGATTCTGCCCTCTTCGAAAAAATACACCTTTGAGCTCGCGTGCAGATTGTTTTTGAGCGTGGTTGACCCAATGCACGTGAAGAAGTTGACGGACCCCTTCACCCTAGTGACTAATGGGATGTTCTCCGTGCCTATTGATTTCCCAGGAACGGCCTACAATGGAGCGATCAAGGGAGGCAAAATGGTGCGCGAGGAGCTCATGAGGATCATCAAACAGAGGAGGAAGGAGCTGATGGATGAGCACGAGGACGAGGGGCGGGACCTACTGTCGAAGATGCTGCTTGTCACAGATGAAGAGGGAAACTTCTTAAGTGAGATGGAGATTTCCAACAACATTATAGGTTTGTTGGTGGCTAGCTTTGAGACAACTAGCTCTGCAGTAACTGCTGTCATGAATTATCTTGCTGAATATCCCCACATTTATGATGATGTTTTGAAAGGTAACAAAAAAATTTAACTTCTCTTGTCTAAATAGATAAACCTTTTTACAAAGGGATAATACTTCAGATACTGAAACTTTGGACGTTTTCTGATTTTTGAAATGAGCTGAAAAATCAGAAAAACATAACCAATAGCGTCCAAAATTTGGACTTTTTCTGATTTTGCAGCTCAATTTCAAAATCAGAAAACGTCCAAATTTCACAAGCTATATTATTCCTTCTTCAAATTGAGTAGTTATAATTAGAGATGTCAACTGGGCGGGACCGACCCATACCCGACATGGCAGGGTCTGGGCCAACCATTGAAATGGGCCCCATACGAGCCTAGTTTTCAGCCCAAAGTTGGGCCTGTTTCGGGCCTGAAACAGGCTATTTTGTCGGAAAGTCTGGTCCATTCGGGCCGAGCCGGGCTATACCATCAATAAGCCGGGCCGGGCCGGGCCGGGCCGATCAGTTGATAACTCTAGTTGCAACCAATTTCAGTTTCTTGCATTTTTATGATTTCCTCTGTTTCAAACAGAGCAAATGGCGATTGCAAAAACGAAAGGCCCCGATGATCTCCTAACATGGGAAGATATCGAGAAGATGAAGTATTCGTGGAACGTGGCGCGTGAATCTCTGAGGCTAACTCCACCTGCACAAGGTGCATTTAGAGAAACCACAACTGAATTCACCTATGCTGGCTTCACCATTCCCAAAGGATGGAAGGTGCAATACTATTACAAATTTACAATAAATATTCTACAATAATATTTCCTTTATTTTGATCCATTATTTGTTACTTTAACTTATATAAAAGAAAATAATGAACTGGCAGACATTTTGGACGGTCCATTCGTCCCACAAGAATCCGGCCTACTTCCCAGAGCCGGAGAAGTTTGATCCATCGCGGTTTGAGGGGAGTGGGCCCGCACCTTACACATTCGTTCCGTTTGGGGGAGGAGTGAGAATGTGCCCCGGGAAAGAGTATGCGCGCCTTGAAGTGTTGGTGTTCATGCACAATGTGGTGACAAGGTTCAAACTTCAGAAAGCAATCCCTAACGAGAAGATAGTTTTCTATGCTTCACCTACGCCGGTTCATGGCCTTCCGGTTCATCTTCGTCCTCATAGAAACGACTAGATCAAATTTGGAGATTTCTGCCATTGTGATACATGTGTATGATCTTAGCTTTGCATGACATGAATGCATTTCTTGTTATTCTGTTTGTTGTTTGATAATAATCTACGGAAGTAGAGTCTAGAATGTAAGAATATGGAGCAAGTATAATGAAATATGTGCTGCTTGTTTTGGACAAGTTGCAGAATTCAATAGTTTTGTGTTTCTTGAAATTATTACATCTAGATTCACAAAGTAAGATATAGAAAACTTATTTAGAAGGGATGGAGGTTTATCTACTGCGCAGCGAAGGTAGCGGCTGCAGTTCTTACAACATAAAAACAAAACAAAAAAAAAAAACACTTATTTAGAGATGAATTTTATTTTCAAAGTAAGATACTTATGTTAAAGTACGTACTTAACAAATTATATTTCAAAAGATGACATCTATTTGGGAGAAGGTTGTTAAATGGACCGAACTCGACCCAAACTTTTTTTATAAAATTAGGCCCATTTGGAGAGGCTGATTCAGGCCTGAACGTATCCCCTATTCAATAAATAAATTGTGTCAAATTAGAAGGTATTTGGAGATTTAGCTAGAGCAAAATATAACTTAATTGTGATTAATAATCCATGATTAAATGTTTAAGACTCGTAATTAGAGTCTAATGTTCAAACGCACAAGACGGCCTCTAATTTGACACCGAATCTTTTGCTTGAAATCAATTACACAATTAGGTGATGGTTGATACGCATGAATGGAATGAAGTGGGAATGAAATGACATTGGTAATGGAATGAAGATAAGAATGGAATGGAATGAAGCATGATATTTCTATGGCTGGTATACAAAAGGAATTGAATGATTTTTTTTTAATAATTAATATAATTAGTTTAATAATAATTGTAATATTAAATAAATAATACTAAATTATTATTTTAATAATTGATATGTTTAATATTATTAATTATAATAATATTAATAGTAATAATAATAATATACTAACTACAATAATAACAATAAAAATAATAAAATAATAAATATTATGTATTATTCATTTAATGTTATTATAAATACCCTTAATAGTTAATTACTAGTATAATAATATTAAAATTATAATTAAATAATATTACTCCCTCTGTCCCGCGAAAGATAACAACTTTCTTTTCGGCACGTCGGAGATTAAGAACAAATGGAATAAGGGTAGTGGGTTTATTTAGTAGAGTATTTTATTGATAAAGAATGTAAAAATAGTGTGAATAAATAATAAAGAATGTAAAATCAGTGTGAATGCAAATATAAAAGCAGTGTGAATGCAATAATTATTTTCTGAAATAGCAAGGGGACATCTTCCATGGGAGGTCCCGAAAAGGAAAGGGGGACATCTTTTGTGGGGCGGAGGGAGTATTATTTAATATTATTTAATTAAATTATTGGAATTATTTTGTAATAACATAGTTATTATAATATTAAAATGAACAACAATAACAACAACAACAACAACAATAATAATAATAATAATAATAATAATAATAATAATAATAATAATAATAATAATAATAATAATAATAATAATAATAAAAGTTCATTCTTGAAGATGTGGAATAGCTAATACCAGAGAGGAGGGAAGAAATGACTATACTCATACTCGAATGGTCATTCCATACGAAAAAAATATATCAGCCGTGGGATTAGGAATAGAGATAGTAATGACTATTCCATTTTCATTCCATTCCAGCGTACCAACCATTACTTTAATATTTAAAATGTTTCGTGATAATCCATATATAGTTTGGCTTTGTTAAGAGTATTTTATTGAATTGGGAAAATGATATATTTTACTTAAAGTGTGGTGGTTGCGCAATTTCCGCTGTCCCTTTATAATCTAACCAGCGTATAACCCGTCGAAAATCGACGAGAAATTATAACAATTAATAAAATTATTAAATAATACTAATATGTGATAGATTAAAATAAATATTATTTGTTAATTATTTTAACGTTAAATAATTCGATTATGCAATCTACTAAACTCGCTCATAATTTATATTCCTCGAACACATCCCAAATTCAATTAAAAAGTAATTTTACCACATGTTTACGTCTCAAACCCATATAGTTATGTTTGTTAAAAATAATAACTAATTTTATATATTCTCATTACTTTCGATAATTGTTAAAGCTCTGTTTTTTTACAAAATCGATGTGGGCAAAAATATATTTCTCTCTCAAAGGAAAACGACTCTTAAGCTGAATTTTTTTGTTTTTTTATGAAGAAAAAGAGGCAAGAGAAGAAGCGAGTAGTGAAAGAGAGAAGAGATATATAAATAGCGAATAATAATACAGATGTTAAGATTGTCTATAAGATAAAAGTGACCCTAAATACCCAACATTATGAATTCAACACAAGATTAAGAAAAAAAAAATAAGTTAAACCACCGCTTCACAATCATCCCGTCTACCCCGACGGTTCCGACATGGAACCGGCCTATTGACTACAATACTGATTTTAAATTATATAAATAATCATCTTCCAAATATATTCACAAAAAAATTAATGATGACATTTATTTTCTTTTTACCTAAATTAATATTTAATTATATAAATAACTATATTCCAAAAATATTTATACAATATTTAATCAATAAAAATTTAATTATAAATTGTAGTATTATATAAATAATCACCTTCCAAATATATTCATAGAAAAATAAATGATGACATTCGTTTTCTTTTTTACCAGTTTCGAGAATAACTTTTTTAAGTGAGAATACAACTTCAAGAATTGTTTCACTATGTACTTGGTAGTTTTTCCTTTTTACAAAACTTTATGTGGAATGATTGTGATTCATAAAATTATTTAGTCAATGATATAAGATAAAAGTTGACCATAAATATTCTTAATTTTATGAGTTCAAAATTATATAATATATAAAAAAAAAAGTTGTCCCGCAAGTACAGATTTGGCCCATCTACGCGCACGATTATTAGTAAGAATCGACTCGTTGATAAATCATTAGTAATTTTTCTGTCAATTTTCCTACATATTCTACGTTTTCCAACGGAGTCGATTAATCAAACAATTTGAGATGATGTGTTTAGGATTATTCAAACATGTTTGAAATTTATACTCGTACTTATTTAAAATCCGATTAAAAATTTAGTCATCTGTGTTCCTTTCTGAAAAAAATCCGTATATTAGTCTACCGCCACAGTTCTGCGTCGGAAGTGACCCGTTCACAACGACTCTGATTTATAAGTGCGTAATTTATAAAATTTATTTAGATCCAAAAATTTAATAAAAATAATGATTGTACTATTCGTTATCGTCCTGTATCGTATAGTAATATTCGTTAATTAAAATTATAAGTTATGCAAAGCTGGAAACTCAACTACAAATAACATAAAAATTATTTCATGGATGACGATTATAGATTTTAGAAAATTCATGGGAAAAAAAGCATAAAATGAAAAATTTCTCGAGTGTCGGTTGGGAATTGGCTCGTCTACAGCTACGGTTCGGGGTCAGAATTGACCCATTGACCATGATTTTGATTTATAAATGCAAAATTTACGACGATTCTAGATTTTAGAAAATACATGAAAAAATGGATAAAATGAAAATTTTAAAATTAATAAGAATAAAGAATGAAGATGTGTTACGTGGGATCCCGAGTTGAGGTACCCGTCACTTGGGAATTGGCCCATCTACCTAATTATTTGACAAATTAGAAATTACTTATTTTTATCAAATTAAATAAAAAAATATTAGACTATTTCCAAATTTAATTCGGTCAATCAATAAATTATCCAAACTATTTTGGAACAATTTATTCTGACAACTAATAAATTGGTTCCCTAATAAAAATAATTATCTATTCGGCCAATTAATAAATTGACCAAATTAAATTAAATTAAACTATAAAAATATAGCAGTTAATTATTCGGCCGATTAATAAATAAATTGGCCAAATAAAACTCCTACAAAAAATAATTATCTATTCGGTCAATTAATAAATTGACCAAATTAAATTAAATTATACTATAAAATATAGTTATTTATTCGGCCGATTAATTAATAAACTGGCCAAATAAAACCGATGAAGCAAAAGATGAGAAAATACACATTAATTCTAGGTATTTATAGGCTTTTCAATAGGTAAGTTTCATTGAGAAATCGATGTGGGACACAAGATTTTAATATAGATATTTAAAATTTATTATTTTACATTTAAAAATTTAAAAATTTGAGAATTTAGTTAAATATGAATTGAGGAATTTAAGGGGTGCCACGTAGGATTTTTTCAAAGCAAGAATCGTTTTCCTTTTAGTAATATAATGATGAGTATAATTAGATTAATTGAATTGAAAATTGTTTATAAACAATGCCTAACAATTAAGAAATAATTGCAATTATTAAACATATGTGAGTCTATCAGTTCAAGACATCCAATAGGTGAGAGTTGCATATATGGAAAACAGATTTTTGAGTACCCTGTACCAATTGATTCCAGTTGGATAATGGGGGTGCTCAATATCCATAATTTTCGGATATGGAATGAGAGCGAAGTATAGCCATTATTAGGGTATTGGTTATCCAGTCCATACCCGGTCAAAGAACTATTTATTTATTACTTTATTTGAAATAATTGGAACTTTGTACTTTATTTGGTGTTGAAGTAAGTGTTTAAACTACATATTGGGAATTGATTCGTTAAAAATTGTCGAAAAATCGAGCATGTGGAAAACAGAATATATAGTGCTATTTTTTCTTTTTTTTTTTTAAAATGGTACTCTATACCTGCATCAGTTATACTGGGCTAGAAAATGGGTACTCGATTAGCAAAATTGTAAGGGATGAATATACATTTTTGGCATTTTTTTTATATAAAATAATTCTATTTGAACACACTATGATCAACCACAAGTGTGAAAAAAAAAATAATTATAAAAGAAATAATCACATTTCCTCTTAGTGTTAGATTACCCAATTAGAATATATTTTATTTTTTCAAAATCTATATTACCTTTCTATAAGAGTTTTCCGGTAGAAATTATCCACTACAAAAAAACACCTAAATACCGGCGAAAATACCGACGGCAAACATTCCGTCGGTGATTACCGACGGAATTTCCTTCGGTAAAAAAGACGGGTCGGCAAAATTGGCGGGATTTTTCGCGCCGGATTTACCGACGGCATTACCGAGGGCAAAGAGCCGTCGGTAATTACCGAAGGAATTTTCCGTCGGTAATTCCGCTAAATCCGTCGGCAATTTAAAAAAAATAAAAAAAAATAGCAAAAAGATCACCGATGGCATTTCTGTCGGTAATTACCGACGACACTTTGCCCTCGGTAATTACCGACGGAATTAGGATTTTGCCCTCGGAAATGCCGTCGGTGATTCCGATTTCAGCGTCCCACATCGACAATTTACAAGAAAAATGCCCTGTATATATTACCTATTGTTGGCTATCATTTCAAAAAGTAATTGAACAAGCTTGATTGAGTCATGGTGCACCCGTCCGACTTTATGACCGAGCGTGCCGCACCCATGTGGCTCGTTTCATAAAAAAATAATAAAAATAAAAAAATAAAAAAAATAAAACAAAAAATAAAAAATTACCGAGGGCAAAATGCCGTCGATAATCGGTATTTTCCGTCGATAACTATCGACG
Organism: Schizonepeta tenuifolia; assembly: GCA_029490685.1. NCBI lineage: Eukaryota > Viridiplantae > Streptophyta > Magnoliopsida > Lamiales > Lamiaceae > Schizonepeta > Schizonepeta tenuifolia. Next base: position 126,304,406 of record CM055956.1, read on the forward strand.
GAATTTATTTGCCGTCGGTAATTTCATCACCGACGAACATTGTACCGACGGAATTCTGCCGTCGGTAATACCGTTACCGACGGTAATTTCCGTCGGTGATTCAGCGTTTTTTTGTAGTGATCCCTATTATTTTATTTTATCTCTCAAACTTCTAAAAATTCTCCTTGTCTCTTTCCCGACATCAAAATTCTCTCTACATCGTATTATATCTCCCAAAATAAATTAGGAACTTAATTATCTAATTTTCTGATCAAGATTCCGTCTAACAAAGAAAAACTTAAAAACTGCTCGGTTAATTATGCCGTTAAGCAATTATTTTTAAAACTTCGTTCAAATGTTCTCAGAAAATTCTCCGACTTATCTCAAAGATCTTAAAATAAATTCTAGATTCAAATGAAATTAATTAGACTAAATTCGGAGTCGGTTGATGAATAGTGATTTCTCGGTTTACGTTACTATTCATCAAAAAGTATAAGTTCTCAAAAAATTCCGAAATTCATACTCAAGCTCAAACTCATATAATAAAGTTCAAACAATGCATCACATACTTGATTCGAATAATCGAAACGAGAAAAATCACATCAAAGCACGTAAGAGCATTTTCGTCATTTCACAAGAAAATTTATTTTCTTGAAAATTTTTAGCACTCAAAACACATCATATATGCATATTAACTTAATTAATAATTACTTAAGAACTTAGAAAAGTTTGGGGTATTACAGTTACTTATTTGATAATTTTTAATTAGTGATTTTTCTCAATCAAGTATTAATTATTTATCTCATGATTACATCTTATGAATATTTATTTCTCATTAATAAGTTTAACTATGACTAGTTCAGATTAAAATCAACATATCTTAATTAATTAGAATTAATTTTTATAGCATATTTCACATAATTAAAATAATTGTCAAAAACTGGATACTAACAAAAGAATAAGAAAAAAAATGAAAAGGAAAAGACACAAAAATACGTATTAAAAAATACGAATATTTCCTCTTGGCCTTTTTCAATATACGCCACCTCTTGGCTTTTTTCAATATACATTATTTTTTTTACGTGTCTTTTCCTTTTAAATCTAAACTAGTCATAGTTAAAATTATTAATTAGAAATAAATATTCATAAGATGTAATCATGAGATAATTAATTACTACCTGAATGGGAAAAATCACTAATTAAAATTATGAAATAAGTAACATATTAAAACTATTCACAAACATAATCTTAATACTAAAAAAAGAAATTAGATTTAAGGGGTGGCGTGTGACGTGGCGACTGACGTGGCGGACAACTCATCAAAGGGGCTGCACATGGCAATCTAGACTAGATCGGGCTGAAATTTGTCCCACGGCCGAGCAACTTCACAAATTTTTGGCCTCAAATCGAAGCCCGCGATAAAATTATCCTGAATTCGAACTATGGTATAAGATGTTGTACTAAAAAACCTCTAGTTCCGAAACAAACATTAGTTAGTTGACTTTCCAATCAATTTTTCTGGACACTATTTCAACAGTCTCTTCATTGTGGGTTAGCACGTTGTCGATGAAGCCAACTAGCATGAATAATAAATCTTTTATTTTAATGTCAACATATCCCTATTCAAAAACCTTTAAAATTAATATATGAACTATGTGCATGGTAATTGATAAGGAACTTTAATGGTGTCCATTTTATTTTTCTTAAAAAAGATTAAGGTAAAAACTCACAGGAAAAACGCACGACAAAATATCCCTCCAACTTATCAGATCATTTCTGGGAGGCTGTTATTCAGCTTCACCGCCGGCTGACCGCCCTGCGCATGTCGCCGGAGCTATGATGTACGGATTCTTCTAAATATACCATGTAGCCGTATTGGATCGTTGTTAGGGTGCGATTCTCGTGTGATTCGCACCCGATTCGCCTATCCTTCCAAATAGAAAAAAAAAAAAACAATCTGATTCGCGAATCTCGTGCGGAAAAGTCGCGAATTCCATAAATAAAAGGGTTGTATGAGTTGATTTTTAGAATTTTATTTGAATTATGACTTATATATTGAGCTAATGATATTTAAATTGTTATTATATACCTTACTTAAGTTACCTAATTGAAATTCTTAAGTTTATAGTAATAGAAAATGTGAATTACATATGTTTAATTTATAACAAAACTTAAATTTTTATATATTTTATTAGTGTTATATATAATTAAATAATATTAACTAGACTTATCCTTGTCGAATCTCACTCTAAAATTTTTAAGAAATTATTACATCTATCCCAATAAGACTATACTTCAATTTTTAAACGATAAACTAATAGCAGCAAATAGCAAATGGTGAGGAACATATCGAAGACAAAAGGAAAAACTTACATAAGATAGTCCACCGTATGACTTTAATAATACAATAACCCGAGATTTTTTAGCTCCTGAAGCATCAGCTAAAGGCTATTATGGAAAACAAAAAAATTCAGATAGAAGAATAGTTAATAGATGGAGTCCCTATCATGAGCCATGCCGTGGAATATCACAGAATGAGAGAGAGAATGCAAAGTGTACATCAGCGAAAATTGGAAATAAACGAAGAACAACAATCCCCAATATCAACATTACAACTATCCAAGCTTATGGAATAAAGGAGAAATCTAACTTTTAGTTCCCCCACACTATAAACTCAAGCTATTTCTTAAACGTGAGTAGGTATAATTACAAATGGCATCATGCATTTAGAAAATAAAAAATAAACTTCAATTATAAGCCATTCTGGGCTAACCAACACAATTGAAGGACACAGAGAGAGAGAGGTCGAGACTTACCGAGAGAGAGAAAGAATGTTGATGGGGCCGAGCAGGACGACACGACAATGTGGAGACCTGTGCCGAGCAGGGTGGCACGGCGACAGAGTAGCAGTAGCTACAAAGATGGTGAAAGAGAGACGCTCAGAGAGAGAGAGAGAGAGAGAGAGAGAGAGAGTGATATGGTAAAAAAGAGAGAATGAGACCTAACCTGACCGGAGGAGGTGGAGAACGGCGACAGACAACCAAATCTGAGCGGAGGCACGGTGACAACGGTGGAACAATGACACAAGGAAGGTAGCGACAGTGTAGCTTAATTTGAGAGAATGAAATTAGGGCTTTTGAGAAAGGGGTCGCTCTGATATATAATTAGATACACGAGGACGGACAAGTCAGTTGCGGATTAATAAGAAATTAACAACGGAATAAAATCCATCGTGGATTAAATAAAAAAAATTAATTATAAATTTTTAGCGACGGAACACGTTCGTCGCCAATTTTCACGACGGCAATTTCGTCGTTCTTTCCGTCGTTAAAGGTGGCTCGAACAGTTCCTGCAACGATCCGTTGCCAATCCGTTGCTGTTTCTGTCTTTAATAAGAATGTAATGAACTCATATTTGTGTTCATCTTTTCTAGTATTTTTCTTGTTCTTTTTAGTCTTTATCGAGTCAAAGTGTGTCTGGAAGGACACAAAATCGAGAGATGGTGTGCAGGGAAGAACATGTGGGATCTTGGGCAAAAATCGGTGAAAATCTGTTGTTGAGATGCATAGATGGCGATACAATGCAAAAAGGGCATAGGGCTGGAAGCTTGTAGCTGGGCAACAACTATCTATTCAACCTACAAGTCAGGAAGCACCTCCCCATATCCTTGAAGCCAACAAACAGAGCACCTGGAGGAGCCAGGATCTTGGTCAGCATAGGAAGTGATACAGGATGCAGACATCGAAGTCGAGATGTAAGTCGAAGCAGCTGCGGATTTCTTCTTCTCCAAGGAAGAGGATAAGGATCGGAGATTTCTTTCCTTATCCTAGCAAAACCTAATCAATGAAGATATCTACCACGGAAGGGAAGTAAATCGCAGCCAGATAAATAAGAAAAGAGGCGGATAAGGATCGAAAGAGTCCTTGGACTACAAGGAATCTAACCTAACCCTAATTCCATCGCCTATATATATGGCCGACTTCACTTTGTAACGTGTGAATTTTAAAGGTTGTTCATTCGAGTTTTTAGAGCTTAGTTCTGCATTCTAGTTTGAGAGAGCGTGAGGAAGAAACAAGTCCTACGGGCGAATTTACTTTTATATTTCGTATTTAGTATTTTCTGCACCAGTTTTTAGTTGTTGGCTTGAAGTCAAGATTTTAGTTGCTAACTTACGTTTTTGAGCAGTAACCGTTTCAACTTAATTTCAAGTATGATTTCCCTTATATATTTTGTGTTTTTATTTAAGATTATGTCTAGCTAAATTTATTATTTGGGTTGGATGTAGATGATGTGATCTTAATTACTCGTTCTAAACTTGTGAGGTCGAATTGTATAAGTTTGTTATATGATTTTATTCTCGAAACACTTAGGAATAATTTTAGACTTAATTGATATTGACATATGCTTGATCACCATCTAGATATTGAGATTAAGTCATTAAATGAATTTACGAGTAAACTCGAGAGAGTCTCTCGTGCCCAAGAAGGTAAAGAGTGTTGGAGAGTAGTCGATATTGACCTACCTCTTGACTGTCTTGGGTCTGTTTATTCTTAATGCCTTTTGGGCAACATCGTTGCTGAAGTGTCTTCGTGACTTTGTTGATCAAAAGAGGAGATCTTGTCTTCTGGTCAAAATCTGTAAAATTAGATAGACATAGGCTTCGTGTGTTTATATTGTGACTTCGTGACCATTAAGGTATAAACTAATCTTTGTCTTAAACCAAGTAATTAAATGAAGTAATTGAATATCTTTGCACCAATGAACGAGTAATAAGTAATTAGGATCATTGATTCGAAACCCCAATCCAAACTTCTTTATTATTTGATATTTCACTTGTTGAGTTACATGATATTGAGATACATGTTGACCATAACCCCTTTTGTTGAGAACTACCTGAAGAGCAGATCTATATCAAGTCCTTTGGGATGGACCCCACTTGCCATTAACTACTACCTTGTTGGGTGATGCGTCTTCGACTTTTAGGTCTTTTTGGCCCCATTTTTCTTTTCTTTTGTGTTTGTATGAGTCGTATAGGGGAGAAAACAGATATTTTGGAGGTGGAAGCTCGGAAATGAGCATATGGACGAAATATGAGCGAAATGGGCATTACTGAGACAAATCAGCCCAAGTTGCATCTGAGCAGCGATGATTTCCAAAGTGTACCACCTGGTGCGAGGCTAACCGAAGGATGCAGTCAATATGACCATGCTGGACAGCAGCAGTCAGTAGCAAGAGCCAAATATGGAAAGACGCGTGAAGGAGATATTAAGGAGATTCTGGCGAGTCCTAACAATGGAAGGATCTGGAAAAACGTGGAGTCAACTTAATCAATCAATAATTGATGGCCAATCACCAATCAGATCAATCAAGGATCAAGCTAAATATGGAAGGTGATCACTCATGTTGGTAAGGCCATGACAGACTGTCCCAATCAGCACATATGGACTATTTATGGAAAAACGTGTGAAGGGCCAAGGATGGAAGGTTTCAGCGAATCTGGGATATCAACAGCAAGAGAAACATAAAGTCAACTCAATCAATTAAGCCAATCATCCCCAACAATCAAATCAATCACGATCATCTATTTATGGAAAGTCAGTCACAGGGATACTGTCAGACAGCTGGGTTAGGGTTAGACTGACGTCTGTCAACTATATAAAGCCAGCAAGTGTGGCTAACAAAGGTGGCTACTCCCCATCGTGTTCTACTTCATTTTCAGTCCCAAGATACACTTTAGTTCAGTATTTTCTTTTACATTTCGTACCAAACAATTTACTTGCTTTTATTTCAATTCCGTTGTGAAGAACAAGCCCAAGGCGGTTTGCCTTTGGTATTTATTCAAGTATTTTCGTATTTTCTTCTATTCATGTGTTCATTTTATTTTGTGTTTATGTATTTAATTATGTGTGAGTAATTCCCCTGGTGAGATTTGGGTGGGGAAAATGATTAAGTGTTGATATGTGAAATGTTCGCGAGGCATTTGTGCCATCGGTTGGATCCAGTGGTTTCAGAGAGATCTGAGCAGAATCCATGGGCAGTTCTGATCCAGCGGGTGATCTCCGCTCGGTTAGAGCTGTACCATGACAAGCAAAGGCCAGGGCATGACAGCCGGCAACGTTCAGTATGCCTATGGCCGAGTAGCTGAGCAGCGCCTTCAATGGTGTTGTAGATCTGGATGGTGAGGAAAGGGCAAGGGGATACTGTGTCCTTCCTCAGTCTTGGGCTTCTCTAACAATCAACCATCAACTGTGACGAGGCATCAAGCCATGGTTATCGACCAAAGGACTCATCTCGCGTATCGTAGATATATCGATGACCGGTTGGACGTAGTACCGGAAATGGATATCCCGCAAGTTATGTCTACTCTGTAGGTGCGGACATGGGAAGCTTGGGAGAGAAGGTTGGTGAGGGTCATACTTGGAGAGATCGGGTATGACTACTATCTAAGGAGGAGTGAAGCACGGCCTTGTGACCGGGGTGAAGCGTGACCTTCGGACCAAGACGACAACAAGGGACTCAACCATCCTAAGTGTGGAGTATGAACTCTTGAAACGCCCCAATGTCTTTGGGCCATGCCTTTAGTTTGTATGAAGCATGGACAGATCTTCAGTATACCCATGACCGAATAAACATATCAACAATGATCATGACCTACCCCAAATCTTACCCCTTTTTTTATATTTGATTTCCGTTTAGTTTATTGTGCAGATATACAGGTTGAGACTGTAACAACTCAATTTGTGCACCGAAGAGTAAAGTAGTTCCTCACTCTCCGTGGGATCGACCCTAGCTTGCCACTAAGACTAGCCAGTCCGGTAGTGGGCTCAGGAGCGTGTATTGTCCGTCTGGGGCATACACAGGTATTTTGATCGTACCATACGACGGGTGCGTGTCATTGGGCAAGAGGTGTTTTATAAATTTATTTGTGTGAAGAGTGTAACGACGGCCTTCGTCAAATTGGCGCCGTTGTCGGGGACTTGGATTTAAGCTAATGTGCTCTTCTAGTTTACGTTGAGCGCAGTTTATGCCCAAGCCACATCTATGGAGTGACGGAGATCCACAAGATCACGGTGTATGCCCGAAGGTGATAGCTAGGAGAAATCGAGCAGAACAACGCAAGAAGAAGGGAGATCTGGAGGAAGGCGTCAACGAACCTTCAAAACCCCCGTGCTTGATAGAAGATCAGGATATTGAGCAAGAAGACGATTCTTTCTCAACAACGAGTATAGAGAGCGAGGAGTCAACATCTAGTTCAGAAGCAGAGACATCAATAACCATAGCAGGAAAGCAAGATCGAACTATCCGTCAGATTATATTCCCTGACGATAAGGGAATCAGACCTTCAAGTATCCAGTTGCCCACCATCAATGGCAACTGGGAGCTCAAACATTCGCTGATACAGATACTGCCCAAGTTCAGCGATTATCCCGGAGAAGACCCTCAGACCCATCTTTAAGACTTTGAGATGGCGATCAACACTGTGAGGAACAATGCCCCTCTTGCTTGAAATAATGGGAATGATAGAGAACAAGCTGCTGCCCGAGACACATTTCCCGACTACGTAAGGTTACTCATGTTCCTATTTTCACTACTCAACAGAGCACGTGAGTGGCTCTACACTTTACCAGAGGGAAGCATCGACACCTGGAAAAAGATGCAACAAGCTTTTCTTGACAAGTACATACCCGTTGGCCAGATACAAAGTGGGAGGAATGCTATTTTCTCAATCAAGATGGGTGGAAGTGAGTCGATGTATGACTACTATGAAAGATTCAAGAAGTTGATAGCAAGATGTCCTCAACATCGAATTCAGGACATTGACTTGATTGAATACTTCTTAAAAGAATTGAGGGCATCCGAGAGGAAATGGATAATTGCAACTTGTGGAGGAGCAATATGTGATCAACGACCTTCGGAGGTGTTTAAGAAAATCGGAGCAATGACGGAACGATCACGAGATGAAGATGATATTCCGAGACGGGGGTATGAAGGCAAAAAGGGGAGCTCAGACAACTTGGCCATTACCATGAAAGAATTCATGGCCAAGATGGATAGTCAAATGGAGACCTTGAACAAGAAGGTAGATGGCAAGGAAATTAAAAGAGCCGTGAAAAAATGCGAGGCATGCCAGTCAGCATTTCACATCACATCAGAATGTCCCAATTGGTTTGTGGAAGAAGGAGAAGAGGTAAAGGCAATAGGTCAGAACCAGCAAGGCGGCGGGCAACAAAGGTTCCAATATGGCAATAACAACAACTATGGCAACATCGACTATAGGTAGAATTAGCACGAGAACCTGAGGTATGGCAACAACCACTATCAAATACCTCATGCCCACCAACAACCGCAACATCCGGTTCATCAACAACAATAATGCATCCCTTCACCTCAACAATCACCTCAACAACAACATAACTATGTTCCTCCACATCGAGAACCAGCCAAGATGGAGTTCATGAAGGAGACCATTGATTGGTTTACCAATGAGAACCAAAAGCTGAGGAGGGATATTGAGAACTTTCAACTAGAAAGTCGAGGTCAATCGAATAACCTTCAAGCTCAATTGACTCACACAAACCAGACCTTGTCAAAGCTTGTAGATGACAAGAATGGAAGGCTTCCTACCCAAGTGGAGATCAACAAGGAGCAAGTAAATACTGTGACTTTGCGATGTGGGAAGGAGTTGTCAGAGTTGTTGTCCAAGACCCAACCTAAGGAACCTGTTCGAGTAGAGAGAACCAAGATGAGTACGGGAGACATCAATGACATCTACGAGGAGCTGAAGGCAAAACATGAAGAAGGGATAAAGGCCAAAAAGAATCCCGTCTTCGATAACAAGGTGGATGAAGCCTAATTTGACTACGTGAAGATGGAGAGATCAAGGCTGGGATTCGATAAAGTTAACGAGTTGTTGGACTCTTTGAAAGCTGAAAGATAGGCAGAGGCTTTGACCAAGAGAACCGTTCCTCACACTGCCAAGGCAACAACCCCGTACCCGAGACATTTTGCCCGTGATCGGGATTAGAAGGAGTTGGAGGATATGATGAATGTGTTCAAGAAAGTGGAGATCAACCTTCCACTATTGAGGACATTACAATCCATGCCAAAGTGTGCAAAGTTTTTGCGAGAGATGTGTTTAAAGAAGACCAAGTACCCTGATAATGCCCGTTTCCATGTAGAGAATGTATCAGCACTCATGAATTCCCACCTCCGGATCAAGAAGAAGGATCCTGGCATGTTTGCTATTCCATGCACAATAGGTACTACGTCAATACCCAAGGCAATGCTGGACCACGGAGCCTCGATTAATGTAATGCCCAGGGCCATGTTCGACGAGATGAGGTTTGGACCTCTTTCTCCTACCTATGTTTCCATTCAATTGGCGGACTTGTCCACACTCTATCCCAATGGAGTTTTGGAGGACGTATTGGTCAAAGTGAGGGATCTTTTGTTCCCAGCCGACTTCTATGTTCTTGACATGGGAAAGAAAGCGATCAAGAATCCAGTGATCTTGCTTGAGAGGCCGTTCTTGAGGACAACATGCACCAAGATCGATTATGATATTGGGAGGTTGACGGTTCAGGTAGCTGGAGAAGTAGTAGAGTTCGATGCTTATCGGCAAAATCAGAATGATGCAATGGAGCACCTCAATACCCTCAATGCATGTGGTGAGCGAGTGGAGATGCTGAACAACTTAAGTTGTTTCTTTGAAGACGATGAGGTAGAGGGTGCCATGATGGAGTTTCCAAAGACGATGAGTATGAAAGTGATCGGGATTTCTGGAAGGAGTCGGTCCATGGGCATAGTTTCGACTATTCCACCGACGAAGACTACTTCAAGGATGAGGAGTTGGAGGAGTGCAGAACTCTTAACAACTTCCTTGGCGATGAAGATGAGGATCAGAATGAAGGTGAGCAGAAGCCTTTTAATGAGTTTAATGAAAAACTCGAGGAACTACCCCATGATGAGACTGAGGAGATAGTAGAGGAATTCTAGCAACAGACAGTTCTTGAGCAGGATGCCAGCTTGCAGACAGAAGAGGATCTTGCCCAGACTGATAAACCAACAGATGTGGAGGAATGCAGTTATGCCAGGATTCCGGGTAACATGCAACCTCAGGGGTTCGAACCACTCAACATCCCTGAGTTGAAGCCGGAGGACAGGTTGGTGCCATCACTGCAAAAGGCCCCTACTTTGGAGCTGAAACCTTTGCTCAAGCACCTGAAATACATATATCTTGGCAAGAATGAGACTTTGCTTGTGATCATATCATTCGAGCTATCGAGTATGGAGGAGGTTCGAGTTGGTGAGGTGCTAAGAAAATACAAGGAAGCAATAGGGTGGACATTGGCCGACATCAAAGGCATTAACCCTTTGAATTATGTTCATCACATTTTGCTTGAAGAGGATGTTGTTCCCGTAAGAGATCCACAAAGGCTATTGAATCCCGCCATGAAAGAAGTGATGATGAAAGAGATACTTAAGCTTCTTGACTTGGGGATCATCTACCCCGTGTCCGACAGCCGGTGGGTGAGCCCTGTGTAGGTGGTGCCCAAGAAGTCGGGAATCCAAGTTGTTGAGAACGAGAAAAACGAGATGATTGCTATGAGATTGCAAACCGGATGGCGAGTATGCATTGATTACCGCATGGTCTATGGCAAGAGGTGTCACTTGCCCGTGGAGCTGGATCACCGAGCACATTGGGTTGTTGCTCAACTCAACATCAATTGGACTGAGGCGGGTGAAGCAAGAAAGCTCGAGATCCAAGAACTTGACGAGATAAGGCTCCAAGCCTATGATAATGCCGGTTTATACAAAGAAAGGATGAAGAAGACCCACGATCTTTTGATTTAAGAGAAGGAGTTCCATTTTGGGCAACAAGTGTTGTTGTACCAAACTCGATTTAGGCTTTCTTCGGGGAAGCTCTCGACTAAGTGGGTAGGACCTTATAAAGTGGAAGCTCAATTCCCAAATGGAGCTATAGAGATCAAGGATCCCAAGAATGGCAAGGTTTTTAAAGTCAATGGCCAGCGCTTGAAGGCCTATTTTGGGCAAGAACAACTTGTTGAGGGGGAACCATCTGGTTCCCAGTCGAGGAGGACCTGTGACTTCAAAAGGAGGGCGGTGTCGTGCCCAAGAACATAAATGGGGCGCTGTCTAGGAGGCAACCTGGTTAGTATTTTCTATTTATTTTTATTTTTTTTTCATTTTTATTTTTGTAAAAATTATTGAAAATTAAACAAATTTAGTTGGTTTTTGCTTAAGGTATTTTATTTTGAAGTATTTTTATTCTAGATTAACCATAGGAAAGAGTTTGTATTTAGAGTATATTCGGTGTTTTGAAGTGTGCAGGAGATGTTGAGCAAGATACAGGTTGTAGAGGTTTTGGGCATGAACCAAGTTGTTGGTCAATGACTGTTTATGGCGGTTACTATATCCCTAAAAAACCGCACCCTATATATCTATCCTAACACGTATCCACCCCCACTACCCAATTTGAAATTAACCTCATCTGCATCTTGTCATCTTCTCTCTATTTCCCTCTCCATCAAAACACCCAAACCCCTCACTATGGTGTCTAGTCGCCCACAAAACAAACTCAACAAAATCTCCACCGGAACTAACATCGACCTCACCAAAAACAACCCTACCATCACCACCATAAAACCCAAAATCACCAAGCGGAAACTACCCATGGAACCCGCCAACACCTCTGCCGACTAAAACCCCTCCGTTACCATCGGATCTAGTGTGCCCAAGAGCCCGCCGATCGACGCCACCCTCATGATGAACGACGAGAACCCTAGCCTAATGGATAAGGCGGCGAAGCAAGTGGAGGAGAAGACTCAGTTGAGGGCTAAGGTTAATGATCAACAAATGGAAGAAGAGGCAGAGGAGGAAGAAGACGGCAGCGAGGAGGAAGAGAATAAAAAAGGTGAAGGAGAAGGCGGCGACGATGAGGAGGAAGACCTGGATGACGCTATTAAAGCAGAGGCGGCGAGGTTGGCGGCGGAGGCAGAGACTAAAGCCAAGAAAAGCCCGCTGAAGACGAAGACCGTCCAGGTAGCCAGCAAGTGCCCCTACATCTTGGAGGATGCGCCGGCGAAGAAGCACAAATCCACTGCTTCGGATGCAGGTTCTATCCAGCCGTCAATGTTGAAGGGGGGCGCCACCAGAACTCCGTCAATGGCTAGTGAAAACGAAGAGGGGGAAGATGTTGAGAAAGAAGAGGTTGACAACCAGTCGACGCCGCCAAACAGCAAAAATAGGAAGAAGAAGAAGAAGAGCACCACGGTGATGACATGTAGGAGGCCTAGGGATTAGAAAGTGACAGCACCTAGGGTTCTCGACTTCAAGCTATACGAGGAGCTGGGTGTTGCCCAGGAAGTGCGATCGTTGTTTGCTAGGCAAGTTTCTGGAATGGCCGGTGGAAGTCTATAAGGAGCAGGTTAAGGAGGTGTACAACACTGCGGCTATGACGAGTGATCCCGAGACTGGGGTGAGCACTATTTCCTTCTCACTATTGGGTGAGAAGTATGATTTTCAGGTTAGTGCCCTCAACCAGATCCTGGGGATGGTGAGTACGTTGGATTTGACCAAGAAGGAGTTTATGGAGGCCAAGAAGGTTGTGCTACCTCCTAAGACATTGCTTATCAGGAGCAATGGAAGGAGATTGAGAATAAAGCGCCATAAAATGGAGGCAACAACAAGGGTACAAAGTTGAAGACCCATGCACTGAGGATTTGCCATCACATCCTTGCCTACAACCTGTACGGCAAGAACGACAGCGGCAACACCTTGAGCAACAAGGAGAGGTACCTTATTTGGTGTATGCACACCAAAACCAAGGTCAATTTCGCAGCCTTCCTCGGTGAGTATCTCAAAACGGTGTTGGCCAAGCAAGCTCTAGGGTGCACGTGTGGGCACTTCGTGACGGCATTTGCAAAGGGAGTCGATGTGTATGATAAGATGAAGGGGAAGCCTGTGATGGGAGTCAGCAAGTTGGGAGAAGCAGCTCTTAAGAAGATGAATGACATCGAGTTGAGGAACGACAAGTATGTGGTCGTCGACTACGGCAGATCAAAGTCTACCAGGCGTCCGCCCTTGGTCAGGAAGGAGCAGACAAGCACCAGTACGACGATGCTGCCCAACATCGAGGTCGAATCCAGACTAGTCAACATTGAGAAGATGTTGACCGAGATCAGGGATGCTCAGCTGGCATTCTTTGCACACCAGGGATTCAGGTACCCGCCTGAATCTTCTCTTTGATTTTATGTTCCTCCCACTTTTGTGTTAGTTTAGATTTTTGTTCTTCATTTTTGTGTTTTGTTGTCGAGTCTTATTTTGTGTTTTATATTCTGTTGTGTCTTGTTGGTCGAGAGGGTATTCTTATTGCCTTCACCCACAATTTGCCCAGCAAGTTGTGTGGTGAAGGCCTTAGAATCCCCTTCTCGGCTTTGTTTGTAAATAATTGTTGAATCAATTTTTTTTTTATGTCTGTTGTTGCCCAACATCATACTCACTTTGCATAAGGCAAAGTGTGTGGGTGTTGGGATGTTGGTCTATTTTGTGTGTATTTAAATATTGTTTTAGTTGTTGATCAGCATGTTGGCATGATAAGTCAGAGTAGGTATGTTAATGTAAATGATGCCGTATGTAGATAGGTAGGAAGGAATGAGATATTGGGCAAAGACTGTGAGGTTTGAGCTGTTGAATGCTATATACATGTGCAACATTTATTTCCTTCTTGTGTGATAATGACCAATTGAGACTTGTTGATCTAGAACTTGCCTGCATCTCTTATTGAAACTTCATGTAACTTAGTTGAATTACTTAGATAAATTAGGCGTTTTTGTTCGAATTAGCCCATGGCCAAAATTCCCGACCTTGACATTTATTCTTTGCTAGCCTCTTTTGAGCTTGTTGATAATTCTTTCGATTCACTTATAGTAGCCTGAATTTATAAGCCTTCCCGGTCAAGAAATCAGGTCTAGAAGAAGAAGGAATGAAAGGAAAATATTGGGTAGCACTTGCTGGGCAATATCACCTATTTTAGAGGTGTTGGGTAAAAAAAATTTAATAAAAAAAATAATAAAAAATAAATATAAAAAAATAAAATAAAATTCCTGAAAGAATAAGTGTGCTAGGGCCGATGTGGTGTTTGAAAGGAGTCGAGGGCAACTTGCTGCCCAAGAACTGAGTTCTTCTTGACATAGCCAATCCTTATCTTATCCCACCTCTTGCCTTAAGCCAAGTTACAACTCCATAAAGACCTAAAGATAAGTAGTTTTGATTTTGTTCGAAGAAGTAGAGATATAGAAGGCAGGCAAGCCTATGAAAAAATATTGTTGATATTGGTCAAGAGCGTATACACTTAACCATATACACTTCAGAGTTGAGTGCTGGTGAGGATACCCCTGTTGCCCAATAACTCTATCTTGACCTATATGATGGCAATATCTACTTACATATTTCATATTTTGTTTTGACTAACATGTTGATGTGCTGATCTATTGAGTCTGTGTCTTGTGCTGTCTTTTCTGTGTTTGAGTCTTGGGCAAAATCACAACTGTACACTTGAGGGCAAGTGTAATTTAAGTGTGTGGGTGTGATGAATCTATATTTATGTCCATCTTTTCTAGTATTTTTCTTGTTCTTTTTAGTCTTTATAGAGTTAAAGTGTGTCTGGGAGAACACAAAGTCGAGAGATGGTGTGTAGGGAAGAACAGGTGGGATCTTGGGCTAAAACCGGTGAAAATCTGTTGTTGAGATGCTGAGATGGGGCTGGGGCTAGAACAGGTGGGATCTTGGGCATAGGGCTGGAAGCTTGTAGCTGGGCAACAACGTTCTATTCAACCTACAAGTCAGGAAACACCTCCCCATATCCTTGAAGCCAACAGACAGAGTACCCGGAGAAGCCAGGATCTTGGTCAGCATAGGAAGGGATACAGGATACACAGGATGCAGACATCGAAGTCGAGATGTAAGTCGGAGCAGCTGCGGATTTCTTCTTCTCCAAGGAAGAGGATAAGGATCAAATATTTCTTTCCTTATCCTAGCCGAACCTAATCAATGAAGATATCTACCACGGAAGGGAAGTAAATCGCAGCCGGATAAACGTGGAAGGAGGCGGATAAGTATGGAAAGAGTCCTTGGACTACAAGGAATCTAACCTAACCCTAATTCCATTGTCTATATATATGGCCGACTTCACTTTGTAACGTGTGAATTTTAGAGGTTGTTCATTCGAGTTTTAAGAGCTTAGTTCTGCATTCTAGTTTGAGAGAGCGTGAGGAAGAAACAAGTCCTACGGACGAATTTACTTTTATATTTCGTGTTTAGTATTTTCTGCACCAGTTTTTAGTTGTTGGCTTGAAGTCAAGACCTTAGTTGCTAACTTACGTTTTTGAGCAGCAACCGTTTCAGTTTAATTTCAAGTATGATTTCCCTTATATGTTTTGTATTTTTATTTAAGATTATGTCTAGCTAAATTTATTATTTGGGTTGGATGTAGATGATGTGATCTTAATTACTCGTTCTAAACTTGTGAGGTTGAATTGTGTAAGTTCGTTATATGATTTTATTCCCGAAACACTTAGAAATAATTCTAGACTTAGTTGATATTGACATATGCTTGATCACCATCTAGATATTAAGATTAAGTCATTAATAGAATTTGGGATTAAACTCGAGAGAGTTTCTCGTGCCCAAGAAGGTAAAGAGTGTTGGAAAGCAGTCGATATTGACCTACCTCTTGACTGTCTTGGGTCTATTTATTCTTAATGCCTTTTGGGCAACATCGTTGCTGAAGTGTCTTCGTAAATTTGTTGATCAAAAGAGGAGATTTTGCCTTGTGGTCAAAATCTGTAAAATTGGATAGACATAGGCTTAGTGTGTTTATATCGTGACTTCGTGACCATTAGGGTATAAACTAATCTTTGTCTTAAAACCAAGTAATGAAATCAAGTAATTGAATATCTTTGCACCAATGAACGAGTAATGAGTAATTAGGATCATTGATTCCAAACCCCAATCCAAACTTCTTTGTTAGTTGATATTTCACTTGTTGAGTTACAGGATATTGAGATACATCTCGACCATAACCCCTTTTGTTGAGAACTACTTGAAGAGTAGATCTACACCAAGTCCCTTAGGATCGACCCTACTTGCCATTAACTACTACCTTGTTGGGCAAGATGTGTTTTATAAATTTATTTGTGCGAAGAGTGTAACGACGGTCTTTGTCAGAGTGTTTGAAGTCCGTCGTTAATCCGTCATAAATTCATTGTTAAAGGCCGACGTTTTTGTTTCCGTCGCTGTTTCTGTCGTGATTTTGATGTTTTTGTAGTGTCCTCGTCATATTGTATTGCCCCTGCACCCGCTCGCATGCACCCGTGCAACATAATTTGCCATTTCCAATTTCAATTCTTAGCAATTAATACTAGTTAATAACTTAATGTATATAACAAGGAGATCGCCACAAATAATTTAATTAATCAATTATGTAACTCTTACAGCTAATCGATCTTAATCATTTTCCATCGTCAACTATGAATTTTGATGTGAGATGATTAAAAAATTGATTAAGTCCTAGCTATCCCACACTCTATAATTGAAGTTTTTAAATGATGCAAGAGAGGAAGGTCTAAATTTGGCCTGCTACATCTGTGACAAGATTTACTGCAAACGAACGGCGAAATCATGGCCTAGTAAAATACAAGATTTGTTGCAAAAACATAAACAATAAAAATAAAAAATCTTTACCACAAAACGAAGAAGTTGAGTCAACTCTGTTATATAATTTGACACCATACCTTTTCTTGGAATCACTCACACTTAACATTTTAAATGTTTCGTCCTAACCCATGGTCCACCCTCTTCAAAAACATAAATTTTGACCATTTTTTTGAATTTGAGACAAAAAATACTCTTAATGAAAGCATGACAGGTTAAGAGTTGGTACATTTTGTACGAATTTAGTCTTATTAGTACCAAACGTGCCAAATTCAGTTCATATTTTGTGGTATATTTGGTATGATTTTAGTTTTATTAGTACTAATTGTTCAAAGTTTGGCACAGTTGGAACGAACGGTCTAATTAATGCCACTTGTGCCAAATATTATGGTCGTGGTACAGTTGGTATCCATTTGTACCAATAACTACCAAGTCGCGACAGCAAGCTTGAGCACACTCATCGGAAAAAACTCTGGCGAACGACGACGAGGCTCACCAGCACCACCACCATCAAAGTTACAATATCAAGGCGACCTCAATGGTGGTGTCGGAAATTAAAAAAAACGTGAATAACATCCCGGCGACGGAAAAATCTTAAAAATTGAAACACGGTCCGATTTTCTCCAAAATCTGAGCTATTTGGACGAAATTTGGGATGGTTGATTGGAATTAACTTCCTAAGGTGATGAGCGAAGTAGAAAAACGAATAAATCTCTAGAAATAGAGCAATTGTTTTATGGAAAATTTTCTGGTGCAAGTCGTTTGTTGGAATCGAGGATGTATATATAATTTATTTTGGAGAATTAATGATTGGATAATAATATTTATATTTGTAGTGGACGTGTGTGCGTGTGTATGTAAGGGAATTAGGGAGGAATTTATTTTGTCAACACAATTCAATTCAATTCACTTCATCTAGATAATTAAGCATACATCATCATATTTATAGATACATATGTGGTTAGGAATAATTTATCTAGATAATTCCTTTTCTAGATTTTTCTACCACATTTCCTTAATTTCTCGTTTCTAGATTTTTCGAATCTTTTCTCCCTAATTCTTTACAATTCTAGAATATTCTCTACATTTCTTTTAACTATTGTATCTAGATATTTCTTAACAAAATATATACTACAAAATCAAGTTTAATTATTTTTTATATTTTCCAACACCCCCCCCCCCCTAAACTTGATTTGTCATTCCGAGCAAATTTCTGAGCCTGATAAAATCTTCGTATTTGAGTGTCTTCGTGAAGATATCGGCAACTTGGTCTTGTGATGTCACATACTCCACTTGAACCTCCTTCTTTGTGATGCATTCTCTGATGTAGTGGAAGCGAGTGTATGCGCCTTATTTCACTCCGGAATATTGAATTTCTTCCGGATGCAGCTGCCTTCTTCTTATTCATAAAATTCCTTCTTAGGCTATATGCATTCACTTTGTGACATGCGATGTTTTCGCTAGGTCGGATCTTTACTTTCTTCACCCACTCGCAGATCTTCTTGTTGGCCACCATTTCTTCATCAATTGAATTTCTCCATTTTGCTTTTGGCATATCTTTCTCAGGAGTTATTGGCTCATAAGCAGAAAAATAAAATAGCATGAGATCTTCTAACCTTTCAGTCTCATCGTAGATCTCATTTAAGGTCCTTGTGCGTGGCGTTTCTCTTTCATTTAAGAAAGATGGTTTGATGTAGGTGATTTGGGTGGAGTTGATGGTACTTGCTGTGCATCTTCCGCTTGCTCAATCTTATCTTGATCTTCATTGAACTCTACGTCTCGACTTATCACAGTTTTCTTCATAGTTGGATCGTAAACCTTGTAGCCTTTAGAGTTACAATCCAACCCGATGAAGATGAATGGCTTGCTTTTGTCGTCGAGCTTGCTCCTTGTCTGATGTGGTATATGTGCATAAGCTTTGCTCTAAAACACTCTCAAGTGGGCGATCCGCGGCTATTTTCTACTCCAAGCTTCTTGAGGAGTCTTTCCCCACACAATCCTCGTTGGACACCGATTTGATAGGTACACGGCGCACGCCACTGCTTCTGCCCAAAACTCTTTGGGTAAATTCTTTATCTTGAGCATGCTTCGAGCCATCTCCACGATAGTTCTGTTCTTCCGTTCCGCCACTCCATTTTGTTGGGGGGACCTCAGAAATGTTAGTAGCCGCCGAATTCTGCTTGCTTTGCAAAATTCTACAAACTCCTTGGATGTGAATTCTCCTCCTCGATTAGTCCTTAGAGCTTTGATTTCTAGCCCACTCTCTTTCTCTACGACAACCTTGAACTTCTTGAAAGCTCCAAATGCTTCTGATTTCTGCTTCAAGAAGTATACCCACGTCTTTCTAGAAAAAATATCAATAAAAAGTAGAAAATAATTATTTTTACCGAGGGAGCTTGGCTTGATTGGCCCACACACGTCAGCATGGATTAACTCCAATGGTCTCTGAGCTCTTGAACGTGACTCCTTTGGGAACGGCTTTCTGAAGTGCTTCCCGAGTACACAGCCTTCAAGTAGTTGATCGGGATGCTTGATTGGTGGTAGTCCTCTCACCATTTCTTTTCTTGATAATAATTTTAAACTACTAAAATTCAAGTGCCCAAAACGGAGTTGCCATAACCAAGATTTATCTTTATAGCAGGCTTGAAGGCATTTAACCACATCATTTTGAATATTTAGTAAAAACATTCTATTTTTGGACATTGGCACCTTGGCAATTATATTATTTTTGCCATATCTTTTATATGAATATCATAACCTTTCTCTAAGAGTTGTCCCAAACTCAATGTATTATTTTTCATATTGGGCACATAGTAGACGTTAAAAAAAAAATCATGAGCTCCATTCTTCAACCGAATTAAAATCTTCCCTTTTCCTTTTACGGGAATTCTAGATTCATCACCAAAGGAGACATTACCACTTACCGACTCATCGAGCTCCACAAACATGCTTCTTTTTCCGCACATGTGGTTGCTTGCGCCTGTATCGAGGTACCACGTGTCATCTTGCCTTCCAGCTTCTCCTTTATATGCTAGAAGTACACTCCCATTTTCTTCACTCATATTCTCGGCGTAATTAGCCTTTTCCTCAACCTTCGATTTTGTATCTCTGCACTCGGAAGCATAATGCCCAAATCTATGACAATTATAACACTTTATTGAAGATTTATTGTACCTCAACTGTGGATTACTCCTCCCTCGTCCGCTACTCGGGAACTCCATTCTTTCTTCATTGTTAGCAAAATATCATTATCCACGTCCACGTCCACGTCCATATCCACGACCACAACCTCGATCTTGTCGTTGTCCGTGACCTCTTCCTTGTTAGCCACCTTCATTGCTCGAACTTTCTTCTTTCTCTTTTGGACTCACTTGCAACTTTAAAAGTTGCTCAACAATTTCTTGTTTCTTCTTCTGCTTCTCCTTATACGCTTGTAACGATCCCAACAAGAGATCGATAGTCATCTTCTCTAAATCTTTGGTTTCTTCTATAGTAACAACATAATGCTCAAAGTTTGGAGTTAGTGAACGCAATATTTTGTCCATGATTCTAACATCCTCCAATTTTTCGCCATTTCTCTTCATTTGATTAGTAACCGCCAAAACTCTTGAAAAATAATCCGAGACTGATTCGGACTCTTTCATATGTAAAGACTCAAATTCTTCTCTTAGAGTTTGAAGACGTACCTTCTTTACTTGCTCCGCTCCTTTGCACGAGATTTGGAGCTTTTCCTACGCTTCTTTGGCGGTGCTTGCACTCGAGATCTTCTTAAAATCGTCGTCCCCTAGCGCTTGTACCAACATCGTTTAATTATTTTTTATATTTTCTAACATCGTTTGTACCAAATGTACCAATAGTACCATAATGCTGATGCCTGCCCGCGAACCAACCCGCTACCCGCGCCCCTTCATCATTAAGAATAAATCCATCCCAAAGTATAAATGTTGGGCAAAATTTGTGTTAATGAAATGAGTGGGGCAAAATCTGGGTTTTAATCTCTTTATGGCTACATAATATATGTTCTCTTAATATAACCCTTCTTCACTGATGTCTATGTGATTATATGTTAAGTTATATGTTAATTGCATATAAAGAAGCAATCTTTTCACCCATTTAAAAATATAGCACCACCTTTTTTCATTATTATATTAAGGCATCACCTTTTAAGTTATTGCAATTCGAAGCATATCTCAAAATATATATCCAAAATTAGAATCTCATACTCAATTAATACAATGCAACACAATAATATCTCAAAGCAACACAAATAAAATACCATAAATTCACAAACTTTTACTCAATTTGTAATCTTAATCTGATCCTTACAAAGTCGAATAATGATAACATCATTCTATTGGTAGCATAACCAAAAAAAGAAAAAGAAAAAACAAACAAGCCCATAACCTCTAGCAAATTTATCAATATTTTCTCGCCACGTCAATTTCGAGGTCATCCGAAAAAGTTAAAAGGGTTGGATTTGCTATAATAGGCAACTAACCCATAAAAAACAAGCAACATTATAAAAAATTGAAGTAATAAAAGATGTCACATGAAGAAACAATATCATGCATGGAGTCCAAATTTTATTTGTGGGAATCAAGTGCAAATAAAGTTATGAAGAAGGTTGACTAGCTTGGTCTCGTCGAATCTTGAAATGTGGCAACGCCGACATGCCACCTAGGTATTTAGACCTGTAAACTTCGGTGTACTCTCCAAACATGACGTCCTTATACACCGCCGGAGTCTCGTCAGATACAAGCTCTTTGATCGGAGCAAACGGCTTCCCCGCCGCTCTCGTGCTCGGAGTAAAGAAACTAGCCACCGAGATCCTGGGCCCCACAGGCTGTGCCACCACTCTGTGCTCCACGCTTATGAACTTGTCGTTGCTAATAATCTATTAATACAACAATCATGCATCAATTTCTATATACATGCACCCTAGCTCGCTATTAACTAAGGCTAATAGTTTTAATAATCTTGATGAAATATGTGAATTAAAGAAGATAAGAAAATAGTAAATGTAGACAGCATAATCATAGATCAATTATTTTCAATATTAGTGAAGCATATAGATTAAATTGAACTAAAAGGATAAAAAACAGTAAATAAAGACGGGAGAATTGCAAGATCATTTTCTTGAATTTAATTAGATAATAAATATTTTCACTTTCAAAATAAAATTTTATAACTTCCAACAAATTGCATCTAATATTTAAATAATATATAGATTAAAATTGAACTAAAAAAGAATAAAAAATAGTTATGAAGACGGGAGAATCGCAGAACATTTTTTTTAAATTAATTACATACTAAATACTCTCACTTTCAAAATAAATTTAATAACTACCAAGTAAATCGTGGTTAATTTTTTAATACTCTTAATAAAGTATTTGGATTTAATAAATGAAAACGGGAGAATCGCATAACAATTTTCTTGAATTTAATTAGATTTTCAAGATTTCACTTTCAAAATAAATTTTTATAACACTCAAATTTTTTTGACGATGAGTTAAGGTGCACCGACCTGCATGAGATCACCAACGTTGGCAATGATGGACCCACGAACCGGAGGGACATCGACCCATTGACCATCGTGAAGAATTTGGAGGCCGCCGATGGTGTCTTGTATGAGCAAGGTCAGAAAAGTCACGTCGGAATGCCTCGAATTTCCTAGGGTTTTGTTTGGCTCCGGACATTTTGGATAATACAAACATGCCATCGCCTGACTTTTCATGCACTCCATGCCGGAGAGGTAGTCGCGGCGGAGCCCCAATGCCTCCGACAGCAGCTCCGCCATCGTCTCCCTCATCTCGATCACATATTTCACATACTCCTGCACTTGCTCCCTGCAGGTGGACGGTATCTCCTCGGGGTCGAGTTGATCATCACGGAAGAGGAAGCTCAAGACATCCCTCCAGCAAGCGGCGTCGTTTTCTCTCGCCGGAAGATTGCTGTTGAACTTCACGCTCCTCCTCATGTCGGTGGTGTAGAAGGGGACCTTGTCACCGTGGGGAAGCTCGTGGAAGCGCTTAACCGCCGCAAGCATGGCGTCCACCGTTGCCTGTGGGATGCCGTGGTTCACTATGCGGAAAAAGCCCCACTCTTGGGCCGCCTTCCGTATTGCCTCCACCACCCCGCGCCGCCCTTCTCCGCCGCTCTGCACCCCGTGGAAGTTGATCGTCGGCAGATCCAGCGGCGCCGACCCGTCGGCGGTTGTCAGCGCCGGATTGCTCTCGAAACTCTTGAGCGGATGCACGAAGAGTTTCGGGATCTTCGTTATGCCGGTATCAACCAGACCCTTAACACCGGCTTTTGTTTCGTCGATTTCCTTAACTTCTTTAGCCCAATCATAATCGCCATTGCTCAACGCCTCCATCTCTCTCTCTCTCTCTTTCTTTCTCTCTATCTCTCTCTAAATGAGCTGGAGCTAGGTGTACACTACAATGTTCTGCCCCCTATGAATATTTATATAAGAAAAATAATATTATTGATCTCGTGTTTACTATATAATTGATTAAAATAAAAACCATGTCACCCTTATGTATAAATGAGAAAAACAATATAATGAGTTGTTTGCAAATAATCACATTATTTTAAGAACCATGTAGCAACTGAAAAGAATGTTGATTCCACGATCACATACAAACTTTATTTTAAAAACAATGCCATCCCTATGTATATATAAGAAAAGCAATATAATGAGTCGTTTACTAATAATAATTATTTTAAAACGATGTGGCCATGTGGGTGCCGTGTAACGATTTATTATTATAGTTTAAGGGTAAATCTTTTCAGATCAATTTGATCTGGATCAATAGAAATCGATGTGTCAACTTTTTAAAAAATGAAAACATATACTATTACCTATAATAGCCTTACTTAAGTTTTATGAACTTTCAATGATGAATGAGTTTTGTAGTTTGTCAATAAATCTTTTAGACTTCCGAAAGTGCAGCTTGAAGATTAATTTATTATGAATCAATTACTGTATCAATATCTTCTAACATGCAAATTGAAAAGCAAAAGAAAATGACTATCGGAAGAACCTTATAAGCAACTTGAATATAAGTAAAACTTAATATGAATACTAACATTTTTTTTTGACATGGGAAAGGGGAGCAGCGGAGTTCCAACCCGAAATCTCATTGCGTACAAACTGAAGCCGCACTGCTAATGTGCCCCCTTGGGACTGAATACTAACTTGTTAAACAACTTAAATATGTATATATGATTTAAATACAATTTTGTTTATTATTTTAAATATTTTTGTGAATATGTTGGAAGATGACAATTTATATACGATTTATAAATATTTCGACATACGTAAAAATAGCTTAATCCATCGCAGTTTTAACGATTTAAAAATACGATTTATAAAGGTAAGCTGGCAGACATTTTGGACGGTCCATTCATCCCACAAGAATCCGGCCTACTTCCTGCGCGATCTTGAACAATGAAACGACCATGGCCCGTCGAGTCCCCAGTTGGAGGGACATCAACGGGCCGTACGTCTTGGCGAGTTGAGCAAGCGACTTGTGGGGGTTCCGGCCGAGTTGGAGAAGGTTTCCAAGACGAGGCGGCCGCCTCGAACCCGACCACCTTGTATGCACCAGCCATGCTGCTACAAAGGCAACCGAAAGAACAATGACAAGTCGCATTTTTGGTTTGATTAATTTCGACCTTTACTTCCACTCTTTTCGTCACTTCGCTATTTTATGAGAAGGACTTGGGTGCAGACTTATGCACCCAAGCTGCACAGTACCCGCCCCGCCCAGACCCGCCACGCGCCCTCCCTACGTGGCGCGTGAGATCCACGCGCTACAGTACTTTTTTTTTAATTTTAATTTTTTTTTCCGGCGGAGTTTTCGGCTCCGATTTTACGGCTCCGCCTTCGCTCCGATTACTAAAATAAGGATAATCGGGGGGCAACAATTTGGATTTTTTCGGCTCGCTCTGAGGCCTTCGGCTCCACTCGCTCGAATCTTGACCATAGAAGAAGCGGCAAACAATAAAAAAAATTGGAAAAAAAAACTGGTCAAAGAGGGTTTGACAGGGGTCAAACCCGGATCAAACAGGTCGGGCGGGCGGGTCGGGTCAAATGGGCGAGTGTTCTACGGTGGAACAATTGCACCCAAGTTTTTGTCCTATTTGATGGCCTGCATGGCTTCTAGGTTGTTTTGCCATGGTGATAATTTGGTGTCTCGAAACAACTAATCTTGCTTGGTTTTGTAGGAAGATTTTGAACTAAATTTTCCAAACGCGTTAAACCCATATTGTTGTTGTAAAGTAAGATTTTGAAATAAATTTTCAGTCTGGCTAAAAGAGAATGTTATTTCTGACGTTTCTTGGTATTATTAATGCTAATTCTTTTTCCAATAAGAAGAGGTAATCATATTTTCTAGTCTGAACATTTAAGATAACAATAAGTCTTAAATTAGGAGGGGTGTTTGGCTGAGTTTATAAGCTCTTTAAAACATCTTATAAATTGTTCATTATTAAGGACTTATGAGCTTACAAGCGGGTTTTAGGAGCTTTGAAGCTGAGCCAAACACCCTCTACATCTACAACATAATAAAAGAATATCCATATGTTACTAATTTTTTAAATTATGTTACTATTGATTAAGAAAATAAATGATGGTAACATGAATCATACAATAACGTACAATTATAACCTAGATGGGCTTTGATAGTTAGCTATTCCTGTTGGGCAGATCGGCCCACACTTATAATGGGCTAGGATATATCCTCATAAGCTCCTCACGCCATTATAGTTTTTTAAACAACCCACTTTACACCCTATTCATCCCTTCATTTTTCGTGTCATTTACTATTTACTCACTCTCTAACCAATATATGTACCCACTTATTTCTTTATTTACTCTAACCTCTACACACTCTATTTCACTTTTAAAAACACCTTCTACCTTTAATTATTTTTTCCTTAATACCCGTGCTCAAAAGAAATCAGATTACAGTAATGGGATGGAGGGAGTATTGTTTTAAGGCCTCCATCACAACAACTCACACAAACACACAACATTTATATTCATGTATGTTGTCATGTATAATAATGTATGTCATGTATGATATGAATTCATGTATTAGTATATGTATTCATGTATCGATTTATGTACTCGGGTATCCGCATATTCAATTCGTGTATATATTCATGTATAGATTCATGTATTCTTGTATGTCATGTACGCATGTATATATTTACAAAATTAAGTTAAGGTAGTGCATTTTGGTAAAACGGGTTATTATTTATCTTTTAAAGATTAATAGTTAAAATTTATTTTTGTCTTTTAAAAATTGTTAGTTTGCCACATTCTCTCTAATAACAAATACTAAAATAATGAATAAATTGGTTAGAGTGAAGACTTTTTCATATGCAATATATAATAATAAATGTCACACAACGTCAATATTTTTATTTTGTACTATTTTTTAGTGTACCAAATGCGGATAAAATACATTACTAACAAACAAATTAATCAAAAATAGAATACAGCTTAAAGAAATGAAGACGAAGACCAGGAGATGATTAATTAACCAATCAAATTTGCAAACAAAATACTAATAACAAGAATTTGCGTGATCATGCTCAAGTACTTCTAAAAATCGAACGTTATTCCCAAGGTTTGAACGCTTCATTATTGTCATTAAAATAGAGTTTTTCTTTTATTTCAAGAATTCAAGTGATGGCATCACATGACATATGCCACAATTGATTTACATAAATGAGAGATAGATTATGAAAAGAAAACACAAGTCACCGTCATTTGCGCATAAGCACAACAAAGAGCATACCTTTAAAATAATGCATACTACCTCCGTTCCCCATTACTTGTCTCACTTTCTATTTTGAGCGTCACACTCTACTTGTCTCACTTTCCATTTAAGGAAATAGTTAATAAATCACTTTATTCACTTTATATCACTTCAGCACCACTTTATATCACTTTATGTCACATCAGCACCACTTTATATCACTTTATCAATTAAAAAATATTTTATATCACTTTATTAACTACACTAATCACACCCTTTATATCTAATCTCTTTTTTCTTAATCTCCGTGCCCGGAGGAAATGAGCCAAGTAATGTGGGACGGAGGTAGTATATAATTAATATATGGAAAGGTACCTCACTCTTCTTCTATTTTTTCCGGTGAAGATGTTGATGATATACGGTTGTGTAAATAATGCTTATGCAGTACTTTAATTTGAATAGATAGAGTATTTTGTTATGTTGGACACATGTCAATACCCAGTGCGCACCGAAAGTAGCGGCTGTGAGTTCCCACGATATCCAAAAAAAAAAAGTAAATTATGACTTCGTTTTTTAATTAAATAATTAGTATGTTGTATTGTTTTGTCTTTCTTTACTTGGTCTATGCTGGTGCGGTTAGGATCAGTTTGGAGTAGTTGAGAAGATATGACCAAGTCTTGGAAAGAGAGAGACGTTGGTTATTTGTTAGAGAGAAAACAGGAAGAGTGGATGTGGGCTAAAATCATGAGATCATGCTATTTTTTAATAGAGATCAAATCATTGTAGATACTGACGCTTTCCATAGTAAACAAGTTTGAGAACTTGCAAATAGTATTATCTTTCAATTAATAGTCATTTATGATCCCATGTGTTTCTATATATAATTGAATTACATGAACACGAGACATTATATATATATATATATATATATATATATATATGGAGTTTAATATAATGTAACTGGAGTTTCTTTAAGACATTTACTTATTGCGATTGGGATATTTTTTTACGGGCTTTAAGTTAGAGCACCCTCAGCAGATCTCTTGAAATTAGTTTTAACTTAAACGAGCAGAACTCTCAAATTGGATGGATCCCACAAAAATATTTACACCCATCAAAATATTTCCCCAAATTTACACCCGCCTAAATTATTTTTATCTCACAAATTGAGTTGGGCCCACAAAATTTATAAAATAATTAGTAGAAAATAGGAGATCGATCTATGAGTTTGTAAAATAGGAGCAAAATATCCGTAGAGAATCGCTCTATACAAAAAATCCAAATCGATAGAAAAGGGATTATATTTCTCTATATATAGATGAAAAAAAATGCTACTTCTAGCTTCAACACATGAGATCTCTATACATTAGTACATCATTATGCCAATACTCATAATTATATCTCTATTTTCCTTTCTTCTCTTCCTCTCCATCTTTCTAAAATTGAAAACAATCTCAAATTATGCAAAAACTTACTCACATTTCCCAGGTCCCACACCACTCCCCCTCATCGGAAACATCCACCTCATGCTCCGCGACGCCGCCGCGCCCCACCGCATCCTCCGAGATCTCGCCGCCAAATACGGCCCCTTAATGCATCTGCAGCTGGGCGAAACCCACCTCCTCGTAATCTCGTCGGCCGATCTCGCAAAGCAAGTGATGAGAACCCACGACGTCCACTTCGCCCGCCGGCCGGAGATGCTGGTGGCAGAGGCCATGACATACAACTTCAACGACGTCGTCTTCGCCCCCTGCGGCGACAGCTGGCGGCAGCTGAAGAAAATCTACACGGTGGCGCTCCTTAGCGCGCGGCGCGTGCAATCTTTCCTGCCGCTGAGAGTGGATGAGAATATGAATATGGCAAAATCGATCGCTTCATGCGACGGATCGCCGGTAAATCTGTCGGAGAGGCTCCATTCGTCGTCCTACAACCTTATCACGAGGGCGGTGATCGGGGCGAAGACCGAAGAGCTCGCAACGGTGACTCCCCTGATTGAAGAAATTGTAAAGTTAATATCGGGGGTGGTGATAGCCGATATCTATCCTTCCGTTAAGTTACTGCCGTGGATAACCGGGGCTCGGTTCAAGATCCGACGGATGCGACAGAAGCTCGACACGTTGCTCGATACCGTCATCGACCAGCACAGAGCGGCTAATGCCGATGACGGTATCGAGGATTTAGTCGATGTTCTTCTCAAGATTCAAGCAGATGCTGGCGAGATGCCTCTGACTGATGACAATATCAAAGCAGTGATCATGGTTTGTGCTTCTTTGTTTTGTTAAATAATGTTTCATCTTCTATTCCAATCGTCATATTTTAGATAGGTGCGACAGAAATAAAATAGGCGATAAAATATAATTTCGGAACATTA
The DNA here is from genome assembly GCA_029490685.1 of Schizonepeta tenuifolia. NCBI lineage: Eukaryota > Viridiplantae > Streptophyta > Magnoliopsida > Lamiales > Lamiaceae > Schizonepeta > Schizonepeta tenuifolia. The sequence goes on from CM055956.1 coordinate 126,333,263, forward strand.
ATTGACTTTTTATTCTTGATTTCAGTTTCTTGTGTTTTAAATTAATTTGATATTTTCAATAAGGGTCATACTTAATTAGTTTGTAAAAAAAAATCCAATTTGTAGTCAATGCATTAATTATATGGATTGATTATGGATTTAGAGATTTATAATTTATTTCTTAATTAGTTAACTAGGAGTGAATAAATTATAACTTATTTTTATTTCAATGCTAAATTTTTGTTTCAGGATATGTTTCTTGCTGCAAGTGAAACGTCAGCCACTATAGTAGAATGGGCAATGTCAGAGATGATAAAAAACCCTAGCATACTCAGCAAGGCACAAGAAGAAGCAAGAAGGGTTTTTGATGATAAGGGACACATAGATGAAGAAAAATTTGATGAGCTACACTACCTAAAATTAATCATCAAAGAGACTTTGAGATTGCACCCGCCATCGGTGGCCATAGTTCGGAGAATAACTAGTGAAATATGTGAAATAAATGGATACAGAATCCCAGCAGAATCTCGAGTGATGGTGAATGTATGGGCACTGGGGCGAGACCCTGAGTATTGGACTGAACCGGAGAAGTTTGATCCGGAGAGATTCGAGGAAAACTCGATTGATTATAAAGGGAACAATTTCGAATACGTACCCTTTGGCTCAGGAAGGAGAATTTGTCCTGGGATAGCGTTGGGGCTAGCGAACGTCTGGTTTCCGCTTGCTATGCTTCTCTATCATTTTGATTGGAAAATGCCAAAGGGGATGAAGAATGAAGAATTGGATATGACAGATGCGTCTAACGGCCCCAGTGTTGCTAGGAAACACCCTTTGCATTTGATTCCTACTCTTAGGCGACCTTTGCTTGCAGCTGCTTAACTCCTTGTTCAATGGTTTTCTCCATAATGTATTTAGTTTATGGTTTTTTTTTTAAATCTTTAGAGAATTTGTGCAATTGTTACTTTGGGTGCGTACTAAATAAATTCTATCACCATACAATAGCTAGTCATTAGAAATTTTCAATCTTTTGTTTAATATATGTCGTTTTGCACTTTTCTTCCCAAATTGACCATAGTAATTATCTCTTGTGTTGATTATTACTCATGTATATTCCCTCTATTCATTTAGTTTATTTTTTTTACCTCCACAATGTTTGATATAATAAATATGTAGGAGCGTGAAGTTACACTCCAGTGGGATGCTGTGGTTCACTATGCGGAAGAAGCCCCACTCTTGGGCCGCCTTCCGGATTGCCTCCACCACCCCGCGCCGCCCTTCTCCGCCGCTCCGTGGAAGTCGATCGTCGGCAGATCCAGCGGCGGCGACTCGTCGGCGGTTGTCAGCGCCGGATTGCTCTCGAAACTCTTGAGCGGATGCACGAAGAGTTTCGGGATCTTCGTTATGCCGGTATCAACCAGACCCTTAACAGCGGCTTTTGTTTCGTCGATTTCCTTAACTTCTTTAGCCCAATCATAATCGCCATTGCTCAACGCCTCCATCTCTCTCTCTCTTTCTCTCTCTCTCTCTCTCTCTCTCTCTCTCGAAATGAGCTGGAGTTAGGTGTACACTACAATGTGCTGCCTCCTTTGAATATTTATATTAGAAAAATAATATAATTGATCTCGTGTTTACTATATAATTGATTAAAATGAAAACCATGTCACCCTTATGTATATATGAGAAAAATAATATAATGAGTCGTTTGCAAATAATCACATTATTTTAAGAACCATGTAACAACTGAATGTTTTTTTGCTGGAAATTGGTAGAAACGATATATTTGTAGCAAATGTATCAAATCGATCCAAACCCGCCCACGCCTTGACCCGCTACCCCTCCTTATTAAAGATAAATCTGTCCCAATTGATAATTAATAATGGCCAAAATCTGTATTTGTGAAGAGGATCAGCCAAATACAAGATATTTGAAAAAGAAATATTTTACAAGATATACAAAGATTTAGTCAGTGATTTATATCCAGACTGTCATATACATGCATCAATACTGATCGAGATCGAGTGCCACCACCTGAATTCATGGTAAAGGGATGAAGTGATATGTAAAAAATGTCACATACAAACACTATATATAGGCACAAAATATTATTAAAAATGGAAAATATATTAAATTTGATTTGTAGTCTTTAATTATATTAAATTGTTATCATTTTTGCATTTGTAACGTCCGTCGGCCGCCTCGTAGGGAACCTCCACGTCGACTGCAACAACGCTAACGTACCCTTTCTCGAAGCTGAAACGAATTGCGATCTTTCACTGTTCATCACCAATCCAGACCCTAAAAACTCTGACAGATTTTTGCCATACAAGATCGATGGGCACCGGGATTTCTGCATGGCGATTATGCAGACCCTAAAAACTCTGACAGAAATGTTTATATGTAGTTCGAGAGATGGAGGCGTTGAGCAATGGCGATTATGATTGGGCTAAAGAAGTTAAGGAAATCGACGAAACAAAAGCCGGTGTTAAGGGTCTGATTGATACCGGCATAACGAAGATCCCGAAACTCTTCGTGCATCCGCTCAAGAGTTTTGAGAGCAATCCGGCGCTGACAACCGCTGACGAGTCGCCGCCGCTGGATCTGCCAACGGTTGACTTCCATGGGTGCAGAGCGGCGGAGAAGGGTGGCGCGGGGTGGTGGAGGCAATCCGAAGGCGGCCCAAGAGTGGGAAGATTCTGCGATTCTCCCGTCTTCATGGCTATTTTTGATTCATTACTATTTTTGATTCTTATTTTTGAACTTCACGCTCCTCCTCATGTCGAAGTTGTCCTTGTCCTCGTGGGGAAGCTCGTGGAAGCGCTTCACCGCCGCGAGCATGGCGTCCACCGTCGCCAGTGGGATGTTGTGGTTCACAATGCCGAAGAAGCCACACTCTTGGGCTGCCTTCCGGATTGCCTCCACCACCCCGCGCCGCCCTTCTCCGCCGCTCTGCACCCAGTGGAAATCGACCGTCGGCAGATTCAGCGGCGGCAACTCGTCGTCAGCGCCAGATTGCTCTCAAAACTCTTGAGCGGATGCACGAAGAGTTTCGGGATCTTCGTTATGCCGGTATCAACCAGACCCTTAACACCGGCGCCTCCATCTCTCTCTCTCTCTCTCTCTCTCTCTATATATATATATATATATATATATATATATAATCGAAATGAGCTGGAGCTAGGTGTACACTACAATGTGCTGCCCCCTATGTATATTTATATAAGAAAAACTAATCGATGGGAAATCAATCCTACATTATGAATTGAATATAAAATTTAAAAAAAAAAACACTTGAACTATCACTTAGGAATTGACCCGTCTAACCACACGGTTTTGTGTTAGAACTGACCCGTTCACCACCATTTTCAACAGAATCGGCTCGTCTACCTCACGATTTTGATCGGAGTCGGGCTGTCTACGCGACGGTTCTAAGTCAGAACCGTCCCGTAATATAAAAGATAAAATAAATAAATTTCAAGAATGAGTCACCACGGTTTTAATCGGAAACGGCCCGTCTACTAAAAAAAATCAGTTGAACGGTCAGTTAGGAATTGATTATTTCTTTGATAAACTTATTTATTCTATTAAATTATATTACAAATTATTTTGGCTAAGAAAATATATACTTGATGATTTTTTAAGTACTAATTTTACTTCTATATACACACAAGGCATGAATTAAGAATTTGATATATTTTTTAAATAATTTAATTTGATTATGAGATAATATGACGAGAATTAACATAGATAACAAAATTAATTTGATTTATGAGATAATATGACAAGAATTAACATAGATAACGGTGGATGTGTATTAATGTTATTATATGAGAATACATATAAATATTTTAATATAATATATTTTTGTATATAATAATGCTGAAATACGAGAATTAAGATAAATAGAAATGAAGACTATAATGAATAACTTTTAGAAGATTTGATCTTATTAAGATTTTATTTCCATGTAATATATAAATATAGAATAGAATAGAATATAATAATGTGATAAATATTAATTTTAAATTCAAAAAATTTGAGAATTTAGATAAATAAGAATGGAGGAAAATGAGGGGTGCCCAATAGAATATTTTTTACGTAGAGTCGTTTTCGTTTATATAATAATAGATAATATAATTGATCTTGTAATTCATTAATCTAAAAACCATGTCACCCTTATGTATATATGAGAAAAACAATATAATGAGTCGTTTGCAAATAATCACATTATTTTAAGAACCATGTAGCAACATAATATTTTCTGCTGCAAATTGGTACAAATGATTATATTTGTAGCAAATGTACCAAAGCGATCCGAACCCGTCCACGCCATGACCGGCGACCCGTGCCCTCCTTATTAAGAGTAAATCGGTCCCAAATTGATAATAATGGCCAAAATTTGTATTTATGAAGAGGTTGGACCAAATATTGTGTTTTAATGCTCGTTATGTCTACATGAGATCAATTATATTAAAACCCATGCTCAAAAGGATGTTCATTCCACGATCACATACGAACTTTATTATCAAAACCATGCCACCCGTATGTATATATAAGAAGGGGAACACTCCCATGCGACCTGCTGCATGTGGGATGCGACCGGGTCGGGTCGGGTCAACCCGGGTTTGACCCGTTGACCCGGTCAAAGTTTTTTTTTTTTTAATATTTCAGTTTTTTTTTTAATTTCAGTTTTTTTCCGTCTCCGCCTTCGGCTCCACGTTCGCTCCGATTACAAATATAAGGATAATCGGCGGGCAACAATTTGGACTTTTTCGGCTCGCTCCGAGGCCTTCGGCTCCCCTCGCTCGAATCTTGACCAAAGAAGAAGCGGCAAACAAAAAAACGAAACAGCAAACAAACAAACGAAGAGGCAAAAAAAAATAGAATTAAAAAAAAATTAAAATCTGAAAAAAATACAAACAAGTTGAAAACAGAAAAGGAAAAAAGAGAAAAAAAAAATCGGAAAAAAAAAAAACTGAGCGCGTGCAACCCACGCCCAGGCGCGTGCGCCCCACGCGCGGTCGCATGGGGTGCGACCGGTCGCACGCAAGTTTTTGTGATATAAGAATTAAAAGCTATATATGATGTGTCAACCTTTTTAAAAATGAAAACATATACTATTACCTATAATAGCCTTATTTAAGTTTATGAAAACATATACTATTACCTATAGCCGCCGTCCACCCCGTACTGATGTTCGACGCCGCCACCGTTTTCCCACCACGGGATATCTCCGGGTTCAAGCAGGAAGTGGGAATAAAGAAAGAAGAGATCGCCGCCAGAATCTTCACGTTTCCCGCCACGAAGATCGCCGCTCTACAAGAAAAGTACTCCGCGGGCGGGCGCTGCCCGAGTTGGGTGGTGGCGCTATGGGCCTTTATATGGACCCAGTTAATGTCCGTCATAAAGCCCGAGCGGAGTAAGATCCTCATCGTGATCATTCCAATAAATTTACGGACCCGGGCCGACCCGCCGCTATCCTAATACCTTTTTGGAAACCTATATACAATTTCGACTGCGATGCCGGAGGTGGGGGACGGCGGCGTGAAGTTTGTGAAGATAGTATAGGAAGGCATGAAAGCAATCGACGGCGGCCACGTGGCCTGGATGAAGGAGGGAGAGAGTTTTTATAATATGACGAAAGAGAGGACGATGGCTATGGACAGTACAAATGAGCTGGTTGTGTTCAACTTCAATAGTCTATGCAGGTTTCTGTTTTACGAAGCGGATTTCGGGTGGGGCAGACCCATTTGGGTCGGGCAGGGCGTGGTCCCCTATCCAAATACTGTTGCATTTACGGATATAAAGAGTGGAGGTGGAATAGAGGCATCAATTCTGTTGAAGTCAAATTTTGACTTCAATAATAATTAATTGTTTTTGTATATTGTATTGTTTTGTCTTTCTTTTGTTTGTTGGTAGGAGAGAAAATAAAGGGAGGGGGAGCAACTTACGTGGAGCAGACCAAGTCAAAGAAAGTGGAAAGTTACACATAAAAAGGAGTAGTTACGGTTGGAGTAAAATAAGGAGCTATGAGTGAGAGATGGAGCAGACTATAAAGAGAGATCGAATTTATGTAGATTGATATGCTTCCAAGTTTAGATTTGTAGAGCAATTAGAATTCTTATTCAGCTCATAGTTTTTACCTTCGAGGATAGCAGTAAAAGCTTTAGTCTTGTAACAAAGCTTTACTCGTTTTCGTGACCCTCTTTACTAGAAGATTGTTTTTGTAATTCACGTTTTTATAGTAAAGTTTTTGCTCTGAGGCACTTCGCGAGATTATTATTTTATAATCTCGTGAAAAGTTTATTTTCATTGTGTTCGATATTTTCCGCTGCATTCTGTTTTAAGGTTGTGTGCTCTTTAAGCACAACTTTGTTCACAACTCTGTCTATTCGAGTGAATCTGGTACCTTCAATTGGTATCAGAGCCACCACTTGATACACTAAGTGTTGATCCTATTTTCGTGACACAATTGATCTGACAAATCTGTTGTTCAACAAGGCTCCCATCCTTGATGGCATGAACTACTCCTTTTGGAAGGTTCGAATGAGATTATGCATCAAATCCATTAATGCTAGAGCATGGAGAGTTGTCCAGAATTTATGGTCCCATCCTAAAATCGTGGATGCCGATGGTGACTTGGTTGGTGTTCATGCCATACAATCATCCCTCAACGTTCAAATATTCAAGCTCATAAGAAATTGTGAGTCAGCCAAAGAAGCTTGGGATATTCTTCAACAACGTTGTGAGAGAGACATCGGCTTCAAGGAGTCAAGACATAGCATTCTCATCTCAAAATTCGAAAGTATGAAGATGGAGGAAGATGAAAGTGTTGGAGACTACTACAACAAGCTTCTCGAGATTGCTAATGAATGTCAAGATCTTGGTGATCCCATTAGCAACAGAAGGTTTGTCTCAAAAGTCTTGAGAACCTTGACTTCCCGTTTTGACATAAAGGTTGTGGCCATTGACACATCAACTACCGTGAGCACCTTGGAGTTCACTAAGCTGATGAATAATCTCAAGACCTATGAGATCGAGCTCAACGAAAAGTTAAGCCCGAAGAAAAAGGGTTTTTCCATGAAAGCTGGGACAACTTCAGGCATCTCTTCACACATCTAAGAACAGGATGAGGATCTTGAGGAGACCACTGGAAATGCAGATTTTGCGCTTCTCACCAGGAAGCTGAACTCGTTGCTGCGAAATGCTGCAAACAAAATGAAGTTCCAACAAAAAGGAAAGGCCATTGTTGATCAACGACCACCCCGACAAGATGTACCAGGCCCCTTGGTCATCTATGATCAAGTACGATCACTGTGAAGAGATCCAAGGATAATCAAACGCTATGCGTCCGATCACTTCAAGCCAAAGGAAGTAAAAGACTTCTCCAACATTCAATGCTTCGAGTGCAAAGGTTATGGACACTTTGCCAATGAGTGTGCAAACACCTTTCGTAAACTCGGAAAACCTATCACCTTCTTGTCCCTAAGTGACACTGAGATCGACACTTCTGGAGTCATCATTGAGGAACCACCAGAAGTCACCTCTTAGGAGCATGCTGCCTTGATAGCCCATATACCTGAAGTTGGCCACACAGATCTCAGCAATGATGAGATAACTTCGGACAGGTATGATGAGTCTTACTATGAAACTCTCTTCTATTTCAATACTATTATTAACACTGCAGAAGAAGAGGAGGAAGTCAATGAGGAAGAAACATTAGATATGCTGGTGAAAATGCAAAAACTTTATAAAGAATTGTATGTGAAGTGGTCAAAACAGTGCAAGGTGGTTGAGATGCTGAATGAAGAGAATTCTGCTCAGAATTCATCACTTGTTAAGTCGGAGGTGATGTTAACTCAGAAAGATGCTGAGATTAGGAAGCTGAAAGTTCAACTTGATCTGGCAAATGAAACGTTCAAAAAGTTGAACAGAGGTACATCTAAACTTGATGAAGTTTTAGCTCAAACTCATGTAACATCTCATGGACTTGGCTTTGATAAAACAATCCAAACAGTTTTTGCTCAAATCCTGTCAATTCATGGTTTACCATCGTAAAGGCTAAGGAAAATTCACCACCCGAACCCACTTCTAGAAGACGTAGAAAGTTCATGTGTCACTATTGCCACTCACCAGGTCATATTAGACCTTTTTGCTACAAGTTTGTGCATGAATACAGGAAAGAATCTCACTTGAGAAATCATGCTAAGAGATTTGTCTTTGGCTCCAAGAATGGTAAAATTTGGGTGTGGAGACCCAAAGTTGCTTGCACTGAAACCTGTAGAGTTGTCTTCACTGCAGCTATCGCAAATGATGATGGGTCATGGTATTTTGATAGTGGTTGTTCACGACATATGACTGGGTCTAGGAGATACCTCGCTAACTACAAAATGATAAATGGAAGTGAGGTTACCTTTGGAGGTGGGTCAAATAGCAAGAAACCCAACTTAAAATACTTGCATGTTTTTGGTTGTGTTTGTTATGTGTTGAATGATAGGGATTATCGCCTAAAGTTTGATGCAAAAGCGATAAGGGAGTTTTCTTAGGTTACTCACTTAATAGTCATGTAACAACCTTAGAACCAAAACTGTTATTGAGAGTGTCAATGTAACATTTGATGATCTTGCGAGTTTATATACTTCTGAGGAAAATACTGATGGTCTGATTGAGATACATGGAAGAATAGAAAAGCTCACGGTGGAGGAAGAAAAAGTGGACAGTGAAGTTCATCTTACAGTTGAGACAACTTCTAGCGATTCTGCAGGACAATCTGGAAATGGATCCAACACTAATGAAACAGAAAATGTTGATGAAGTTATTTAAATCGTGAGGAGGGATCCACTCAGTAAAGTTAGAAAAGATCATGCTCTTGACCTTGTCATCGGAGATGTTCGTGAAGGGGTCAGAACTAGGGACAAGACTCCAGTCATTTACCGGGAGATGGTAAGGATGGTATGATTTTCTAGTATAATCACCAAGGTAGGTGTACTTGCATTCTTATCAACTCTCGAACCTAAAATTGTAGCCGAAGCTTTGAAAGATGAAATTTGGATAAGTGCCATGCAAGCTGAACTTCTTGAATTCATTAGGAATAAAGTTTGGACACTTGTGCCTCGACCCATAAGAGTTAACATAATAGGAACTAAGTAGATCTTTAGGAATAAAACTGATGAATATGAAAATATCATTAGAAATGAAGCCCACCTAGTTGCTCAAGGTTATACTCAAGTTGAACGAATTGACTATGATGAGACTTTTGCCCCCATTGCTAGAAATGAAGCCCACCTAGTTGCTCAAGGTTATACTCAAGGTCCATTAGGTTGTTGTTTGTAATTGCATGTTATCTTAACATAACCCTTCATCAAATGGATGTTAAAGCCGCCTTTTTGAATGGTGTTCTAGAAGAAGAAGCATATGTAGAACAACCTAAGGGGTTTGAAGACCCAACCAAACCCGATCATGTTTATAAACTGCATAAAGCTCTTTATGGACTAAAGCAAGCTCCGAGAGCTTGGTATAGTCGCCTAACCGACTTTTTGCTTGAGTTTGGTTTCTTTAGGGGGGCATGCGGATAGGACTCTTTTCCTCAAGAAAGAGAAAAGTGTGTTCACAATTGCCCAAATCTATGTTGATGACATAGTGTTTGGATCCATCAATGAAGCAGCCTTGAAAGAATTTGTGGAGGCCATCTCGGCCACATTTGAGATGAGCATGGTTGGAGAGTTGAGCAATTTTCTTGGGTTGCAAGTTAAACAAAAGGAAGATGGGATTTTCGTCTCACAGTCAAAGTATACAAGGAATTTGGTGAAAAAGTTCGGACTGGAGAATGCCAAGCACAAGAGGACACCGATGAGCACCAAAGAAAAACTGTTGAAAGTCGCAGTTGGTCCCGATGTTGAGCCAACTTTGTACAGGTCTATGATCGGAAGTCTCTGTACTTAATTGCTAGTAGGCATGATACCATGTACAGTGTATGTGCTTGTGCTTGCTTTCAATCATGTCCTAAAGAAGAAGACCTCAAAGCTGTGAAGAGGATTATGCGCTACATTGCCGGGACTTGTGAACTGGGTTTATGGTTCACAAAAGACACCTCCACAAATTTAGTGGGGTATATCGATGCTGACTGGGCCAAAGAAATTGATGATAGAAGGAGCACAAGTGGGGGTTGTTGCTATCTTGGGAACAACCTCATCTCATGGCATAGTAAGAAGCAAAATTGCATCTCTTTGTCAACCGCCGAGTCTGAGTATGTAGCTGCGGGGAGTTGTTCAACTCAATTGGTGCGGCTTCAATCGATGCTTGATGACTATGGGTTGGAGAGCAACCTCTTAGTAATGTTGTGCGATAATATAAGTGCCATCAACCTTGCCAAAAACCCTGTCCATCACTCCAAGTCCAAACACATCCACTTGAGGTATCATTTTATTAGAGATTTAGTAGAAAAGAAGATATTAAAATTAGAGTATATTAGTATGGAAAATCAACTAGCTGACATCTTTACTAAAGCCTTAAGTTATGAGAGATTCTCAAATTTGAGAAAATCTCTCGGTTTGTGTTTTATCTGAGGAGAAGTGGCCACGACAGTTGTCAAAAATCTGGCATATCATAGGCAATAATATCTATAGAAGTTAGGTAGATTTGAGGATGTAAAAACCTTACTTTGTAAGGTGAAACCGAGACCGTTCTTAGAAAGCCATATTACTAGATCAAAGATCTTAGATAAGTGGTGATTACAAGATTCTCTTGGTTATACATCTATTCGCCATCTGTCTACTTCACTTATCTCTATAAATTGCTTATGATGTTTCGGAAATGGTGTTCTGATTAATGTTGTCATTGAAGTTTGGATGACTGTCGGATCAGTTTCTGCTTGTATATAAAAAAAATATATTGTCGTCCCTATCAGATAAAGATGTCAATTTAAGTTACAATATTCCTGGAACGTATCTATCTCAATTTTAATATTTGAATTTTTAACTTGTTCTCTGCCTTCCGCGTAAAAATAGTAGACGGTTCATATTCCAAAAACCCTAGGATGTGTACAGTCCTCTATATATCTGCTGTCTACTGTTCTCTCTCACACTGTATTTTCACTTTCTCTCTCTTAAATCTCGCCGTAATCTCTCTTCTCTCCCAAAACCAAAAATCTGCTTCTCTTCTCCAGAAAATTGATTCACCATGGATGAAGAGAAGCTCAAGCAACATCAAGAACTCCTTTAATAACCAGGTGCACTCGATCTTCTTCATCATCTGTCAACGTTTCCCCCTCAAAATCCAATCCCTCGATTTCTACCGTCCAAACCTCTCAATCCAACCCCTTTTTATTTTATTTCTCCTGAGCACAATCCTATGTTTAACCCGTCGTTGCTCTTTCCCTTACGTGGTCAAGCACCAATGGAAATCTCGTCGGAGCTCGAAAAATCCTTCGAACCAACTCTCCAAGGGTTTTCCTCTTTTGCTCGTGTTGGTACTTCTAGCCATCCTACGACTGCCGCCAGTCAATCTGCTGCTATGGCGTCTCCGAGTAACCCTTTTTGAGGCTCGGGTCTCACTAATCCGTCTCACAAAGAAGAAGACCTTGATCCCCTGTTTAATTATAATAGGGGATTTCCAAAATCCATGAATGTGGATGCCGATGCTTCTCCAAAGGATGATGCCGATCTTACTGATGCTATGAAATCTTCTCCGACAAAGCAAAAAAGATATACAAAATCTTGTGTCAAAAAGAAGAAGCAAAATCAGCCGAAGCCTCGTGCACGTCGCTCAATTCGCCTGCGATCTTCTTTCAAGCAAGTGCCGACCAAGCCATTTGATCCCTCTGATGTCATAAATGTTGAGGGAGATGAAGAATCGCAAACCCAAAACTCTGAAGAAAATTCTGATGCTGAAGAGTCAATTTCGACGTCACAAAAGGGAAAGGAGAAGATGGGAGAAGAAGCTAGTATTAAGCACAAGAAAGGAGGAAAGAAGAAAGCATCTTTGGATCCTAGTGCCGAAGCAGATTATGCAAGTGATTCTGATTATGAGGTAATTAAAGATGATTCCCTGCACTTTTACTCAGAATCTGCGAAAAAGAATTGGGGAAATTTCAAGAATAGAGAGATTCTAAGTGATAGGGCAGTTGATGAAAAGGACTTTAAATTTTATAATGTGGTTTCTTATCTTAAGATGAAGAAGCTATGGGGAAGTGTTAGTTATGCTAAGAAGTATGCACCTGAGGTCGTTAAGTTGTTTTATGTAAATCTCACTCGTGATTTTAGCAATCTGTCTTCTAAGAAATATGGAAAAGTATTTGTGCGTGGAAAGGTGTTTTCGATTACTCCTTCAGCTATAAATGAAATGCTTGGGACTCCTGATGTTGAAGTAGAAGATGAAACTGTTGATGAGATTAAGATGGCAAATGTGCTTACTGGGGGTCATGCTGAGAAATGGTTTGCAAATGGCAAAACAAATCGAATAGCTTCCAGTCTTACTTCACTCTTCTCTACGCTTCATAGAATTTCAATTCGCAATTGGATTCCCACATCCAATACTACTTCAGTACCACTTGAGCATGTTATTCTTCTCTACAAGATTCATGTTGGTGCAGCCTTCAATATTGATCAGCTAATTTTCAACTCCATTGCTGAGGTTGCAATGACTGTTTCTACCAAGAAGCTTGTGGCACCCTCTCTCATCTACAACATGTTGGTTGCTCAAGGTCTCAAACCACTGGCTAAGAATGCTACAACAAAAGCTTCTCATCAGACTGTCCAAAAGGCTTTTCTCTCAGGAAGAGTCAATGATCTACCTTGGTTTGATGCGGATCATCCTGCTCCTATTCCCACTGATGCTCAGTGCTCTATTCCAGTTTCTATTTTAATTTGCAGGATCACATTCATTTTTGTACTAATCAGATTCAAAAGTTCGAGCAGCATCGTCATCTGTATCAACGACTTCTTTCTTCCCAAGAAGGGGGAGATGGTGATGCTTATGATAATGTTGGTGGTGATGATGGAGGTAGAAAAGAAGATGATGTTGGAGGTAGAAGAGAAGATGATGATGGAGGTAGCGGCAAGGCAAACATGGAGGATGCTTATACTACGGCTGGCTCTGATGAGGATTTGGATTGAAAGATTGAAGTGATATGCGTGCGAGGAATCTGACTTTTGTGATATTTTGCATATAGACACTTATTCTCTTTTGTGTTTGGATCTTTTAACTTTGTGACTATGGTCTCTTCGTCTTTTGTTTTAACTTGATGGTTTTTAGTAGCATGATTATGATGATGATGATCTCTGCATTATGATCTACTGGTTTTTATCTTTCAATCTTTGGGTTATGCATGTGATAGGGGGAGATATGTTTGATAGGGGGAGAATATGTATTTGTCTTGGTGATTTAGGTTGTGTGCTTCAGGGGGAGTACTTGTTGCTCTTGTTATATTCTCATATTATGTATGCACAGGTTTTGGGAAGAAAGACAAAAAGGGGGAGATTGTTGAAGTCAAATTTTGACTTCAATAATAACTAATTGTTTTTGTATATTGTATTGTTTTGTCTTTCTTGTATTTGTTGGCAGGAGAGAAAATAAAGGAGGGGGAGCAGCTTACGTGGAGCAGACCAAGTCAAAGAAAGTGGAAAGCTGCACAAAAAAGGGAGTAGTTAGCGGTTGGAGTAAAATAAGGAGCTATGAGTGAGAGATGGAGCAGTTATTCATCAGTTACTATAAAGTAGCAAAATGGGTAGTGGAGATATGGTACAGAACGTGGGACATGTGCTTGTGGTGGAGTGCAGCTCAAGTTTTCAAGTCCACTATAAAGAGAGATCGAATTTTTGTAGATTGATATGCTTCCAAGTTTAGATTTGTAGAGCAATTAGAATTCTTATTCAGCTCATAGTTTTTACCTTCGAGGATAGCAGTAAAAGCTTTAGTCTTGTAACAAAGCTTTACTCGTTTTCGTGACCTGTTCAACCTAAATTAATCTAAGTCACATGCAATTAAACGTGGTTGTTATAGACTAGATAAGTTAACCCGAATATCGTCTCACAAGGAAGGCTTAACAGGGTGATTGTTGTATTACGAAAAGAACGGAAAATAAAAAGAAAGCAATAAAGATTGATTGATTTGAGAATTTTTCTAATCTAAAGAATAAAAAGACAATTTAATCTAGGCAAGAATGTAAAACCCTAAGTCTAAGAACTTAAATAAATTCATAAACATATTTAGATGCAGAGAAGAACTTACGATGATTGTTCCGACATAAAAGTCTGTCACAAACTCCGTTCGAATCGAAAGCAATAAATCTATCTAGAGCTTTTAAGAACAAGAAAATAGAAATCTGGAAAAGAAATACGTATGTCTGTGCGAAGAAGAGTAGAACGAAAGTCTGGAAAAAAAAATGCGTCTAAGGAAAATATCCAAAACCCCTATTTATAGGTAAACTTATAGCCGCCTCATCATGGACGATCGCCCAGCATTGGCGATCGTTCAACACTGAATTTTCATGCAGGCAATGGACGATCGCCAAACTTGAACGAGCGTTGAAGACTGTTCTCTGAAGATTTTCTCTCCCAGGTTGGATTAATGTTGAAGTTGCACGATCGCCAGGGTATCCTCTCTGAAACCTTGCTCACCAGCTCGTAGAACTGCTCGACGAGCGTCAACCTTGGGCGATCGCCCAAGGTAGTTCTCTGAAACTTCACTCAGCCCCAACATCGCCTGCTGGACGCTCGTTGAGATGTGAACGATTGCCCAACATGGTCTTCTATTCTGGGCGATCGTCTAGCATAATCTCCGTGCTGAACGATCGTTGACATCAACTTTGACGCAACTTCTCAGCCATTTCTCTCATGATCATTCACCTAAGACAAAAATCCTGTATTTTCCAAACAAAACTCGACCAAGACATTAGTGCATTCTGAATATAAAAAAAAAAACAAAATACAACGACAATCGAACAAAATGCACTAAATAAAACCAATTAAAAACAATCAAAAACAGGTGAAACATGACCCTCTTTACTCAAAGATTGTTTTTGTAATTCACGTTTTTATAGTGAAGTTTTTGCCCTCAGGCACTTCGCGAGATTATTATTTTATAATCTTGTGAAAAGTTTATTTCTATTGTGTTCGATATTTTCCGCTGCATTCTGTTTCAAGGTTATGTGCACTTTAAGCACAACTTTGTTCACAACTCTGTCTATTCGAGTGAATCTGGTACCTTCAAATTCATTTGACCAAACAAGATATGGACAAATTTGTTACTCATTTGGAGATGCAAATGAATTTTTTTTATCACGCTAGTTAAATAAAGTATGAGATACATTTCGGCCCAATCGTGTTATTTAGCACTTAAGTCAAGCATGACTTAATAAATGGAGCCCGATCGCTGATGTTGTTCTTTTAATTTTACTTAAATGCATACAACAACATTCAGAAGAAAATATATGAACATTAAGTCGTGTGCATATGAATATATGGTGGTGCATATGAACTTATTGCAACCAAAAAAAAAATATATCAGAAAAAAAAAATGGCGCGTGCACTACATGCTCCTCGCTCGTGCAGTGCATGCGTCACGCGCGTGTCTAAGTGAGACGTGTTGCACAAGAGTGTAGCTCATTTTTTATTAAGTGCTCTATTATGCAATTTGATTTGTTTCCTAATAAGTGTCCTATTTCATAAATTTTGAAAAAAATGATGCAAAACTTTATATTTTACCAAAGTAATAAATGCTAATTATTTACTTTTTAAAGTTTTTAGTCAATAATTATAGATAAAAATAGTAATATATCAATTTCCTTGATATGTATGTTTTGATAGTTGGGGACACTTACTAAAAACCAAAGCGAGTATTATTAAAGATTTTAATGATGCAAGAGATGAGGAAGGTCTAATTTGGCTTGCTACCCATATGATACAATATTGGCAATGGGCCCGGCAAAATCATGGCCTATTTAAATAAAACTAGCATACGACACGTGCGTTGCACGTGAGACCAATTAGTAAGTAGGATTTATTCCATTATCATTTTCAAATCGATACACATCATTCATCCAATTGGGGCAGTAGAGGATGTCACACGACTTGGGGAGAACTCCTATAGATCAAGCCAAGTAGGATTCTTTAATGCATCGCTTCGCCACTTGGGAATCTCTGTTGCATTTTTTGGTGCTTCTTCAATCGAGTGCAATTTTATTTTGCGTTTTATTTTTTGTTTCATTTTTTTCTTTAACTATAGTTTTTGTGATACAATTAAAACTTTAGATATTAAGTAGGATTGACCATATCCAATTAGGTATATAATTATGTCATAGTATATATAATGTCAACTTTTTTAGTTGAGCATAAGATATTAAAACTTAGTAGAACATGGATGATTAACACATAATCGTTTGAACTCATTAAGCAACATCTTGTAGTGCATATTCAAATCATTGTCTCATGCCAAGGAAAAGACCAATAAAATTATAAAAAATTAATTCTCGATTATTTTCTCTACTCGTAAAATCTTACCACTTGTAAGAAATTGCGTAAGCAAAATATTTTGCATAATGATACAATAAATGATCCGACTTGAGATTCTGATTCCTTAAACATCCATTCCCCCATTTCAAAACAGAGCAAATGGCAATTGCGCAAACAAAAGGACCCGATGATCTACTAGCGTTGGAAGATATCGAAAAGATGAAGTACTCGTGGAACGTCGCACGTGAATCGCTCAGGCTTATGTTCCCTGCACCAGGATCACAATTTTCATATGAAATCGACGTGGGACAAATTCTTTGAGAGCTACATATATTTTTGTCCCACATCGATATTGAGAAGTAATAGAGCTTAAAAAACTTTCTATAAAAATGGGGCCCAATTAATCGCTTAGTCAAATATATAGTTTAATTTTTATTAAAAATTTAATATGTTATTAAGTCCTATTATAAAACCTACTACTTATTTTATATATGTCGTGTATTATTCATTTATTCTAGTGTGCACAAAAATAAAGATCATGGTCAACGGGATGATTCTGATCGGAACCGCGGGGTAAACAGACCGATTCAGTTACGACTATACAACATAATGAGAGGATTTCGACCTGAAACTGTAAGGGCTGACATGCCGATTCCAAACCGATGGTTCAATATATAATATGAATTTTTATTTATTAAATATTGCGTGACATGTATTTGATTTTTTATTGCGGCAAATTTTATCATAACATTTAATTCTTTACATAATTTATAAATTCAAACAAATTCAAATAATTAGTGAATATTATTTACATACAAATTAAGGACGAGAAGAAATATTACAATCACTTCTAAACGAGTTTAATAAATTATGCAATTTCCAAGTTATAGTTGATATTTAACTTTTTTTATCTTTTACAATTATTTTCTACAAAATCAATATCGTAGTTAATGGGCATGTAACGGGTTGGAACCGTGGGGTAGACGGGATGATTGCGAAGTGGTGGTTCGACTCTTTTATTTTTTGTTAATTTTATATTGAGCTCATATTGTAGGGTATTTATGATCACTTTCATTCTTATAGACAATCTTCAAAAAAAAAAATTCTAAATCATTTGGGAGTCATTCTTACAGACAATCTTCAAAAGTCGACTTGTGACAATATTTGAGAGTCAAATATGTTTTTGCCCACATCGATTTTGATTTTGAAGAAGAATAGAGCTTTAAAAATTATCAAAGAGATAAGGGTAGGTTATATTAGAATTTTTAACAGACATTACTATATATGGGTTTGAGACGTAAACATGTGATAAAATTATTTTTTAATTGAATTTAAGATATGTTTAAGTACATATAAATTCTAAACGAATTTAGTAGATTGCATTATCAAATCATTGAATGCAAAAATAATAAACAAGTAATATTTTTTTAATTTATCACATATTACTATCTATTAATTTTACAATTTTTTTAAAATATAATTTTCCATCAATTTTCGACGGGTTATACGGTACTTTATAATAGTACTGTAATTTCTTTTTATATGAAATATTCGTAATTATAAGAAGTTAATAAAATGCCTAACATATAATAATACTCATCTCTGTTATGGGGGCAAATAATAATTATTCAATGTTAAGCCATTTGCTATAATTTTGTGCAATCGTTTGACTACCACATCGAACCATAAGCGGACACGCAGTTACGGAATATTGCTCCCTTTGCAATAAAGATGAGAATCATATGTATCTACAGTCTCACCTCTGTCAAAGCTCGTTTTCACAAAGAATCCATAACTAATGGTTAAAACACGACCGTAACTTTCAGTGTTTTCAGAAATAGCACTATATGTTAAGAAATTTTAAATTTAGGATTATAATTTCCATTTTTGGCATTTACACTCTTATTTCAGATCCAAAACCAATTATTTGGACTTTTTGATAACACCTAGAGCCTATTGGTGACATGAACGTGCCATGCCTCCTTTCATTGTTACTATCGATATTTGTTTTAGCATATTTGTCATTATCGAAATAAGGAAATTAAGAAACCAATTATTTGCCACATTGTAGGAAAATGACGAGTTTCTTTCATTTTAAGTCCTTAGTTTTATTTTAGGCTGCAAATGTAACAAATAATTGTTTTTGATAACTGATTAATTTCTTTCTTTCTTTCAATAAATGAAAATGACCCCACTTAAAATGTTAAGCGTTATTCCCTTTATATGTATTCTACTTTTAGGGTAATAAGGTACTAATACTAACATTCTCCACTCACAATATTTCTACAATCTGCTCTCACCCACTCTCCGTTTCTTAAAACATATGTTACTCCTTTCGGACTATACTTATCGTGGACGGAGGGAGTATAGTTTTTGTTTTGTTCAACATATTCCAATATATAATTGAACTAGCATGGTAAGGAACTTTTGTGTCTGTTTTATTTTACTGGTACAAAAAATTAAGGAAAAAACTCCCGCGGCTGACCTAGTCTCTAATTAAGTCATAATTAGAAGGTATTTGGATGTTTAAATAGAGCTTAATATTTATTAATTGTGATTTCGTAGTCCATGATTAATGTTTAAAAACCTAATTGGAGTCCAGTAGTTCAAACGCACATGTTACGTGTAAGGTGCCCCGTCCATTTCTCTCAAATTAGAGCTTTTTCTAGGACATAATTTTTAGCGCTTTGCAAATACAAAATAAATTTTTGGAGGACGAATTATTACCGTCAAACAATATATTATAGCATAATTACAATTAAACTAGCTAATAATCGCAAATAATATTGCTTTATAGAAGTTTGACTAATTAATAAGAATCCAAATCACCCGTAAATCTCCAATATCTATATTTAAATGGTTGAAACACTAAATTGTGAATTATGTAGTCCCACTTAATAAGGAACGCACTGACTAAATCATTTGAATATCTTGTAAAATATTTCTTTTCTTAATCCCCACGATATGCTTTCCATGTAAATTTATATTATACTACTACACTCTTATTATTGATTGAGAAACCTCTATCACCAAAGTCATCTGTGATATACCCATCATTCTCACGTGATAAGATACTTTCTACCAAATATTATAAAGATGCCAAAAAAATTGTGCACCATCATTGTATAAATCACAAAAACTCTTGTACAACTGTTGTACCGTACATCATGTTCGATCCAACCAACATGCCCCACGCGTGAGCCACTTCACGCGCTAGTTAGGGGAATTGACCCCTAACTAATATATCTTCTCTTAATAACAATTTTTCAACTCGCTCATACCAAATCTGGGGTCAAATGATGAGAAAAGAGTAAGCGCTTTGATATTCAGAGCACTCACAAAAATTCACTCAAAAATAATTTTAACTTTAAATTTAATCTAGAATAACAAAAAGTTTCTGAAAAGCTCGTAAAACAATCTCCCAATTGCTCATAATTTTATAGTACAATATTTTCAAATTGCTTATTATGTTGGCTGGCAAAACGATTCGATCCATTTCCAAAGGATATATTTCAAACTAAAAAACTAAGCCCATTTTTACCTCTTCTACCCAATGAACCAATTGAAAGAAATTAGACATCATTCTCTGCCCTCCTTCACATATTGTTCTTTGCATCTTTTTTTATTTAATGTCAAATTGTAAGTATTATGACTCGAAACATGCATGCACTAATTAGTTTACATTCCAATTACTATTCAAAAGTCTCCTCATTATTGATTAGCACGTGGTCGATGAAGCCAGCTAGCCCGAACAATAAATCTCTCTTTATGGAAGGGATATATATTTCAACTTTCAAATCACAATAAGGTGTGCGTTATCTTTCTATTTTATTTAAATTTGTGTTTGATTAATATTAATTAAATTGTTAATATTGTGATCTATATAAAATTAGGAGCGAAAACTTAAAATAGTCCTTTCTCAAAGAAAAGATGAATTATGTCGCTTAGAAATTAAAAGTCTTCAACTAGCGCTTTAAACTTTCCTACTATCCCCTTCTTTCATATACAAAGACCAACTTTTTTGTATGAATCTTCCTGTGGTTGTAGGATTTTACGGCGACAGCGTTGAGTTTCGGATGTGGGCGGTGTGATTTCCGGCAAAAAATATTAAAAATTTGAATCATACACACGAAGACTAACTTTCATGTATGATGTGTCACATGATACATGAAAGTTAGTTTTCGTGTATGATACAAATTTGGAATATTTTTCACCGGAAATTTTCGGGCATGATTTATACATGGAAGTTAGTCTTCATGTATGATACAAATTTTCGCCGGAAATCGCTCCGCCATGCCGTGATCGCACTGTTGTCGTCGGAAAATTGTATCACCGCTAGAAGATTTATACATGAAATTAGTCTCCGTGTATGAGTCAAATTAATGTTAGTCTCATTTATTCCCATTAATGGTGTTTTAGTCTTTTCCAAAACTAAAGTGACATTTGGAGTGTTTTAATTTATGTGAGACATTTTGCACTTTTTTTGGACAAAAAAGTGACATTTTTTCCAATATTACCTTTAAAATTAGTACTCGTTCCGTCCACTAAATTGTTGCTCACATTTGACCCAAGTTTAAAAAAAGTGAATTGACTTGGTAGAATGTAATAAAGTTAAATTATACCATTAATTAAAATACGAGTATAGCGGATTGTTGTGATTGAAATAAAATAGTGATGTGTAGACCTACTTCTATAAATATGAGCTAGTTTTTCATTTGCATTTTATAAAAAGAAATGTGAGCAACTACTTTATAGACGGAAGGGGTAGTATATAATAATATCATGCATTTGTGGGATAAGGCTGGAGCTCCCCTATATATATAAGCGCCATCCGTAGTTTTGCAAGAGCAAGTAAGAGCGAGAGAAAATAAATTAACCGTTTTTTGCAGTAAAAATGGCGATCGAAATTAAGATAATCTCAACAGAAATGATCAAACCATCTTCTCCAACCCCAAAATCTCTGCAAATTCACCAGCTTTCACTACTTGATCAAATTGCTCCACCAATGTTCGCTCACCTCATCTACTTCTACTCATCAAACCTCAAAATTCCCAACTCCCAAAAGTCAGAGCACCTCAAAAAATCCTTGTCTGAAACCCTCAAAATATTCTACCCTCTCGCCGGCCGCCACGTCGGAAGCCTCCACGTCGACTGCAACGACGCCGGCGTACCCTTTTTCGAGGCTGAAGAAAATTGCGATCTTTCACTAATCATCACCAATCCAGACCCCAAAAACGCAGACAGATTCATGCCTTACAAGAGCAACGAGCTCCAGGATTTCTGCATGGCTGTTCAAGCAACCTATTTCCTCTGCGGCGGCGTCGCGGTTGCGCTTCTCATCTCCCACAAGCTCGCCGACGCATCATCTTTGGCCTTATTCGGAAAAATTTGGTCCACCGTCGCCAAAAACGGGGCGGCCGCCGTCCACCCCGTACCGATGTTCGACGCCGCCACCGTTTTCCCACCACGGGATGTCTCCGGGTTCAAGCAGGAAGTGGGAATGAAGAAAGAAGAGATCGCCGCCAGAATCTTCACGTTTCCCGCCACGAAGATCGCCGCTCTACAAGAAAAGTACTCCGCCGGCGGGCGCCGCCCGAGTCGGGTGGTGGCGCTATGGGCCTTTATATGGACCCAGTTAATGTCCTTCATAAAGCCCGAGCCGAGTAAGATCTGCATCCTTATCATTCCAATAAACTTACGGACCCGGGCCGACCCGCCGCTATCCGAATACCTTTTTGGAAACCTATATACAGTTTCGACTGCGATGCCGGAGGCGGGGGACGGCGGCGTGAAGTTTGTGAAGATAGTAGAGGAAGCCATGAAAGCGATCGACGGCGGCCACGTGGCTTGGATGAAGGAGGGAGAGAGTTTTTATAATATGACGAAAGAGAGGACGATGGCTATGGACAGTACAACTGAGCTGGTTGTGTTCAACTTCAATAGTCTATGCGGGTTTCCGTTTTACGAAGCGGATTTTGGGTGGGGCAGACCCGTTTGGGTCGGGCAGGGCGTGGTCCCCTATCCAAATACTGTTGCATTTACGGATATGAAGAGTGGAGGTGGAATAGAGGCATCAATTCATTTGACCAAACAAGATATGGACAAATTTGTTACTCATTTGGAGTTGCAAATGTAAAATTTTTATCACGCTAGTTAAATAAAGTATCAGATACATTTCGGCCCAATCGTGTTATTTAGCACTTGAGTCGAGCATGACTTGATAAATGGAGCCCGCTCGCTGATGTTGTTCTTTTAATTTTACTTACCAAATGCATACAACAACATTCAGAAGAAAATATATGAATATTAAGTTGTGTGCATATGAATATATGGTGGTGCATAAGAACTTATTGCAAAAAAAAAAGAATTAGGGCGTGTGCATAACATGCTCCGCGAGCTCGTGCAGTGCATGCGCCACTTGCGCGTTTAAGTGAGACGTGTTGCACGGCTCATTTTTTATTAAGTGTTCTATTATACAATTTGATTTGTTTCCTAATAAGTCTCCTATTTCATAAATTTTGAAAAAAAATGATGCAAAACTTTATATTTTACCAAAGTAATAAATGCTAATTATTTACTTTTTAAAGTTTTTAGTCAATAATTATACAAAAAATTAGTAACATATCAATTTCCTTGATATGTATGTTTTGACAGTTGGGGACACTTATTAAAAATCAAAGCAAGTATAATTAAAGATTTTAATGATGCAAGAGATGAGGAAGTACTAATTTGGCTTGCTAGCTATAAGTTTGTGACTATGATACAATATTGCCAATGGGCTCGGCGAAATCATGGCCTATTTAAATAAAACTAGCATACGACACGTGCGTTGCACGTGAGACCCATTAATAAGTAGGATTTATTCCATTATCGTTTTCAAATCGATACACATCATTCATCCAATTGGGGTAGTAGAGGATGTCACACGACTTGGGGAGAACTCCTATAGATCAAGCCAAGTAGGATTCTTTAATGCATCGCTTCGCCACTTGGGAATCTCTGTTGCATTTTTTGGTGCTTCTTCAATCGAGTGCAATTTTATTTTGCGTTTTATTTTTTGTTTCATTTTTTTCTTCAACTATAGTTTTTGTGTTACAATTAAAACTTTAGATATTAAGTAGGATTGACCGTATCCAATTAGGTATATAATTATGTCATAGTATATATAATGTCAACTTTTTTAGTTGAGCATAAGATATTAAAACTTAGTAGAACATGGATGATTAACACATAATTGTTTGAACTCATTAAGCAATATCTTGTAGTGCATATTCAAATAATTGTCTCATGCCAAGGAAAAGACCAATAAAATTCTGAAAAATTAATTCTCGATTATTTTCTCTACTCATAAAATCTTATTACTTGTAAGAAATTGTGAAAGCAAAATATTTTGCATAATGATGCAATAAATGATCCGACTTGAGATTCTGATTCCTTAAACATCTATTCCCCAATTTCAAAACAGAGCAAAAGGCAATTGCGCAAACAAAAGGACCCGATGATCTACTAGCGTTGGAAGTAATCACTAAATTACTGAGCAAAAGGCAATTGCGCAAACAAAAGGACCCGATGATCTACTAGCGTTGGAAGTAATCACTAAATTACTTAGCAAATTATCCGTAACTCAAACGGAGTAATTGTAGCAATAGCAATCGAGTATCGTATCCACAATGACTATTGAACGAAAATATAGTGAAAACAAAGTTCATACACTTTCCTACTATTCAAGCTCTAGGATTAGTCATGATTGAAGATGTTTCAACTTAAAGAAATAGAAATCAACAATTAGAGAGCATATAAAAGGAATTAAAGCAATAAACGATCAAGGAAGATAATATAAAACGGGGGTTGATTCTAGGAACATAGCTTGACTCAAAATGATGGGGAATTAGGCCATTTTTAATTCAATTCAAGCAAAGGAATCACACACATATGCACATTCTCTCTCTCGAAAAGTGTAATACCCCGGATATTTATTCCGTCATTAAAATAAAAAGTTAATTAATAATTAAGGCTTTGCACGCCTAAGACTGACGGTGAAATCCGTTTCAGAAAATAAATTCCAGAAGTTGGTCGAACGACTACTATATTAGGGTTTTCGCGTCCGATAGATTTTTCGTTCAAAAACTCAGATTGAAAAACCGTCGAACTTTACATTCACTTTTTCTTCGATACGAGTTCACCGGAGAAAGTCAGTCTTTATCATTTTTCCGGACGAATTTTAGACTGTCTAATCCCGACTTTTTCTTGGATTTTGAAAAACGAATTAGGTTTTCTGAGTATGTGATTTATTTCTAATCTAACGGACGAATTAGATTTCGTCGAATTCGTAACTACCTAAGAAAGTTTTTCTCGACTTTTATATCGACGTTCTAGACCCGAAAACGAGATATTTCCGTCAAATAATTCGCAACCAAACGCACCTTAGCAAGTCACCACCTTAGTTGTTAGATATTTTTACACCTTTATGTAAGTATACATGAGTCATCTCTCTCTCTCCCTCACTCCACATTGCCGCCACCCCTCCTTCATCTCTCTCTCTCATTTTTCTTTCTCATTTTCTCCATTAAAGCTTCATCCTCCAAGCTTTTCTCAAGAACACAAGTCTCTCATCTACCGGTCGATTTCATTTCCGACTTCATATTTATAAGATGGTTAGCAGCACATGTCTAGTATTGGAGTTCAACAAGATCCTTTGTGTTCTGATAAGAGTGAATTTATCGAGCTTCTAATTTTTGATTGTGTGTTTTCTGCTGTGGTTTGGTATTCAATTCGGCAAAATATATCATAACCTAATCTTGGAACAGTCGACCCAACTAATCAATTATAGATTAAATAAATGCAAAATAAATGAAAAAAAAATTAACGTATAAATTTATTATTCGGAGAGATAAACTCTAGTTAATAATTATAAAGCCATACTAAAACAGACTTCTCCCGTCCATAATTAGGTCACAATTCTTTTATCGATGTGTCCACAATAATGAAGTCATTTATAATTTTTTTATAATTCCCCACACCCTTACTTTATAAATTGCCACTACATTTTTCATTATTTTCATGACTAGCTAACATGTCCCACTTTTTTCATTTAATCAACTACAATTCAAATTCATCCAAATCAACATGGTCCCCTGCTCCAGAAATACTACCTATCTAACATTTAGTAAAACTTCCACTGAGACGTGTGTCACCTAATTATCATGAATGGAGAAAGTATATAAGTGAAAAAAAATATGAATAATACTTAGGGCACGTATGTGACGCCAATTATGGGACATAGAATCCTAGAATCCTATTCGTGGT
This sequence comes from Schizonepeta tenuifolia, assembly GCA_029490685.1. NCBI lineage: Eukaryota > Viridiplantae > Streptophyta > Magnoliopsida > Lamiales > Lamiaceae > Schizonepeta > Schizonepeta tenuifolia. The sequence continues at coordinate 126,358,993 of CM055956.1, forward strand.
AATTTCAATTTATGCGTCTGTAGGACACATTTAGGCCTGAACGCATAAGTTTGGGCTAAATATCACGTGAGATGCACACGAGCGCCATCTGGAGCATGTTTTGTTTTACGTGATATCCACTTATGCAGCTACACTTAATAAAAAACGTGAAAGACCTTTCACTTCCCCCAGTTTCATTTTTGTGTTGTGACATTTTTTATGATGGTAGAACAAACTAGGTGAAACTATTTTGCTGCAGTTTTAGATTAAGAAATGCCGCAGCAACTTCATGACAGCAACATCCCGACCAAAATGAGATTAAGCATAGCAGCATCCGAGAATCCCTATCACGCTATCAATGAGGCTTTCCCTGCACCAGGCTGTAGCAGAAATTCTGGAAGAAAGTAGCTGTACAGTAACAACTCAATGCCCAAAAGTTTACCTCTTCTTTTCTCATTGTTGCATTTTATCGCACAGTTTGCGTTCATGAGATTTACATGGCAGCAGCTCCAGCTCCAAATCTAGCTATTTTGAAGGTGTTCTTGCTTCATGATTATATTTTATTTGGGGGAAATGGAAGACGTTTCCCGTTTTTTATTAAGTGCTCGTTTGGTTCAACTAGAGGAATGAAAAGGGAATGGAATCAAGTTAAGAGGAGGAATAGTAAAAATAAGCGTCACTTTTATAAAGTGTTTGTTTCAACCGCTGAAAGGAATCATATCTAAGAGAAATGAATCTGCAAAGGAAATTTTTTTATTACTCCTCTAGTTTGGAGGGTAACCACTTGGGATAGATAATGATGAGATAACCACTTGGGATCCTTTGTCCCCACCTTTAGTGTCCCATTTTGTCCCACAATTGGTATCTCATTACGTATTTGTCATTTTTTTCAATTCATAATGGGGTGTCCCATAACAACTAGCTTGTTTCCAAATAAGGAAACAATTAATCCTTCAAAACTTGTGGGTCATACCATTTAATTCAATTTTTAATCTTCACCTTAATACCCGTGTTCAAACGAATTAAGCCACTTATTCCGGAATGAAGGGAGTGTAATTTTACACGTCTCTAAGGTTCGAAATCTAGGTCGAATCTACAACACTTGTACTTGGAAAGTGTTGTTTACCTGTATTGTGCGCTTTGCAGGCTACTGCACAAGGGATGAGGGTTTACTCAGAGCAGCTGCGGGTTCCCACGACATAAACAAAAAAAAGGAGTGTAATTTTACAACTATTAACTAAAGTTCATGCATCGATCCGAACAGGGATTCTATATTTTTTGTTTAAATTGCATTTTTTATTGTTAATTGATTATTATGGTTTATTATTCCAAAATTAAGATTTATAATTTGTATTAATTAAATATTATATGTCACTAAATCTTTATTTTTAAATAATTAAAATAGATATATTAATAGTGGAATACGGAGATATATAAAGAGATGAAGGGTCCAGTGGAAAGAGAACCATGGCATAGAATGATAAGTAACAATGATGCCCCCCGAAGTGTGTATTTGTGACTTGGTTGGCGTTAAAGCAAAAACTAGCTACATGCTATCACTTGAGAAAGATTGGCATTGAAAGGAATCCTATTTGTTGCTTATGTGGTGTGGAAGAGGAGACTATCGACCACCTTTTCTTTGCATGCAGCTTCTCAGCCCAAGTTTGGGCAGCAGTAACGGGATGGATGGGGATCACACATACCCCTAGAGGTTGGAATGAAGAAATGAGGTTCATGCAGATTTTTTGTGGCTCGAACACTGGCAAGCAACGTGTGTCTAGATTGGGATGGCCATTACTATCTATTGGATTTGGAAGGAACGTAATATGCGAATCTTCCAAGACAAGGTGAGGAGTGCTGAAAATGTGATTAGACAGTGCCAAATCGTGGCTTCTTGTCGTTGCAATGGTTTGCCCAAATTAGCTAGAATTATTGCTAGATTAAGTAGCTAATTAGTTGCTTTAGGGTTTGCTGTTTGTAAAAGTTTGAACTTCATGCCAATTTTGGTTAAATAAACATCTATTTACCAAAAAAAAAAATAGTGGAATACGGAGTGACGGACATAAGTTGAAAAGCGATGATCCATAATAAGATAATGTGAAATAGTAACTTTCTTCTTCCCCGAATCTCTTCGATATTAGTTTGTGTATATATATATATATTATTCAACCTCTGATCAGAAGCAAGCATGGAGGCCTCGATGCCTTATCTTCTCTCTCTTCTCCTTGTTCCCCTCTCTCTCTATCTCTATCTCTTCACTCGCAAGAAGGGCTCCGGTGATCTGCCTCCGGGCTCCGATGGTTGGCCGATCCTTGGCGAAAACTTGCAACTCGCCATATTCAGAAACTAGTGAGAGAAAGGATGAGGAAATACTCTCCGGTGATATTCAGAACCTCATTGCTGGGAGAGAGAGTGGTGGTGCTGTGCGGCGCAGAGGGCAACAAGTTCGTGTTCACCAACGAGGACAAGCTCTTCCGCCGATGGCCGCCAGTGTCGATGAGGAAAGTTATGTTCCCGTATCCCGATGAGAGCCGAAGTCAGCATCGGGATCCGGTACTGATCACCTTCCACAACTTCCAGTACGACGCTCTGAAGCCGGAATCACATAAACAGTACGTCAGTACGTGGGCGTGCTCTACGCCTCGGCCCGCGACCACCTACTCGGGGAGTGGAACCCTAGTACGGTGGTGCGGGCCCTCCCGTCCACGATGAGATACACCTTGGAATTGGTGTGCAGAGTCTTCATGAAGGTGGCCGACACGGAGCGTGTGGTGGCCACGCTCTTTGAACCCTTTTCTCGTATGACTAAGGGGTCTATATCCGTCCCCGTGCACTTCCCGGGGACGGCCTTCAACCGCGCCCTCCGCGGAGGCAAAGTGGTGCGGGGTGAGCTGCGGAGGATTGTGGAAGAGAGGAGGAAGGAGTTGATCATGACGTCGTTGTTGCCACCGCCGGAAAATAAGAATGACGACCGGCTGTCGAAGATGGTGCGGGCCACGGTTGAGGATAGCAAGATTGTTGACGTCATTGTTGGTTTGCTTGTTAATGCTGACTATGAAGTCTCTTGTGCACTCACTGTTGTAATTAGTTTTCTTTCCCAACTCCCACACATTTACCACCATGTTCTTAAAGGTATGTCGGATCCTCTACTTTCTATTTGTGTTTCATCCTCTATTATATTTGCTGAAACGTTTGATGTGCCCGATTTGATAATTTAATTATGGCAAGCAAAATTTATTCGATCCAATTAATACTCTTTACGTTGCGTTCAACTTGACTCGTTTCTTTTTTGCACGAAGATTAAGATAAAGGGATTAGATGTAAAACGTGTATTTAGTGTAGTTGGCGACATACTTCAGCATGACGCAAAAAATGTCGCAAATTAACTTTTGCAACCCTAAAACAGTCGTTAGTGACACATTTCTTAGGTCTCAAAAGCTCAATTTTCTTGTAGTGATGTTTAGTGTAGTTGGTATAGAATATTTATTGTTGATAATAAAATAATATTTGCCAAAAATGGAAACGAGCGACATTGCGTGAAACGGCCAGAATTTAATACTAGTCAAATTAAACGGGACAAAATTAGTATATATTAAGGATAATTTAAGTATGGATGGTAAAATTTATTCCATCCAATTAATATTCTCTTCGTCCTGTTCAAATTGGCTCATTTTATTTTGGCACGAAGATTAAGATAAGGGGATTAGATGTAAAACGCGTGTTTAGTGAAGTTGGTATAGAATATTTTATTGTTGACAATAAAGTTGAGATAGTGTTGTTCCACTATTTCTATATAAAGGGTGTGTTTAGTACACTTGGTATAGAATATTTTATTGTTGATAATAAAGTAATCTTTGCCAATAAAGGAAACGAGCCAAGTGGAGTGAAATGGACATAAATTTAATACTGGCCAAGTTAAATAGGACACAAACATTATATATTAAGGATAAAATACAAATATGAAATAGAGGGTTCCAATTACATTTTGAATTTGTTTTTACTTATATATGTCTAATTGATGTTTTTTCCCCTTTACTCCACCCCATAAGGATTATCATTAAAGATAAATTATCATAATTAAGGCCAGTTTGGATAAAAATTATTTATTAATATGTGTGCAGAACCAAATGAATTATTTTTGTTTAATTACAATTATTATTATTAATGAGCCATACTATAAAATTTACTCCCTCTGTTTTTTTATAAGTGTCCTTTGCCATTAAAACACACATACCAAAGAAATTGATAAATTACTATTTTTATCTATAATTATTAAGTAGAAAAATTTAAAAGTAAATAATTAGCATTTATTATTAAGGTATAATGCAAAGTTTTGCATCATTTTTTTCCAAAATATGGAACTTATAAAAAAACGGAGAGAGTATCATTAAAGATCGCTAATGTGGAATGATCAATTTAACAGCTAATAGTGACGAAATGAGAAATGTTTGAAATAGTAACCTACTTAATAGATCTAGACGTCTACAATATCAAGTCTCCAGCATTGCTAGGAGATTGGATGCATATCTTCCCAACCTCTGCACCCTACATTTTATCCCCTCTATCTGACGTTCTAACAAATATGATATAAATGTTGGAAAATATAAAAAATAATTAAACTTGATTTTGTAGTAGATATTTTGTTAAGAAATATCTAGATACAATAATCAAAAGAAAAGTAGAGAATATTCTAGAATTGTAAAGAATTAGGGAGAAAAGATTAGAAAAATCTAGAAATGAGAAATTAAGGAAATGTGGTAGAAAAATCTAGAAAAGGAATTATCTAGATAAACTATTCCTAACCACATATGTATCTATAAATATGATGATGTATGCTTAATTATGTAGATGAAATGAATTGTAGAAGTGAAGTGAATTAAGAAACTTGTCTCCCACTCTCATACACACATACACGTCCACACACCCACACTTTACAAATATATAAAATCCTCCAATATTTAATTAATTCTCCCACATATATATTTCTTATATTTCCAACAAAGTGGTATCAGAGCCATAAAATCCTACCTGTAGGATGGCAAATTTGTCGTCGTTTCAAGTCCCCATGCTCAATAAGAGCAATTTTGACAATTGGAGTATCAAGATGAAGGCGCTATTGGGAGCCCACGACGTCTGGGAGATCGTGGAGAGTGGCTACGAGGAGCCACAAGACGAGGCCGCACTATCCCAACAACAAAAGGATAGGTTGCGAGATGCGAGAAAGAGAGACAAGAAGGCTCCCTATCTCATTTATCAAGCGCTAGGGGACGACGATTTTGAGAAGATCTCGAGTGCGAGCACCGCCAAAGAAGCGTGGGAGAAGCTCCAGATCTCGTGCAAAGGAGCGGAGCAAGTAAAGAAGGTACGTCTCCAAACTCTAAGAGGAGAATTTGAGTCTTTACATATGAAATAGTCCGAATCAGTTTCGGATTATTTTTCAAGAGTTTTGGCGGTCACTAATCAAATGAAGAGAAATGGCGAAAAATTGGAGGATGTTAGAATCATGGAGAAAATATTATGTTCACTAACTCCAAATTTTGAGCATATTGTTGTGACAATAGAAGAAACTAAAGATTTAGAGAAGATGACTATCGATCTCTTGTTGGGATCGTTACAAGCATATGAGGAGAAACAGAAAAAGAAACAAGAAATTGTCGAGCAACTTTTAAAGTTGCAAGTGAGTCCAAAAGAGAAAGAAGAAAGTTCGAGCAATGAAGGTGGCGGACAAAGAAGAGGTGGCGGACAACGACAAGATCGAGGTCGTGGCCGTGGATATGGACGTGGACGTGGACGAGGCTATTTCGCTAACAATGAAGACAGAAAGGAGTTCTCAAGTAGCGGACGAGGGAGGAGCAACCCACAGTCGAGGTACAATAAATCTTCAATAAAGTGTTATAATTGTCATAAATTTGGGCACTATGCTTCCGAGTGCAGAGATACGAAGTCGAATGTTGAGGAGAAGGCTAATTACGCTGAGAATATGAGTGAAGAAAATGGGAGTGTACTTCTAGCATATAAAGGAGAAGCTGGAAGACAAGATGACACGTGGTACCTCGACACAGGCGCAAGCAACCACATGTGCGGAAAAAGAAGCATGTTCGTGGAGCTCGATGAGTCGGTAAGTGGTAATGTCTCCTTTGGTGATGAATCTAGAATTCCCGTAAAAGGAAAAGGAAAGATTTTAATTCGGTTGAAGAATGGAGCTCATGATTTTATTTCTAACGTTTATTACGTGCCCAATATGAAAAATAATATATTGAGTTTGGGACAACTCTTAGAGAAAGGTTATGATATTCATACGAAAAATTATAGCCTTTCAATAAGAGATGGCAAAAATAATCTAATTGCCAAGGTGCCAATGTCCAAAAATAGAATGTTTTTATTAAATATTCAAAATGATGTGGTTAAATGCCTTCAAGCCTTCTATAAAGATAAATCCTGGTTATGACATCTCCGTTTTGGGCACTTGAATTTTGGTGGTTTAAAATTATTATCAAGAAAAGAAATGGTGAGAGGCCTACCACCAATCAAGCATCTCGATCAACTCTGCGAAGGCTGTCTACTCGGGAAGCACTTCAGAAAGCCGTTCCCAAAGGAGTCGCGTTCAAGAGCTCAAAGGCCATTGGAGTTAATCCATGCTCACGTGTGCGGGCCAATCAAGCCAAGCTCCCTCGGTAAAAATAATTATTTTCTACTTTTTATTGACGATTTTTCTAGAAAAACGTGGGTATACTTCTTGAAGCAGAAATCAGAAGCATTTGGAGCTTTCAAGAAATTCAAGGCTGCCGTCGAGAAAGAGGGTGGACTAGAAATCAAAGCTTTGAGGACAGATCGAGGTGGAGAATTCACATCCAAGGAGTTTCTAGAATTTTGCAAAGTAAGCGGAATTCGACGGCTACTAACAGTCCCGAGGTCCCCCAACAAAATGGAGTGGCGGAACGGAAGAACAGAACCATCGTGAAGATGGCTCGTAGCATGCTCAAGACGAAGAATTTGCCCAAAGAGTTTTGGGCAGAAGCAGTGGCGTGCGCTGTGTACCTGTCCAACAGATCTCCAACAAGGAGTGTATGGGGAAAGACTCCTCAAGAAGCTTGGAGTGGAAAAAAGCCGTGGATCGCCCACTTGAGAGTGTTCGGGAGCAAAGCATATGCACATGTACCAGATCAGACAAGGAGCAAGCTCGACGATAAAAGCAAGCCATTATCTTCATCGGGTACGACTCTAACTCTAAAGGTTATAAGCTTTACGATCCAAACTACGAAGAAAACTGTGATAAGTCGAGACGTGGAGTTCAATGAAGAAGGAGTATGGGATTTCAGCTGCAACAACGACAGTGACTTCACATTCGTTCCTCAATTTGAATATCAAGAGATGATCGAGCAAGTGGAAGAAACTCAACAAGAACCGGCGACTCCACCTACTTCACCGTTGCAAGTTGTTCAAGAGTCACCACCCTCTTTCTTAAATGAAAGAGAAGCGTCACGCACAAGGACCTTAAATGAGATCTACGATGAGACTGAAAGGTTAGAAGATCTCATGCTATTTTGTTTTTCTGCTTATGAGCCATTAACTTCTGAGAAAGATAAGCCAAAAGCAAAATGGAGAAGTTCACGAGATTCAGAATTGAAGACCAACAAGAAGATCCGCACGTGGGTGAAGAAAGCAAAGATTCAACCTAGCGAAAACATCGCATGTCACAAAGTGAATGCATATAGCTAGAGAAGGGATTATATGAATAAGAAGAAGGCAGCTACATGGGGAAGAGATTTAATATTCCGGAGTGAAATAAGGCGCAGACACTCGCTTCCACTACATCAGAGAATGCATCGCAAAGAAGGAGGTTCAAGTGGAGTACATGAAATCACAAGACCAAGTTGTCGATATCTTCACGAAGCCACTCAAGTACGAAGATTTTATCAGGCTCAGAAATTTGCTCACAATGACAAATCAAGTTTAAGGGGGGGTGTTGGAAAATATAAAAAATAATTAAACTTGATTTTGTAGTAGATATTTTGTTAAGAAATATCTAGATACAATAATCAAAAGAAAAGTAGAGAATATTCTAGAATTGTAAAGAATTAGGGAGAAAAGATTAGAAAAATCTAGAAATGAGAAATTAAGGAAGTGTGGTAGAAAAATCTAGAAAAGGAATTATCTAGATAAACTATTCCTAACCACATATGTATCTATAAATATGATGATGTATGCTTAATTATGTAGATGAAATGAATTGTAGAAGTGAAGTGAATTAAGAAACTTGTCTCCCACTCTCATACACACATACACGTCCACACACCCACACTTTACAAATATATAAAATCCTCCAATATTTAATTAATTCTCCCACATATATATTTCTTATATTTCCAACAATTAACCCCTGCAAACTCATTAACACAATTATCGACAAATTGAAATGCTCATTTGATTCAAGTAGAGGAATGGAAAAGGAATAAAATAAGTCTAGGGGAGGAATGGAAACAACAGCCCTTACTTTTATAAGGTGTTTGGTTCAACAATGAAAATGAATCATATGTAAGGAAAATACATCCAGAAAGGAAATGATTTTGTTATTCCTCTAGTTTGGAGGGTAACATTTTAGAATGTGTTACCCTCACGTAAGGGTAATGGTTGAAGCATTACTCAAACCAAACAACAAGTAATGGATTCAATTAAGTGAATCCCTTTTCATATCACAAAAATGCCCAACTGAACAAGAACTAAGTATATCAGTGCACCAAAAAACATGCACAACTGCCAAGATGCCAACTATAAATGTCCAAATACAATAGCAAAATATTCTTCTTTTACATCTACAATTGGAGCAAAAACTAAGATATATGGTAAATAAATTGTGAAAGAATAATATAGAATGATTTGTTGTAGTTTGATCATAGTGAAGATAGATTCTTTAGTAAAAAGAAAAAGAAAAAAAAAGAAAAAAAAGAGAGGTCTTGAAATTGTAAATTACCTCAAAGATGATTTTTTTTTTCATGTAAACTTGTTGACGATGTGATTTAGTGTATTCCTCCGAACATATATATGCAATTCAATATGCAATTCAGTGATTTTTTTTCCAAGGCTATGCAATTCAGTGATAAGAAAAACATATCGAGAAATTTACAATGACAAGAAAAGAAATTGTAGAGAGGCCGATAGAATAGGGAGAGAATGGTGTGGCCGTTGTTTTTGAAACTAACTGCTTTACTAAAATAAATTAAAATATAATATATATTTGGACACACTGTATCTAGCCACACTAAATAAAAAAAAAGTAATATAGGTTTTGATAAAAGGAAATATATCCTAATTGGGGAATCTAAACCCTAAGAAAAAATATGTGAGTATTTCTATTTTTATCTTTTTTACGCGTGTGGTCTACTACAATGTGTCTGAATAGAATTATTAAATATAAATATAACATTTAAATTGATTGCATTCACATACATACTTATGGAATTGTTCCTCAATTTGATATTAACTACAAATTTGCCCCTAGATTTTGCAATTGATTGTTGATTGAGAACTGGTTATTTATATTTATAGATTAGGATATTCATAATTTTGTATATATTTAACTAACAAAACTTTCTCCTTATCATAAATGTTTCAATTTTTATATAATTTCAACTTTATATATTATATAATCGATAAATCGTTAACTTACGCGGTTGAAGAAATAGACCATCAATAGCAGGACGGAAGGAGTATTTATTTGCGGACGGAAAGGTTATTAATTCAACATAGGGGACGTATTCGGAAATCAAGATTTAGAGTTGCCGAATTGCTAAGGTGCGTGTGCAATGGACCAAAGATATAAATTGTGCTGGCCCAATTATTTTAAAGGAAATAGATGTGGGTGTATACATGCGGAATAGAATTTCCCCTGTTCCAAAATTCAGTCGGATTTCTAATTTTTTGATATGTATCTGTCCAATTTCAATTTTCAGGTCGGACAACATTTGAATTTTTTGATATTAATTTTGTTCTATTTTATTATGATTTGTTTTTTAGTTTGAAGATTGAAGCAAAACATTGAATATTTCGAATAAAACTATTTTATCAGTATCTAATTAGTTAAGGTTTATGATAATATAAATATATATTAAGAATAATATGATCTCAACACAGAAAAAAACTAGTAGCCTAAAAACTATGAATGTTTTCTGATTTTTAATTTGAGCTCCAAAATCAGAAAACGTCTGAAATTAGGGTTTTACAAAGAGATAATATATAGCTAGTAAGTACAAAAAAAATTTGGTCATTTTGTGATTTTGTAGTTCAATCCAAAAATCAGAGATAAAGAAGCTAAAGGTAAGCTGGCAGACATTTTGGATGGTCCATTCTTCCCACAAGAATCCGGCCTACTTCCCAGAGCCGGAGAAGTTTGATCCATCGCGGTTTGAGAGGAGTGGGCCCGCACCTTACACATTCGTTCCATTTGGGGGAGGAGCGAGAATGTGCCCGGGGAAAGAGTATGCGCGCCTTGAAGTGCTGGTGTTCATGCACAATGTGGTGACAAGGTTCTAACTTCAGAAGCCGATACCTAATGAGAAGATAGTTTTCTATGCTTCGCCTACGCCGGTTCATGGCCTTCATAGAAATGACTAGATCAAATTTGGAGATTCTGCCATTGTTAATTTGTTTGTTTTGTATGATCTTATTAGCTTTGCATGATATGAATGCATTTCTTGTTTTTATGTTTGTATTTTGATAATAATCTACGGAAGTAGAGCCTAGAATGTAAGAATATGGACAAAGTATAATGAAATATATGTGCTGCTGTTTTTGGGAGAAGTTGCAGAATTCAATAGTTATTTTGTTTTTTGAAATTATTACATCTCTTTGTAGATTCACAAAGTAAGGTATAGGACACTTATTTAGAGATTAATGTTATTTTCAAAGTAAGATATTTATGTTAAAGTAGTTAACAAATTTTATTTCAAAAGATGACATCGATTTGGGAGAAAGTTGTTAAATGGACCGAACCCGACCCAAACTATTTTATAAAGTTAGGCCCATATGGAGAGGCTGATTCAGGCCTGAACATACTCCTATTCAATAAATAAATTGTGTCCATTTTATTTTTTACTTAAACAAAAAATAAAGGTAAAAACTCCAGCGGCAGACCTTATAATTTTTAATTGTGTCATAATTAGAAGGTATTTGCAGATTTAATTAGAGTTAAATATAACTTAATTATGATTAATAATCCATGATTAAATGTTGTCGCCCTCTATTCCATATATTTACGTGGTTCGATCGATGTGATCTACGTCCACGGGAGAGAATATAGAGAGCTTTTATTATACTTGAGAGTACAAAGAGTATTGAATGCCCCTAAACCTCTAATCTAGCATCTATTTATAGGCCTTGAATTGAGCCCTAATCTCTCTAGGATTTGGATTCTTTATACATATCTTGTTTCCTAGTACATGCATATCCGATTCCCATTCATAATAGGATTCTATCCTCCCCCAAAGTAGGGCTTCGTGACTTGGTCTTCAAGGTAGGCGTCGACTGTAATTGGGCTGAGCTCTTGGGCCCAGCTTGAATGTATAGGCCCACCTAGATTGGGCCTTAGGTCGGGCCCAAGACGAGGCCGGTACCATCACACGCCCCCCCCCAAAAAAGAGGAAAGAAGACGTGTAGACGCAGGCTACGAGGTCGAATTTCCCGAGGTGATTGATCGCACAAATCACCTGTACGAACTGGATTCCCGAACTTATCGCCCGAGCTAAGGGGGCCAAGGAGGAGGTGAAGGCTGCGAGATCCGAGCTGGTCGCTTAGCTCGCGAAGGCCGAGGCTAAGAGAGCTCGGACTGAGGCCGAGAGAGCTCGGAAGCTGGAGTCCGAGCTGAACGCGGCGAAGGACCGGGAGGCCCAGCTCGCGGCTAGCCAAGGTGAGGTTCCCCGGGCCTACACGAAGAGGCTTCTGCTGTCGGAGAGCTTCTCCAGCCTAGCGAATGACTTGGCTGTACTCATCAATGGGAACTTCGCCGTGGCCGCCGAGCTGAAGGAGTGGCAGTTGAAGTTCGAAGCGCTTTGCGAGGAGTCCGTGTTGAAGCGGCTCGTTGCTCAGGAGGGTGCTGATTTACTTCAGGCTAAGCTCCTTCGAGGCGCTTTGCGAGGAGTCCGTGTTGAAGCGGCTCGTTGCTCAGGAGGGTGCTGATTTACTTCAGGCTAAGCTCCTTCAGGCTGAGGAAGAATTGAAAGTTGGTTGAGCCCGAGCTGTGTTGGTCGAGCCCGAGCTGTGTTGGTTGAGCCCGAGCATGGCCCTATCCTATCACAGCCCCCCCCCCCCCCAAAAAAGATGTAGAAGCGAGGTGGGGTGTGACTTAAGGAAGCCGAAGTTGGAGAAAAATGGGTTGCCCCTTCGGAAACTTGGCGTTAACGAAGTTTGGCTTTATTAGCTCACTTCGGAAATTGAATTTCAACGAAGTTTGGCTTTATTAGCCCACTTCGGAAATTGAATTTCAACGAAGTTTGGCTTTATTAGCCCTACCTCGTCCTAAGACGAGGTTTTGGCTTCGAACAGCATGACTTCGTCATCGGACAAAGTTTAGGCTCTGCTCCACTTTAAGCGAAGGCCGTATCTTGGCTTTTAATGGAGGTAGGGCTCCCTTGTTTTAAACGAATGCAGTCCGGCCTCGCTTTTAACGAAGTGCCTTCGTTTTAAACAGAGGCGGCTCATACATGTTTTTAACGAAGGTCCCTTTACGCGCGTTTAGAATTCACTCCAAGTATGGAGTTTATTACCCTCGTCAGGGTTTATAAAAATTGGGATAATAAGCATAAGCGAAAGACGGGCAAGGTAAGATACGCAAGGACTTGAACAAATGATAAAAGAAAAACTGAACTTACTAATGAAAGCCGAAGTTTGAAAAAGAGACAACTAAAAAAAACTGAACCACATAACTGAAAAACTGACTGAACTTTACCGATGATAAGAGATACTTTATGTGACGACCCCGTCGAACTGGGGTGGGGCTTCGTCCTCGTCTTCATCATCTCGTCTTGGCCTTTTATCAGCATGGGGGGCTCAGTGATTCTCCCCTCGGTTCGGCCTTCTTTTTCCCTTGCCATGAGGTCGGGTTGTATGTTTGCCGCGATTTTGGTATTTTCCTAAGGTACCATCGTGTACGAGGTTCTCGATTTCCACAGCTAAATCTCTGCAGTCCTCGGTGTCGTGGCCATGATCCTCATGGAATTGGCAATACTGCTCTTTAGACCGTCGCTTGGATCCTCCACGTGACATTGGCTGAGGTTTCTCGAACATGTCGGTATGCAGCTCGTAGATTTCCGTCCTCGGCTTTGTCAGCGGTGTGAATTGGCTCTTTTCGGGATTCTTGCGAAGTTCCAGCCGGGATTCAATAGGTTCCCGTTGTAGTCTATCGAGGGCGCTTTGGCGGCCTTGACCTCGATCTCTACGCTCTTCCTTCCTCCGGTCTGCGGGGTCGGCCTTGTCCACTTCGCGCTTGCGCCTATCGGCTTCGTCAGCTTTCGCGAACTGGTCGGCGATACTCCAAAGCTGCCTTGCGGTGCGGGGCTCGTTTCGTACGAGCTCTCTGAATAAGGCTCCGGGCTGGATAGCGTTTTGGAAGGCCGAGATGAGGACTTCGTCAGTCAAACGATCGACTTTCAGACTCTCCTTGTTGAATCTAGTCATGAAGTCGCTAATGGACTCTCCTCGACCTTGCCTAATGGTGAGCAAATGTGCCGCGGTTGTTTTCGGTTCGGCCTTTTGGAAAAACCTACGTTCGAAGGCTTGGATCAGCTCGTCGTAGGAGTTAATACTTCGAGAAGGTAGGCTGTCAAACCACATCCGGGCATTATCAACCAGTAGCTCAGGGAACACTCTGCACATGTAGATATCATCACTGAGCCCTTGGTTGAGCATGTTGTACTGGAATTGGGATAGAAAATTCTGCGGATCACACAATCCATTGTATGGCTTCACCGGTGGCACCTTGTAGGATGATGGGAGAGGTGTGTAAAGTATCCGGTGGGTGAAGGGAGTTGAGATCCTGCCGTAGACCTCGAACCCGCCGCCTCGGTGAGAGTCATCGTCTCGCCGAGGTGACTCAGCGTTGCGACGAGATAGGGCGGTATCACGCCGAGGTGAATGACGACTGCGGTTTCCTCGGCGTTCATCATCGCGTCCTTTGCGGCGTGGTACAGTGTCCCGTGCGTCCACGATTTGGACGCTTTGGGACTTTTGCTGTGGTTGTGACCGAGACGCAGCTTCATGCTCTTCACCTCGGTTTGTGATCTTCTGCCGGTGAGCGAACTGAAGGAATTCGTGTTGATTGTGTGTAATAAAATCTTTGACCGCGTTCTCCAAATCGCGAGGTTGGAGACCTAAGGCTCCTCCCTTCTGGCTGCTGCCACGGCTTTCTTGGTGAATTGGATTGCCGAACTGATCCACCGAGATGTTTTTCACGTCTCCTTCTGGGGTAGGACCTTGCGCGTGTCCCTTCCCCGGCCTTTGGCCGCGATTAGCACTCGGGGCTTGGCTGGGATTGGTTTGGTCGGCGTCGGCGCTGTCTCGCCGTCAGTGTCGGTCTCGCCAGCTTCCGGGATTTGCAGATTTGCGAGAAGGGTGTTTTTCTGGCGGTTCTCCTTCTCCTTAGCGGCGGCAGCAGCAGCGTCGATAGCAGATTTGCTTGTGGTAGATCGTGTGTTTTTCCCTGCCATCGTCGATAGCAGATTGTGATTTGCAAAATTTGATCGGAATGCACGGATTTAAGTTTCCCACAGACGGTGCCAATGATAGATCTAGGGTTTGCAGAGATAGCAGAAAATAACAATAATGCAACGACACAAGGATTTACGTGGTTCGATCGATGTGATCTACGTCCACGGGAGAGAATATAGAGAGCTTTTATTATACTTGAGAGTACAAAGAGTATTGAATGCCCCTAAACCTCTAATCTAGCATCTATTTATAGGCCTTGAATTGAGCCCTAATCTCTCTAGGATTTGGATTCCTTATACATATCTTGTTTCCTAGTACATGCATATCCGATTCCCATTCATAATAGGATTCTATCCTCCCCCAAAGTAGGGCTTCGTGACTTGGTCTTCAAGGTAGGCGTCGACTGTAATTGGGCTGAGCTCTTGGGCCCAGCTTGAATGTATAGGCCCACCTAGATTGGGCCTTAGGTCGGGCCCAAGACGAGGCCGGTACCATCAGTTTGGCTTTCTTAAGAGTATTTTATTGAACTGGAAAAATGACAATTTACTTAAAGTCTGGTGGTTGCGCAACTTCCGCGTCTGTCCCTTTATAATGTAATGAGTAATTAGATGAATTGAATTGAAGATTGTTTATAAACAATGCCTAACAATTAAGAAATATTTGCAATTATTAAACGAGTTATTATCCTGTGCAATAGGTCTCACATTGTGTAGTGCACGCGTTATGCGTGTCTCACGCTGTGAGACGCGTCTCACCCAAGAATTTGCCTTATAAAACATATGTGAGTCTATCAGTCCAAGATATCAAATTGGTGAGGGGTGCATACATGGGAATCAGATTTTCAAGTACCCTCTACCACCTGATTCCGATTGGATAATGGGTGCTCAATATCCATTATTTTCGGATATGGAATGGGAACGGGTATGAGTTTTTCAAAAAATATCTTAACTAGAATAGCCATTAGGGTATTGCTTAAACGGTTCATATCCGGTCAAAGAATTATTTATTTATCATATATAATAGTAATATTTTTAATTATATCTCTATATAGAATAATAAAATATTTCATTTCCTTACTAACAATAGGTGATAATAAAATACTTGAATGTTGAAATATTTGGAACTTTATACTTTTAGCTGTTGAAGTATGTGTTTGAACTACATATTGGGCATTGATTCGTTAAAATTTGTTTGAACTACATATTGGGCATTGATTCGTTAAAATTTGTCGAAAAATCGAGTAGGTGGAAAACTAAATATATAGTGCTATTTTTTCTTTTACCTTTTTCTTTGGGAGAAGTGCAAATATAGTCACTCCTGAAAGGAAAAGTGCTAATATAGCCATTTTTTTTAAAAACGATCAAATATGGCCATGCATACACGACTAGTATACACGACCTAAACTGGTCGTGTATGCTGACTATGCATACACGACCTAAACTAGTTGTGTATGTTGACCATGCATACACGATTAGCATACACGACCATAGAATATACACAACAATGCACACACACGACTAGCATACACGACTATATCAGCATATACGACGTGTATACACGACTAGCATACACGAACATATCAGCATACATGACCAATATACACGACCAATATACATAGTCGTGTATAGTGATCGTGTATGCAGGTCGTGTATGCGTGGCCATATTTGATCGTTTTTAAAAAAAGTGACTATAATTGCACTTTTCTTTTCAAGAGTGGCAATATTTGACTAAATTCTCTTTTTCTTTTTTAAAATGATACCCTATATATACTTGCATCCGTTATACCAGACCGGATAATGGGTACTCGATTGGCTAAATTGTAAGGTATGAGTATACATTTTTGACTTATTTGTGAACACGTACCCAAAGAAACGGGTATGAATATCTATAAATACCCCTTTATGCAACCCTACAATCGATGATGCGCAAAGTTCAAGCTCTGAGTGCCCCCCTTCCCTAAACTCACTTGGGACCAACTTTGTCTCACAAAGTAACAATCCATATTTTATTAACTTTTTCTTTTTTTTTCTTTCTTCAATTCCACACTACTCCCTCTATCCCGTTGGATTGCTTTCTTTTTTGGACGTCCCACTCAACTTGACTCCTTCCCTCTTTTGGCAAAGATCAGGCAATAATTTAGTATTTAAGTACTATGTGTACAATAGTATGTTTTTATGAACAATGAAAATGCACTCACAACTACTTCACATAAAAAATTAAAAATTATATACAAAATACACTAAACACACCCTTTACATCTAGTCCGGTTATTCTTAATTTCCGTGCCGAAAAGAAATAAGCCAAGTTGCTCGGGACGGAGGGAGTATAATATTTTAGTATTGTTATAAAATTATTAACAATAATTCTATTCGGACATACTATGTCTAGACACATGTGCTTGAAATGAGATAAAAGTTGTGCCTTCAAAATTTACTTCCTACTCAGACCCCCTTTCTGAAATATCGATCTCACGCACACTCGCTCCCAAATTTTACTCTCATCCACACTCAACTCCTAAACTTGGGAATTTAAATTGGGTTTATTTATATTTTTAATATTTAATTTGCATTTTTCAAAATTTTAATTATTATTAGGAGTTAGGGTTCATTATTCCAAAATCATTTTATATAAATATTTTTACATTTTAGTTTTTTATAATAAATGAATTAATTAATTAACGTTTTCATTTTTTTTTAATATATTTTTTTAAATAGTGAAATTAATAGTGTCTGGGGCACAAGTTAGGGAAAAGGGATTTCGTCTGTTAATTTTGGCTTGCTACCTATGAGTATGTGACAATTATTTATTTATTTATTGCAAACGGAACACGCGGACAATGATTTAAAATACAAGATTTATTTTAAAAACATAAACAAAAAATTAAAAAGATCTTTACCGCATGTACGAAAATATTGAGTCAACTCTTGAGCATTATATCTAATCTTATGTTTTGAATATTTCGTACATACAATTTCACGTGGATAATTAATTATCAAATGGATTAAAAATGAGTTTTGGCTGGCTTCCATATTTACAAATTGGATTGATACCATATCGTTGGCCTTTAATTTTTCGCTAGTCGTTTTATCCATATTATTATAGGGTGTTTGTTGATAGTAGTTGGCCATAATGTGGCGACAACCAACACAACAATATTTTTTTCTTATATAATTAAGACCAGTTTAATTAAATCTGGATTTTCTAAATATCCTTAAATTGAACTTCAAATCATCATTAATAGGGTCATTTATAGTTCAAATATATTTCCCTTGTCCGTGATTTTTATTAAAAAAAATAGCTACATAAGAAGAAAGAAGTGGTGGTTGCCCCACTTTTCCTTAATTTTACGAAATATAGAGGGTCTAATCCAACCCTCAAGTTCCACCTTATCTCTACTAGTAGTAACTTTATTCTTTCTGATCAATTTCAAATTTAATTCATGTTGCCCTCCTTTGGATTGATATAATTGATTTGAACCTAGGATTTGAATTTGAACTTTTAGAGTTCATTATAATATTAAAAGAATGGCTCGTAAGGTGATGGCCACTGCGGATGACCTCATACATAATTCAGAAAGATAAATTAAAATATGTTTGTCAACTTTGTATGTACATTTCTAATTAAAATTAATCCATGTAGATTCGAAAAAGTCACATCATAATTATGGACAACAGGAAAAATCCACATCATTTCGTATATAATTATACATTAATTTAATATAACCCTTCTTCATTGATGTCTGTGTGCTTGTACATAAATTAATTGACCTATAAAATATAGAGTAAATGGCCTCTAAATTTTTAAACTGTTGTCATTTTCTTATTTTGCAATAAAAAAAAAATGCTTCAAAATATTCAGAACTTTAGTTTGACCTGATTTTGCAACCCGAGTCTAATTTCCCTAAATATGTGATGATATGATGATCTGAAAAATCCTATGTGGCAATTTCGTCTAGCTTACAAAATGATTTCGTTCTATTCTACATGAACGACGTCGTTTTGCAACTTTAATTAATTAATTAATTAATTAATTAATAATAATAATAATAATAATAATAATAATAATAATAATAATAATAATAATAATAATAATAATAATAATAATAATGGAATACAAGGTTATCCCTTAGTAATAAAGTGTTCATTTGTTTCACAATTATATAAAAGTATTTAAATTTTCATTTTATTCTGTTATCAATGCAAATTTTACAATTGTAAATTTACTTATTTATTTTGCTCGAAGTGAAGTAACCTTGAGATAACCCACAAATCCAGTCCCCATCATAAGTGTCCAATTTGCAAAGTTGTTATCAATATCCATATTGTAACTCCTTTAGGTATACACACGAATATTGGCGAATTCGAGCTCGTTTAGTGCCTCTCTCAACACAAACTTTAGTATTTAGAAATAACCTCTAATTTTGGCATAACTTTTCGTAGTCCCAAAAATATTCTTTATATGTTAAATGATTGATGGCAAAAGGGACTTATTAATGCTATGGGTGCAGTGTTTCCTATGGCTGCTCATAGGTTTTGTGTGAGACATCTCCACAATAACATAAAGCAAGCAGGTTATAGAGGGCAATTATTCAAAAATGCTTTGTGGAATGCTGCACAAGCCTCCACAGTGAGAGAATGGAAACGAAGGATGAATGAGTTAAGGAATTTGAATGAGGCAGCATGGAAATGGTTAGAGGAAAAACCTGCAGAACAATGGAGCACATCTCACTTTAGTAAATTGCCAAAGTGTGATATGCTTCTGAATAATGTTCGTGAGGTGTTTAATGTCACGATCTTGGATGCTAGAGAGATGCCTATCATAACAATGCTAGAGTGGATGAGGGAATGGTTGATGGTAAGGTTTCAGAAGCATAGAGACATGGCTGAACATAAGTGGAAGGGAAAACTTTGCCCTAGAATAAATAGGATTCTTGAAAAAAATGATGACAATGTAGGTGATTGTATTCCCATCAAGGGAAATAACAACCACTATCACATCCAGTGCCCAGGTGGAGTTCAATTTCTTGTGGACTTGGATTTTTGGAGTTGGAGGTATCTTATAAGAAAATTCCCAATTTTAATATCCTTATTTTTTTTAAATTTTTGTTTATTTTACTGTGTAGTTGCAGGATGTGGGGCTTGAGCGACATTCCTTGCAAACATGCCATATCTACTATAAATCACCAGAAGAAGCAAAGGGAAGACTTTGTTCATGATTGTTACACAGTGGCAACAATTAAGAAGACTTATGCACTTTGGAATAAATGGCCAGCAATTATGGGGTGACAGCATATACTCCTTTGCCTCCATTGATGCAAAGAGGCAAATAAAATATGGCTAGAAGAAAGTAACCGGATGAATTGAAATTGAAGAGAACCAAGCTGAAAAGGAGACAAACTACCATAAAATGCAAAAAATGCGGTGGTGAAGGCCACAACTCAATCACATGTGGAAGACACTAGGTATTTCTGGAGTTGTGAACAAGTTTCAATTATATTGTAGATCTTCGTATCTTTATTGAATTTATATTGTATAGATGTTTAATCCAAGTTGAAGCCAACTCCCTCCTACCCAATCTTAAGTACATCCTTAAGAATCTCAAATTCCAAGTTCAAGTAAGATATCTGATGCAGTCTTGACCAAAATTTCAACTCAAGGATCCCAAGTACCCGGTTCTTCAATGATTAATCAACTGAGACAATGGCAACGGATTTTGGAAAATCCTAAAAAGTTTGTTAGTTTGGCTGAATTGCAAAGGAGGAGGAAGTGGATGAAGAAGACTGATGGTTCCTTTTGATTTGTTAAACATATGCTTTTGTTGAACATATGGATCTTTTTTCACTGAAGATATGGTACGAAATGATATGTGGAGCTGCATGTTTTTTCTAGTGTTATTAATGGAGCAGCACATATTTTTTTGAGTGAATAGATTCATCTCTAATGATGTAAGTTGAACACATGGATGTTTTATGGATCATTTATATTAATTCCTAATTTAGTTTTTCATTTTTTATGTGTTCTTGTATATATTTAAAGTATATGTAATTCATATAGTATCAATCTTTTCTATGTTATTTTACTCAAAAAATAAAAATAAAAAATGGCCACCTTGAATTTGATCAGTACTTGTTCCGATGCAAATATATTTTGATTGGTGGAAATTGTCAGATTTTTTGTATCATGGGTGATGAAATTAATAAATAGAGATCTTCATTACAGGTGATGAATTGGAGATTTGATTTTTCGTTTGTTTATAATAAAATCCTGTTCCTGCCTTTGTTTTTTTAAAAAAAAATGAAAATCCACATCAGCAGGTTCGGGCTTGACTTGGCAGGCCCACACGATTCATGTGCTAAATAGCCCGATCGAGCTGAAGTTTGGCCTACATATGTTGATTTTGAAAACATAATGGCCCAATTCGGTATATGCCCGTATGATGGTGCCCTAAAATTGCAATTTGACATAAGTTAGTGGCCCAAAAAAAATTTGAACTCTGTTGATGATTGAGATATCGTAAATATATAATGATTTGGTCAATATAAAATAATTTATACAGCGATTAGAAATTTATTACTTGTAAAGTCTGGTTCTCTACTACAGTCACATCATAATGCAAATAATGTTGCAACTAAAATATTCAGGTCTATATAATTTCTGTATTATTAAACTTGCCTGCCAAACTTATGACAGATAATTAATTAGTTAGCCATGTGATATAGATTTACTTGTCTCCTAATTAAAGAGGAAATCAAGCTAATAATAAGATAATCTTTTTTTAAGTGCTAACTAAAATCGAGGCACTATCGGCATGTACATATTATATGATCCTAACATTGTTCAATAAAAAGGGTGACAACTTATTCATACAAAAAAAACGAAAAAAACAAGAAAAAGAAAGAGAGAAATTTATATTTACTTGTTTTCGTCTTGATGGAGAAGCATTTGTTGATTCAAATCATCTTATCCTTCGCTTTGGTATTGTTTGTAGGACTGTTTTTCAGGTTGTACGGCGCCCTTGTGGCGGCACCGCGGCGGTTGCGGCTCTTGCTGAAGAAGCAGGGCATCTTGGGGCCGCCACCGACTTTCTTGCTGGGCAACATCTTGGCGATCAAGAACTCTCGAGTCTCGACGGCCGCGGCACCGGCCGGACCGCCGGTTTCTCACAATTGTGGGGCGTATTTCTTTTCTGTTTTCGATGGATGGAGGCGGCAGTATGGTAGGGTTGTTTGGTTTGCTTGATAAAACTTAATTCACAAATAATCCAACACAATCACATGTTTGATTTGAATTATTTGACCCGTAATAATATTAGGTTCTTTATCACATCCATCAATTAATTGTTGTCCTTCCGAATTTGGGTGATTATTAATCACTTATATAACCATATCCTATTCTATCACATGCTCTCAATCTCATCCTTCAAACCAAACGACAACTTTATTTTACATCAACAAATTATTGTCAGTAAATTCTGTAATTAATCTACTAAATTTTGTTTATGTAAATTTTTAGTACTATTCCGGTGCAAAAATTAATAATGTGTCCCAACATATTTTTCGTGTCACTCATGTTCAATATATATATAAACAGGTGACATATATACGTTTTCATTGGGCAATAAACCCATATTGCTAGTGAATAAATATGATCTAGTGAGAGAATTGACTACGTGCACATCGCTCGATTTGGGGAAACCATCATATCAAGCTAAAGATTTTGAGTCTTTGCTTGGCCATGGAATTCTTACATCAAATGGCAGTTTCTGGTCTCAACAAAGGAAGATTCTTGCTCCTGAATTGTATAATGACAAAGTCAAGGTATGTATGTATATCTATATCTTTATATCTTCTACTCCCTCCGATCCATGTATTAATATTTATCATGTTAATGTTCGGCACGAATATTAAAAATAAGGGGTAAAATAATAGAAACCGGGTAGGTTTCATCACTCTTGAAGGTTTTTTTTTGGGTTAAAACTTTTCTTATTTGGAAGATAACAATATGAATGAGACATCTATATCAGAAAATGATGATAATTATATAAGTGGGTCGGGGGGAATATTACACAGTGGCGGAGGGAGAGGGGGTCCTGGGGGCCCACGGAACCCCAACAAATTTTGGAAAAAAAAATAATAGAGTAATGATGTTCGGGCACACTATGGCCGACCACACAAGCTAAAAATGGTAATATAGGTTTTGAAAATGGAAGTATATCCTAATTGAAAAGCATAAACCCTAAGAGAGAAATGTGATTATTTCTATTTTTACAGTGAACTTTCCTTTTTTTATGTGTGTGGCTACCCACAGTGTTGCCGAATATCATTGCCCAAAATAATATTATGTATATATGAATATATATTCCTATTGTTAGTTTTAATCTTTAATAATTACAATAAGACATATTATTAAATAGAAATATGGTACTTTTTTTTTTCTTCTACTTCTCAGATTAAAATTTAGCTCATGTGATTACTCTACTTTTAATTAATAAATTATTAATGTTTATCCAATGGTTGAATTTAAATTTAGAGTTCATTACAATATTTGAGCTTTCTAAATTAATATCTTTAGGTTGAAATTCATAACTTACTTCTTATGTTGAGTATTTTGATTTTCGTAGCTATTATGAATTTACTGTAGTTATGAACTTTAACTATTATATATTTTTTTAATATTTATGGTAACAATTCCTTTTTTTAGGAGATAAACGTTAAGTTGTTGAAATTTGAAGATAAATATATGTTGCTAACTTAAATGCAATTGATCATCATGGTGTAATGATTTAGATGTTGGATTTTTTATTTTGGCTCATAGACGTCGTTTTTGTTGATTTAACTATTTAATTTAATGGAAGCCACTAAAAAATTTCTTTACATCACATGATTTTTTGGGTTATTCCATTGTTATGAATTGGACCCTCCATATAAAATTTTCTCGCTCCGCCACTAGTATTATATATTTACATATAATACGTTTGTCACGTGTAGATAAACTTAAAAAAACAAATAATTTCTTATAAATGCAAATCTTATAATTTTCGTGAATTTAAATCAAGAAATTTGGTAAATTTTATAAATTTCTTTAACATGTGGGGGTCCTTTCTTACCGTGGTTGATGGCAGAGAGTTAGGCAATGCTTATTTCCTTGATATTGTGATTTCTTCTTCTCCTGCACAATTAGTTTACGGCCCGTGGACCCAAAACAAATAGAAGTACGGGCCGACTGGAAATTATTTACTCTAGCTTTTAGATATTGGAGCCCGTAATAGAAGTACGGGCCGTTAGTCGGGCCCACATGTTTTGTTAGGTCGAGGTCATATATGATCAAACCTAAAATAAATTTAATATTCTTGTAGGGAATGACAAAGTTGATTCAACAATCTACATTGATGTTGATTGATTCATGGAAAGATTTGATTGATGCTCAAAGTGGCAAAGCTGATATTAAAATTGATGATTATTTGAGAAAATTCTCTGGAGAAGTAATTTCAAGAGCTTGTTTTGGAAGCAATTATGCTGAAGGAGAAGAGCTTTTTCAAAAACTTAGAGCACTTCAACATGTTAACGGCAAAAGAGGTTTCTTCGTAGGCATTCCCGGCATGAGGTGAGAATTTCGAGTTCGTCACTCAATTTAGTGGAGTGACGACCTCATAATAGAAACGTTCTGAGGAGTTTCAATTTCACTAATATCTTTTTTTTTTTTCAAAAATTTGTGTCGGGATACCCCATACACGTTCATAAATTAATCTATTATTATTAGAAGTGCGCAGGTTCGATCTTCTAAATTTTTATATTATCTATAATATCCTTATTTTAATTTTGATGATAGTTTTTTTAAATTCTGATGATAGTTTTGTAATCTCATGAATATATATCATATGTATTTATTTGATATACATAAGATAAAAATTGATTGTATTAAATCATATCTTTAAAGAAAATTATTCTTACAAATTTTTAGAATGCCTATAATATACTCCCTCCGTCCCTGATATATCTTCCTATCTTTCTTTTTTGGGGTGTCCCACATATATTTTCTTAGCTATTTTGGACATCATACCACAACAAATTATTACTCCATACCTTACTTTATCAACTTATTTACCTAAAATATCATATATGGGACCATTTCTCCACTCAATACAAACTCAACCACCTTTTATCCACTCACAACTACCTCATCAATATTTTTTCTTAATCCCCGTGCCACTCCCTCCTAGGAAGATATATCAGGGACGGAGGGAGTACAATAATATTCTTTATGATAATGCAATAATATTCTTTATACATACAAAGTATACAATAATGCTTCTTTATACATACGAAGTATTTTAAATGTTATAATAATGCTTCTTTTGATGAGAATGATCATATTAATTTACAAGTTGTGGTTCTTGTTAACATAGATATGTTCCCACAAAGCAGAATAGGAGAGCATGGGAGCTGCAGAGAGACGTGAAAGGATTGATCTTGAAATTAATAAAACAAAAAAATGAAGCAAACTTAGAGAAAAATATGCTGCAGATGATTCTTGAAGGGGCTAAGAACAGTAATATGAGCCAAGATGAAATCGAGAAGTTTACCATTGACAACTGCAAAAACATATATTTGGCTGGTTACGAGACGACTGCGATTGTAGCCACCTGGTGCCTCATGCTATTAGCTTCGAATCCGAAATGGCAAGATCGCGTACGTGACGAGGTTATTGGAGCATGTGAAGGAAGAGTTCCGGATTCCGAGTCGATCAGTCACATGAAACAGGTAAATAATTAGCAATTGCAATTTTTTTCATTATTATGATTGATTTTACTCCCTCCTTCCATCACGTGTGGACATAGTGTTCCATTTGGGATGTCTGCAAAAAATGTGCATCTTCTAATTTTGGCCATTACTTATCTCATAACATGTGGGACCATTACTCCACTCACCTCAAATCTATTAAAACCCATGCCACCACTGTAAATATGGTGGACGGACGGATTAAGACATCCTGCTCAAAATATTAGTAATGAGCGAAAGACGGAATAGTGGGGTTTGTGATCTCGTAGTTATGCACCTCTTGATTTAGTAATTTCGACATCTTCAATTTATTTAGATACATTCAAGTTTCGCAACAAAAATTCAAAGTGTCAAAATTGCTAAAGTGAGTCAAAAAATTTACTCTTAGGTGTGTTCACTTGTAATTATAAATTTGTACATCCATTTAGAGGCAAATGGAGGGATAAACAAAAATCTCACCCTTTAAATCATTCTTTCTTTTTTTTAAATCTTTCCTTTCCACCACCACAAGGAGGTATAATATTATCCCCCCTAAATTGGAGTGATAATATTATCCCCCCTAAGTTGGAGTGGTGGAAATGAGAGATGTTATAATATTATACCTCCTTGTGGTTGTGGAAATGAGAAATTTAAAAAAGAAGGGATGATTTAAAAGGTGAGATTTTTGTTCATCCCTCCATTTAGAGGTAAATGAAGGTATAAATTTATACTTTCAAGTGAACACACCCTTATATAATAAATAAAAAAATGTGTCAAAGTTCAGGTCATTTTAAATTAATTTTTAAAAAATTCTCAGACAAATAACCCTAATTTTTTTATCATTAATTTTGTTCATAATGCTAAAGTTTAGAAGCTAAGTTTTTGCAATCAAAATTCATCTTACCAGCTTACGATGGTGATCAATGAATCAATGAGGCTATATCCTCCCGTGTCAGTGGTGTCACGAGAGGCACTAAACGAGCTTGAGTTCGCCAATACTCGTATTCCGAAGGGTGTTCTTGTATGGATATTAGTAACAACTTTGCATACGGATCCAGAAATTTGGGGCCAAGATTCTTACGAGTTTAACCCGGAGAGGTTCGCCAATGGAACAACGGGCGCGTGCAAACTGCCACATTTGTACATGCCATTCGGAGTCGGGCCAAGGATGTGCTTAGGGCTAAACCTAGCCATGGTTGAGCTCAAGATACTTCTTGCTCTCATATTGTCCAACTTCTCTCTCACTCTCTCTCCAAAATATGTTCATTCGCCGGCTCTTCATTTAACTCTTGAGCCTGGGAACGGTGTCGATCTCGTGATTGAAAAGCTGAAGCACCCTAGTACTACTGCTGGATTTGTGATCACACTCTAATGTAATACTTGGGATACCTCTATCCAATTTTGTTGTCTCAAGTTTGTGATCACACTCTAATGTAATACTTGTGATCATTCTTTTTAGTTTCTCTCTTCACTTAGGGAAAAATAATAACTGATAAAGGTGGGCGAAAATCTGTAATGGCTAAAAAGATATGAAGAGTCATTCAAGTTTGGCAACAATCTATGATAAAGTATTAAGTTCTCAGCCCAAACATCTAGGATCACCTAAGTTAATGAATGAGATTAATAAATTCATTAATTTGAACTGAATTAGTTTATTTAATTAATGAGATTTATAAATTCGAATTGTGAATTAATAAAAAAATTGAGGATTAAGAAATTCTTTTTTTTTTACATGGGGTAGGGGGAGCAGTAGAGATTTAGTTCAAGACCTCTTTATATGCAGACAAGATCTATTATCACTTTTGGAAGGTGCGGTTTACCCGCCTTGTATGCTAAAATTCAAGACACTTAAATAGGAGGTAGTGCACATTCAGGACACGTCGTTGTGGGCCTTCGATTTGTGGACAATAAACAATTAGTAACCCCTCCAGGATATTTTTTGGTCCGAACGGGCTAAATCACTTTTGATGAGCACGTGATGGCCCGATCGCACTGATTTCTCTTCGGCATTTTCGCAGACACCTCGCGGGCATTATGCTAATGCTGCTGCTGCCGATAGTGATGATGATGAAGCTCCTGCTGCTGTTGCTAATTCACAATCAAAGGATTCAAATTATGAGTTTCCCTCAGATTTTCAAATGAAGAAATTTCTTGCAAAGTTCATCTTTGATAGATCTCTATTTTAGCAAAACAATCAATGAGCACGAATCGGGGAATTAATGCACACGAAATGAAATAGAACGCGATGGATTTACGTTGTTCGATTTATTGAGATAGATCTACATCCACGGAGCGAAAAGAGTACGTTTATTGCTTGTATGGGATTATGACTACAAGAATTGTCCTCCTCTCCAACCTATTCTAAGCCTCTATTTATAGGCCATTACATGTGAAACTTGATTAGGATTACAAGTCTTTTCCTACTAGGACTCTTTGGCCTTATCTTGATCCTTCTTTAACCGAGCTTCTATATCTCTTTTAGAGCTTGAGTTGTACTTGATGTAGGATTCTTGATTACCTTGTTGGAGGAGTCACTTTAAGTGGGCCGAGCTGCGTAGGCCGAGTTTGCCGAGCTGCGTAGGCCGCGTTTGCCGAGTTGCGCAGGTCGAGCCCGAGCTGCTTTGGTCGAGCCCGAGCTGTGTTGGTTGAGCCCGAGCTGTGTTGGTCGAGCCCGAGCTGGGCCCTATCCTATCACAGCCCCCCCCCCCCCCCCCCCCAAAAAAAAGATGTAGAAGCGAGGTGGGGTGTGACTTAAGGAAGCCGAAGTTGGAGAAAAATGGGTTGCCCCTTCGGGAACTTGGCGTTAACGAAGTTTGGCTTTATTAGCTCACTTCGGAAATTGAATTTCAACGAAGTTTGGCTTTATTAGCTCTACCTCGTCCTAAGACGAGGTTTTGGCTTCGAACAACATGACTTCGTCATCGGACAAAGTTTAGGCTCTGCTCCACTTTAAGCGAAGGCCGTATCTTGGCTTTTAATGGAGGTAGGGCTCCCTTGTTTTAAACGAATGCAGTCCGGCCTTGCTTTTAACGAAGTGCCTTCGTTTTAAACAGAGGCGGCTCGTACATGTTTTTAACGAAGGTCCCTTTACGCGCGTTTAGAATTTACTCCAAGTATGGAGTTTATTACCCTCGTCAGGGTTTATAAAAATTGAGATAATAAGCATAAGCGAAAGACGGGCAAGGTAAGATACGCAAGGACTTGAACAAATGATAAAAGAAAAACTGGACTTACTAATGAAAGCCGAAGTTTGAAAAAGAGACAACTAAAAAAAACTGAACGACATAACTGAAAAACTGACTGAAAGAGATACTTTATGTGACGACCCCGTCGAACTGGGGTGGAGCTTCGTCCTCGTCTTCATCATCTCGTCTTGGCCTTTTATCTGCATGGGGGCCACAGTGATTCTCCCCTCGGTTCGACCTTCTTTTTCCCTTGCCATGAGGTCGGGTTACATGTTTGCCGCAATTTTGGTATTTTCCTAAGCTACCATTGTGTACGAGGTTCTCGATTTCCACAACTAAATCTCTGCAGTCCTCAGTGTCGTGGCCATGATCCTCGTGGAATTGGCAATACTGCTCTTTAGACCGTCGCTTGGATCCTCCACGTGACATTGGCTGAGGTTTCTCGAACATGTCGGTATGCAGCTCGTAGATTTCTGTCCTCGGCTTTGTCAGCGGTGTGAACTGGCTCTTTTCGGGATTCTTGCGAAGTTCCAGCCGGGATTCAATAGGTGCCCGTTGTAGTCTATTGAGAGCGCTTTGGCGGCCTTGACTTCGGTCTCTACGCTCTTCTTTCCTCCGGTCTGCGGGGTCGGCCTTGTCCACTTCGCGCTTGCGCCTATCGGCTTCGTCAGCTTTTGCGAACTGGTCAGCGATACTCCAAAGCTGCCTTGCGGTGCGGGGCTCGTTTCGTACGAGCTCTCTGAATAAGGCTCCGGGCTGGATAGTGTTTTGGAAGGCCGAGATGAGGACTTCGTCAGTCAAACGATCGACTTTCAGACTCTCCTTGTTGAATCTAGTCATGAAGTCACTAATGGACTCTCCTCGACCTTGCCTAATGGTGAGCAAATGTGCCGCGGTTGTTTTCGGTTCGGCCTTTTGGAAAAACCTACGTTCGAAGGCTTGCATCAGCTCGTCGTAGGAGTTAATACTTCGAGAAGGTAGGCTGTCAAACCACATCCGGGCATTATCAACCAGTAGCTCAGGGAACACTTTGCACATGTAGATATCATCACTGAGCCCTTGGTTGAGCATGTTGTGGGATAGAAAATTCTGCGGATCACACAATCCATTGTATGGCTTCACTGGTGGCACCTTGTAGGATGATGGGAGAGGTGTGTAGAGTATCCGGTGGGTGAAGGGAGTTGAGATCCTGCCGTAGACCTCGAACCCGCCGCCTCGGTGAGTGTCATCGTCTCGCCGAGGTGACTCAGTGTTGCGACGAGATGGGGCGGTATCACGCCGAGGTGAATGACGACTGCGGTTTCCTCGGCGTTCATCATCGTGTCCTTTGCGGCGTGGTGCAGTGAACCGTGCGTCCACGATTTGGACGCTTTGGGACTTTTGCTGTGGTTGTGACCGAGACGCAGCTTCATGCTCTTCACCTCGGTTTGTGATCTTCTGCCGGTGAGCGAACTGAAGGAATTCGTGTTGATTGTGTGTAATAAAATCTTTGACCGCGTTCTCCAGATCGCGAGGTTGGAGACCTAAGGCTTCTTCCTCCCGGCTGCTGCCACGGCTTTCTTGGTGAATTGGATTGCCGAACCGATCCACCGAGATGTTTCTCACGTCTCCTTCTGGGGTAGGACTTTGCGCGTGTCCCTTCCCCAGCCTTTGGCCGTGATTAGCACTCGGGACTTGGCTGGGATTGGTTTGGTCGGCGTCTGTCTCGCCGTCGGTGTCGGTCTCGCCGGCTTCCGGGATTTGCAGATTTGCGGGAAGGGTGTTTTTCCGGCGGTTCTCCTTCTCCTTAGCGGCGGGCTGCGTCGATAGCAGATTTGCTTGTGGTAGATCGTGTGTTTTTCCCCGCCATCGTTGATAGCAGATTGAGTTTTGCAAAATTTGATCGGAATGCACGGATCTAAGTTTCCCACAGACGGCGCCAATGATAGATCTCTATTTTAGCAAAACAATCAATGAGCACGAATTGGGGAATTAATGCACACGAAAAGAAATAGAACGCGATGGATTTACGTTGTTCGATCTATTGAGATAGATCTACATCCACGGAACGAAAAGAGTACGTTTATTGCTTGTATGAGATTATGACTACAAGAATTGTCCTCCTCTCCAACCTATTCTAAGCCTCTATTTATAGGCCATTACATGTGGAACTTGATTAGGATTACAAGTCTTTTCCTACTAGGACTCTTTGGCCTTATCTTGATCCTTCTTTAACCGAGCTTCTATATCTCTTTTAGAGCTTGAGTTGTACTTGATGTAGGATTCTTGATTGCCTTGTTGGAGGAGTCACTTTAAGTGGGCCGAGCTGCGTAGGCCGAGTTTGCCGAGCTGCGTAGGCCGCGTTTGCCGAGCTGCGCAGGTCGAGCCCGAGCTGCTTTGGTCGAGCCGGAGCTGTGTTGGTTGAGCCCGAGCTGTGTTGGTCGAGCCCGAGCTGGGCCCTATCCTATCAATCTTTTATTTCAAATTATGTATTCTATTCATCATCTCTCATTCATGTAAATCAGTTCTGGCATCATTTAAATAGTTGGAATAAAATACGATGGCGTCTTCCTGCAAAATCAAAACCAAATCATCATTAAACCACAATGAAAGCAAAAAAGGACTGAACACAATGAACACTAAATAGAACATCAGAACTTCAATGCAGAATTGCAGCATTAAACCACAAATTGTTAAATAATCATAAATACTAAATAGTGGCCTAGCTACAATTAATTAGATACTGCGAAATACAAATAACTTAATAAGCAGTGGCAAGTTGCGAAATACTAATTATAACCTGAATCAATACTCATATGCTGCCGGCTTCACGTTTAAGCTCTGCAAGAAATTTCTTCATGTGAAAATGTGAGGGAAACGCATCATTTGAATCCTTTGATTGTGAATTAGCAACAGCAGCAGGAGCTTCATCATCATCACTATCGGCAACAGCAGCATTAGCATAATGCCCGCGAGGTGTCTGCTAAACTGCCGCACAGAAATCCGTGCGATCGGGCCATCACGTGCTCAGCACATGCAATTTAGCCCGTTCGGGCCAAAAAATGTCCTACGCAGGGGTTACCAATTGTTTACTGTCCTCAAATCGAAGGCCCGCAACGAGGTGTCCTGAATGTGCACTATCCCCTATTTAACTATCCTAAAAAAACCTCTAGATCCTTACAATAATGACGGCGTTAAGCATGCAAAAAGTAATTAAAATTCTCCGACAATGTAATTGATGTTATCAATTAGTTGTGCGCATCGTTCTTATCTTTTGTAACTATTGGAGTATTTTTATTATTTAGTTTGCATTTTAATTTTGACCGTAAATATTTTGGAGAAAGCTATGTTGAATAGATATGTGCTAACAAATACTCCGTGTCCGTTCAATAAGTTCCATTTTGCCATTTTGGGTGTCCATTCAATAAGTCCAATTTCCTTATTTCGCAAAGATTAATACACTAAAATCCACTTGATGTCACACTCAAACAGTGTTTCTTCACTCAACACACTTTAACATCAATAAAATACTACCTTAATTACACTTTTATAATCTAACACTCTTTTTCTTAATCCCCGTGCCGAACTCAAATGAGACTTGTTGAGTGGGACAGAGGGAGTACTATTGATTATGTTGTGACAGTTATGTCAAGCTGAAAAAAAAAAAGATCCAGAAAAATCAGAATAGCGGGCAGCCCAAAACGAAATAGTATAAGAAAAAATAACTGGACTGAGAGAATAGTATTTTTGTAGCTGCAACTAAAATTCTTACAATTGCTTCCCTAAGAAAAAGAAAAAAAAAAAAAAAATTGTCATAGATAATGACATAATTCGGAAATATAAATCAATTAGCTTTCCTTTTTTTTTGTCAAAATATGTTGAACAATACCCTTCTCAAATTAGGATAATGGTAATTTATGGTCTAATCATTAGATCCAATTGGTACGGCCGCTCATTGTAAAATATGCAAAAAAAAAAAAAAAAGTTCATGTTGATCTTGAACCAAATTTAATTGTAATTAAATAAATTAAATGGTGGGTGGTCTCCAATAATACAATTGGCTTGATTATATATTTATAGAATAATTAATCTCCATACACGTAATGAGTACGATGTTAATGTTTTAAAATGTTGTACAGATCATTTTTGCTGTCGTATTTTTTTTTTCGAGAAAAGATACGAATTAATTAAGAAGTCATAAATGGTCTGCTGATCTAACTTTAGATTAAATTAATTTCGGCCGACAGTCTAGTTGCAAAAATTAATCGACAATAGGATTTATTGTGATTGGTGATAACCCACTTTTTAGATGTTTTGGATTTCGAAATAAAGAAAAATAAAATAAAATAAATTCACCATTTCCCCATATAAATGTCCGATTTAGAATATAACTTGCCCATATTAATTAAGTGTTATATTTTAGAACTATATAGAAAATAATTTAAAATTTCTCATTTTGCACTTATCATCGCAAATTTTACAGTTGTAATTTATTATATATTTTTGTTCAAAGTGAGGTGACCTTTATACGATTCACAAATCGCGTACGTATCATATGTGTGCAAAGTTGTTTTCAAAATCCATATTGTAACTCCTTCATATGAATATTGGCGAATATTTGTCTACATTTCTTTCTATAATCGTTCATAAAAGATTTGTCTAACTCTGTTTATAGAAATAGGTCCGACACATTTGACAACTATCCACAAGTGGAATCCATTCAAACAACGACATCATACCAATTAAGCTAACCCATTTCCTTAAAGGGTAATTTTAAACATAGCCACAATTTCTTTCAATATAGCCCCCCATTTAAAATAATAATAGAATAAATTATGAATATACTATTATACTTTTATAGCCTTAGATTAAAATTTTAATAAATTATTAAAATAATTTAATCATTATAGCCTCCACAATCTTGAAATGCTAAGCCCCTCTAACGCTTAAGATAGCAGACATTGAAATCATGCTTGCAGATTCAACCAAAATTTTATTCTTTCATGAAACTAACAAAATTCATTCTTTTAAATTCTCACTGTCAATAAAATTTTAAAAAGAAGAGCACTCAACCAATTTGATATGGAAGGAGAGAATTCTCTCAAATTGATTAAGTTTTCTCTCTTCACCCGGCCACTTTGCTACCAACACAACAATTTTGCTCAAAATCTGTTAAGTTATTTTTGAGGATTAATCATTCTTCATCATCATTCTTCATTCTTTTTGGTTTTAGAGCAAATTAGATATCTTTACTCCCTACAAAAACTACTTCTTTTTAACCCTCCCCCCGACATTTTTTTTCTCAGTTATGAATTTTATTTGCATTTATGTTCTACAATTATATATCATTAGTGGTGGCATTAGCCATTTGTTGAATGTGTACGAGATAAATAAATTGATGGAATGGAAAAAAATATTACAAGGGAAGGCGAGAATTAACGAAAGAGAAGGTGTAGCTAAAATGGTACTGTGTCTCGTTTAAATATGTATTAAAGTTGTGTTTGTTCAATTTAGGGTTACGAGGGTATAGTAGTACATTTATTATTTATTTATTAATATTTTAAATTAAGGGCTATAGTGAAAGAAATGGGGGCTATGTTTAAAATTACCCTTCCTTAAAACTTTGTGCCGGTCAACCCTAGGCAAATGGTTCATGAAGAGAGGGTAGTCTCAACCATATACTCCTCTCCGTCACGTTCATCTTGACGCATTTTTTTCCGACACGGGTATTAAGAAAAAGAATATTAAGTGTAAAGGTGATGTTTAATTATTGTAGTAAATAAAGTTTATATAACGTGTGAATAAAATGATATAGAGTGCTTTTGAAGTAAATAAAGTGATATAAAGTGTTTTTAAAGTGAATAAAATAATTTTATAATTATTCCATGAAAAGAAACGGGCTAAAATGCAGAAAAATACCTCACCTTTTATCAAATTCTCATTTAAATCCCCACCTTTTAATTTTTACAAAATAAATTCTCATCTTTCATTCTTTCTCATTTGCCTCCCATCGTTTTCCCCAATTTTATTGTTGATGTGGAAGACAGTAAATCTTACATGGCAAATCGGCAGCAAAAATGACATCGTAGTTTAAGTAATGCCACAACGTTGTCGTTTTGCTGCAAACAAACACTTATATTTAGGGTCTAGATATCGTTCATTATCTCCGAGTTATCCACAGTTCGAGGGCTTCATTACCGCACAATTTCCACATTTACAAAGCCTCTGAGGTTCGGAATTCGATGTATTCACTGAGCTCATGTGCGAAGATGAAGAAGCCATGAATGATTGAAATGTGAAATATACAAAGGGGTATAAAGGGAAAGAGGGAAAGAGAGAAAAAGGAGAAAATCCCAATTTTTTAACTTCGATTTATATGATGTCTAGATCCTAATATAAGTGTTTGTGTCCAGCAAAATGACAACGGTTTGGCCTTACTTAAACTACATTGTTTCATTTTTGTCGTCAATTTGCTATGTAAAATTTACTGCCTTCCATATCATCATCAACAAAATTGGGGAAGACAACCGGAGGGATGCACTTGAGAAAAAATGAAAGGTGGGGAATTTTTTCGCAAAATTGAAAGGTATGGATTTAAACAAGAATTTGATAAAAGGTGAAATATTTTTTTGCAATTTAGCCAAAGAAACGTGTCAAGACGACAAAAAATAAAAAAACATTTAATTGAATGGGATAGATGGAGCATTATGCCAAATACTTCCTAATTTAAGCCTCGTTATATAAGCTAATCATAAAATATTTCTTTTTGGGGAATCTTGAATTTGACCTTTACAAAGTCCAATATACTCATCCCAATACGCGATCGTGCCATTTGGGGATAAGCTAATCATCCTTAAAAAGTACCGTATAGACCATTTGTATTGTAAATAAGAACCCTACACTATAGCGCAAATTATTAGGCCCAATTCGCAATAAGCAAAGCCCACTTTCCTTATTAATCTCATTAGGTTCAATTTACAATAAGCAAAGCCCACTTTACCTATTACTCTCTCTCTCTCTAGTCTCTCAATTAGTATAATGTTGGTGGTCCTCTTAGGGATGATTTAATGGTAGCGTGGGCTGGGATTGAGAAATCTCAGGTTTAATCTCCACTAATGTCTTTATAGGTCGAGCCTCACACCTACACTTAGAAGGTGTGGTTTACTTGCCTTGTGTGGTTTACAAGCTACTACACAAGGACGGGGGTTTACCCAGTGCGCATAGAAGGTAGCGTTGCGGGTTCCCACGAATTAAAAAAAAAAACCAACACTTTATCTCCTCTCTTCTATTTACCACAACTTTCACTCTCATTTTACATTTTCCACTCAAAATAGGTGAGACCCTTATTTCACTCACAACAACTTTAACTTTATTTCACCTTTTTCACTCACAACAAGTGGGACCCTTATTCCACTCACAATAATTTTAATTCCAAGTACTTTTACCACTCTCAATAAGTGGGACCCTTATTCCACTAACAACCACTTTACCAACTTTTTTAATCCCCGTGCCCAGCACACAATGGGACTCTTTTTGACGAACGAAGGGAGTATCACATATTATGATACAAATTAAATTTTTCCTTCAATTACAAATTAAAATAAAATCGTTGTTTATTTCATACACTGCAAGTGTAAGGGTATCATTATCTAGATCGAATTTGCCATGTAGACCATTCCAACATCATACTCAATAAAAAATTAGGGGAAAATCGACCGCGGGAGACAATTGCGACAAATTGAAGGATCACTAATTTTTTTTTTGCAAGCTTTAAAGCATTTGTTTTAAACCGAAATTGTGGAAAATATTAGTTTTTTTTGTTTGTTTGTTTGTTTTTTTTTTTGGCAATTTGGCCTATTCAATAATAACATTGTTTACGGATCCAGAAAAATTAATTTTAAAGTAGTACAGTATCACACCCGCGTTGCACAGAAGAATGTAATTTAAAGTTTTGATAATATTAAATTATAAAAATTTAGGCAGCAGAGGAGAATAATAATATACTATTAGTTATTTCAGTATAGAAATAAATAAGGACATTTAAAAAATAACAGTAACAAATACTACAACATAGTATTACATTTTAGACATTATGTAAATTTTTTTTTACACAATATGTTTTAAAGATAGATCATTACCACACACTAATAAGTAATATCTTAAAACATTTCAATTTGCAACTCTTGATATATCCACGTAAAATTATCGAAAGGATGTCAGTTGCAGATGAAATAGATTAATTATCTAATATACTCTCTTCGTCCCGGAATAATTGGCCACATTTCCTTATTGGATTGTCTCGGCATACGTGGCCCTTTTCCTTATAAGGAAAGCTTTTAACACAAAAAGTTGATCTGTATCACTTTCTATCTTTTACTTTTTAAACATGCTTCTACACAATGCCCGTGCTAAAAAAGAATGTGACCACATATTGCGGAACGAATGGAGTATAAATTATGCTATATAACACAAAACTTCATGAATTACATCCATATTTTTTGAAAACGAAACATTCAATCCAAATAACATTATTAGATATGACATATTTTATTACTATAAATATATACTCCCTACGACCCATTAATATTGTCATGCTACTATTCGGCAAGGAGATTAAGAATAAGGGCAAAAGGATAAAAATTGGGTAGGTCCATAACTTTTGAAAAAATTTAAAGGGTTAAACTTTCCTTATTTGTAAGATGACAATATGAGTGTGAAATCTAAATAAGGAAATGATAACAATATGAGCGGGTCGGAGGGAGTACATATATATATATATATATATATATATATAGTGTGGATTTGGTAGGAACGCATCCTTATATGAGTCTGTAGGAACCATGCATTAATATCACTTCGGAAATGCAAAAAATGCAATTTTTTAATGCACAAACATGGCAAAGGGCACATTACACTAACTCAATGCACAAATATTTAATAAATTTTTAATGCACAACATGAAATAATTCAATGCATAAAATATATCAACTTTTCAATTTTTTTATTAATATATATTTGTGCATTGAAATAATGTAATTTATGCATTAACTTATGTAATAAAAATGCATGGTTCCTACGGACTCATATAACTATATGATCCTCTCCATATATATATATATATGACATATTTTTTAATTTATATTAAGACATACTCCCTCTGTTCCATTGATTATGTCTATGTAGTGTTGGACACGGAGACTAAGAACAAACAGTAAAAAGATATAAAGTGGGTAGGTCCCACAACTTTTAAAGTGTTTTGAAAGGTTAATTCTTTCCGTATTTGGACAGAAAACAAAATGTTGGGCGTCCATTTAAGGAAAGGTAGACATAATGAGCGGGACGGATGGAGTACTTATTTGTACATAATATTTTCAATAATCAATATTTTGTATATATCTTAATTCATAGAATATAAAAGCATTTAACATTTATTTACTTATTTTTCATTTTGCAATACATGAAATAGAGATAATTTTAAATTAAGACAACTAACAATACAATATAAAAATATCATACACTATAATGTTAGCCTTCTCATCAAGAAATCTATAAAATAATCATAACTATAAATAATACTTATTTTAATCATCGAGTATTGATTTTATATAAAAAATGAGCCCGTCCTTTTTTTATACAAAATCGATAGCTCATGAATATTAAAATGGACATCATTGATAGTTTTACGGTAGTATGGGAATAGTTGAATTAGGTTTTGAGTCATCTATACGTGTGTAACCAAAAAAATGAAAATTTTATCCTTAATATTATCAAATAAAATATAATATAATATATAATATAAAATATATACGTACTTAACTATAATTACACTAATTACATATAAAACAGTTAATTATATTAATAATTTAAGATTTTTTTTTTAAATTAGCATAACACAAACCTTCTAAGCATCTTTAAACAATTATTTTTAATACTTTGAAAATGCAATTTTGATTATAACCCATTTCAAAATAACATTAGAATTAAAGATGAACATCATAACAATGAAATGTATTAACCAACATACATTATTCATTATTCATAAAATAATTTATAGGGGAAAGGGCAAACTTATTAATATAGGTGTCATAACTCTCTCTTTTAGTATTAGATAGATAAGATCTCAAATTTGCTTTAACTAATTGAGAAAGATAAATTAAAAATTGCTAGTCAACTTTGTATGTGTCGCAACATGGAGTACAATTAAAAGCAACAACAGCTCAATAACATCATTATTTATTACCTAATCTTAGAAATTTTGCATTAAATTTTCAAAAATCTGGGGGCCAGTGCTCCCACCGAAACCCCCTCCCTACACTGATTGTCGTGCAATACAAAACTAGAAAATACAACCTAAAAACAAATTGACAATTACCACCCTATTAAAAAAACAAAGAATAGTCAGTATTAGGTTTACATAAATACAAGGAGTTGACAATTTTTTTGAAGGAGCAAGTTCACACTTTAGTTAATGCTTAACTTAGAGTTTAACCTAAACCCACACTCTCAAAAATTCTGAAAGAAAATATTATTGTTGTTGTCGCCGAACGATAAGTCAGATTGAACTCTAACGTAGTAAAATGATATATTTTGATCAAATGTATGCGTACATCTCTCTTTTTTTTTTCTTTTAATTTAATTTAATTCGGATCAGCCTGCAAAACTGGTGAGGATTACATATAAATTAATTACAAGGTCATATGCATATAATAATATTATATATGCCATGAAAAAACAACAAAAAATTAAAAATATAAGGTCATATAAATATAATAATATAATTAAATATTATATATTTTAATTTAAATACAGGTCAAATAAATATAATACTATTATATTTGCCATGAGAAACCACAACAAATTAAATTAATTAGGGGTGCTTCAACATATAATTGGCACCATTCAAAATCAAAAGTCGTGCCGAAATTAAAAATATATGGTGAAAGCTGTGGTGCTATATAATAACCAGCATCTTTAAAACTTAATTAACACTTGAAGGAGAGAAAGAGAGAGAGAGAGAGGAAAATGGAGAAACATGTTATGCTCCAAATCATGGTATCTTTTGCAGTAGCAGTGATTCTTGGTCTGCTTTTCAGACTGTATAGCGTCGTGGTGGCGACGCCGCGGCGGTTGCGGCGCCTGCTGAAACAGCAAGGCTTCGGAGGGCCGCCACCCTCTTTATTTCTGGGAAATATCATGGAGATCAAGAAGTCGTCACAAAACTCAACGGCGGTGATGGCGGCGGAGGCGGGAGCGGCACCACCGCTTTCCCACAACTATCAAGATGATCTGCTCGCCGTATTCTGGAAATGGAGACGACAATACGGTGACTTCTAATACTCTCTCCGACCTATTGATAATGTCCCTCTTTCCTTTTCTGTCCGTCCCATTGATAATATCCCCTTACTATAAGTAGAAATATTCAACCCTCCAAAATAAATGGGGTCTACTATTTTTCTCTCATTTTATTGTGGCTCTTTAATAAACGTGCCAATAAAGTAGGGGACATTATCAATGGGTCGGATGGAGTATCACTGTTTTATAAATTTTACACGTCAATATAATATAATTTTATTTGATTTATTTGCTTATATAGATAACAATTTTTATGATTTTGTAACTTAGGAAATTATCACTTGAAATATATAAAACTAAATTATCAATATTAAAAAAACTAATTTCGTAATGAAAAAGATACGAAAAATATAATTATATTTTGTGTAGATAGAAAAAAAGAGAGTAATTAATTAATATATAGATATTGCTTCAAAATAACAGAAGTTGGTAAATAATTAATTGTGTTGCAATTGAATTTAGTCCAAAAAAATGCTTTAGTCCGAGAAAAATAACTTTCAATAGAAAATGTGAACACTTTTCCCATCGGAAAAATGTTTTATTATTTTTTTAGTTTTGTCTTATTAGTGTAACTGATTCATAAGTTTATAATTATTGTTCTATTTTTTTCTTTTTTATTAAATATACTCCCTCTATCTCTTAACAAATCCACACCTGCCGTCAAAACTCATGTACCACGAAAGTAGACAATTTTATTCATCTTTACATCTAAAAATCTAAAAACAATATAAAAAATGGAATTAATGTGGAAGTCAAAATGGAAATTTTAGCATTATTTCACTTCTAATATATTGAAACACTTATTTTGAAGACGAAAAAAATAATTATTTTCATGTATACTAATACAATTAATAACAATATGCAGGTGATATATATACGTTTTCACTGGGTACTTCACCAATACTAGTGGTGCATAATTATGACGTAATAAAAGAGATAAACAAATGCCAATCGCTCGATTTGGGGAGACCTTCATTTCTAGCGAAAGATTTCAAGCCTTTGTTTGGCAACGGCATTTCTACAGCAAATGGAGAATTGTGGGCTTATGAAAACAAGATTATTGCTCCTTCATTGTTCACCGATAAGGTTAAGGTATCTATTTCTAGATTTGTCGAGCTCTTCTATCCCACTTTTCGACATCTTACTTGTGTACTACTATTATTTAGAGCATCCACGATGGTTGACACACCTTGTGTAGCAATCTCTCGTGGGACCTCGATATAGACAGTTGCAGTTGTCTCTATCCTGTCTCAATAGAATTAGTTTCTGAAATTGAGTGTTCAATTAATTTTAAATTGAAATATTTGTCTCTATTAGTTTTTAAAATTATGAACTATTATTAATTTTTGTAAAACTGATTATCGATTAATAAATTCTATTTATAAATAATTAATTCAAATTGAGGATTTATAAACCCTAAGAGGACTAATAAATTCTATATTGTGAAGAATTAACGAAAAAAAAAATTAAGAAGGAAAAGAAAAAGAATTATTGTTATATTTATTTCATAAGCAATGTCATAA
Organism: Schizonepeta tenuifolia; assembly: GCA_029490685.1. Classification (NCBI taxonomy): domain Eukaryota; kingdom Viridiplantae; phylum Streptophyta; class Magnoliopsida; order Lamiales; family Lamiaceae; genus Schizonepeta; species Schizonepeta tenuifolia. The sequence continues at coordinate 126,400,464 of CM055956.1, forward strand.
AAAGCACTATTGTATATATGACATCATTTCTTCGTTGTAGGAAATGACAAATTCGATTCAACTATCAACCCAAATGTTGATAGATTCATGGAATGTTGAGATTGATAATCAAGGTGGTAAAGCAGATATTAAAATTGATAGCTACATCAAAAAATTCGCGGCAGATGCAATTTCAAGAATTTGTTTTGGAAGCAATTATGATGAAGGGGAACAACTTTTTCAAAAACTTGGAGATCTTCAACTTCTCGCAGCTAAGAAAGGTTTCTCTATGGGCATTCCTGGCATGAGGTGAGAGTTTTTGCTTCTCTTCCTACAAACATGATCAACATACATGTCATTTATGTTGCTTTCATATGCGATATTCATCATGTATGATAATCATGTATGTCAATCATTATGATACTCTTATAATCTTGTATGTTATTCATGTATGACAACTCATGTATGATATTCATGCATGCACGAGAAAAACTCGTCGAAAAGGGCAACTTACATAATTTTGGGGTATTATTTATCTCTTATATATTTAGGGGTATTATTTATCTTTTATTTTTAGATTAGGGTATTTTAACTTTTCACTCAAAAAGAAATGTAGACATATTTTTCAATCAACACATTTCATTTTTAAGTTGTTATTTTATGTTAATTAATTAATTTAATAATATTTAATTAATCCAAATTAATGTGAGGTATATAAATATAGGATGAGACCTGGTGAAAATAGATTTTATATGAAAATGATATATTTTAATGCATTTTTATCATATCAGTAATGCATATATTTAAGTGTAATATACGACATTTAAAGCATGAGTGTGGTAATTTTGCGACATTTATCTATAATGTCGCTGGCGGAGCTACATTCAACATGGGTGGGGCAATTGTCCCTCCTCAATTTTGTTGAATTAACCCCTAACTATACTTATTTTTGCATAATATTTACAAAAATAAACAAATATGCCCCACCAAAAAATTATAAAGCGGGCGCAAAAGGACAAGAAATAAATAAATGATCTATTTCCTTAATTTTCTGAACTTTAGTTGTAGCTTGTCAAAAAAATAAGAAGAGAGGAGAAAGATATAGACATCACGATTCAAACTTGTCTTATTCTCCTTATCTCTCTCTTAACATTCTTGTTTTTGTAGACCAGATTTCTTGTAATGAAATGTAATATTGCATACACATTTTAATGCATAAACTGCAATAACTTAATGCATTAACATTGTAATGCATAAATTAGAGTAACTTAATGCATCGTTGAGTCTGACCTATTGATTAATACATATCAAGGATCTAGATTTATTTTCAGTTTTAGCTAAGGAAGCATTCTCACATGATATGGACTTTGATACAGATTCTTCCCTACGAAGCAAAATAGGAGTGAGTGGGAACTAGAAAAAGTTTTGAGACAATTGATATTGAAGTTAGTGAAGGAAAAGAATGAAGCAAGCGACACAGATACAAATATAAATATGCTGAAAGTTATTGTTGAAGGAGCTGAGAAGAGTAATCTGAGCCCAGCTGCAAAGGAGGATTTTATCATTGACAACTGCAAAAGCATGTTGTTAGCCGGTTTCGAGCCGACTTCCGCTGCACCCACTTGGTGTCTCATGCTATTAGCTTCGAATCCCGAATGGCAAGATCGCGTACGAGACGAGGTCATCGGATTCTGTAAAGGTCAACTTCCCGATTACGAAACTATCAAGCAGATGAAACAGGTAAAAGTAGCCACTTTGCATAATTAAACACAAAAAAAATGTCATATATTGCTAACGGCAAGTGTTTTAAAAAATTGTTTGATTGTGTTGTGAGTGGAATAAGAGTATATACCACTTTTATGTAGCTTTAAATTGATTAATTGAGTAGTGGGTCCAACAATAACACTTTCTGTAAATAATGGAGTATGTGATGTTAATAATTAAGTAAATCGTGTTGGGTCTATTACTATAAATGGATGAAAATTACATGTCGGATGAACTGAATAGGAAATTGTGGCAAAATTTTTGTAGAGTATTTAATTGAATGTTGTGCTTTTCATCTAAGTAAAAATAATAAATATTTTTAAACTGAAAAATGTGATAAGATATGTATGTATATTTTCTATGGAGGTGGGTGAATTTTTTTTTTTTAAATTGTAAATATTAATGAGTACATTACCAATTTTCTTAACAGCTGACGATGGTGATCCTTGAATCACTAAGGCTCTATACTCCGGTGCAAATATCACCAAGATACGCGCTAAACGACCTCGAATTCGCCAACATTCGAGTTCCGAAGGGTGTCTCTACATGGATAATGGTATCCGCTCTGCATACGGATCCGGGCATTTGGGGCCCGGATTCTTACGAATTTAAACCCGAGAGGTTCGCCAATGGGACAAGTGGTGCATCCAAACTCCCGAATTTGTTCATGCCGTTTGGGGCCGGGCCGAGGAGATGCGTGGGGCAAACCCTAGCCATGGTTGAGATGAAGATACTTGTTGCTCACATATTGGCAAATTTCTCTCTCTCTCTCTCCCCAAATTATGTGCATGCTCCAACTTTAAGAGTGCATCTCAAGGCCGGGAATGGGGTCGATCTCGTGATTGAAAAGTTGAAGCTGCCTTCGCCTGCTGCTTAATCGAAGCTGATCGATCGATAAAATTGTTGCTTCATTCAATGAAATTGTTTGAATAATGGACTTAATTAGGAGATAAAGTTGGAGATGAAATATTATGCAACAAAATTTTCAAAAGGTTGGTACAAAATATTCATAGGCCAAATTGCAAATAAAAAACCCTGACCTTTTCCACAATTCCGATTTAAAATCAATGCTTTTAAAATTCGCAAGGAAAAAAGTGATGTTTCAATTTGTCGTGATTGTCTCCCTCAGTCGATTTTCCCCTAATTTTTTACTGAGTAGGATGCCGGAATGGTCTACATGGCAAATTGCTCCAACAACAAAAATGACGTCGTTCCTTCCTTAAAAACGACAATCTGGCGAGTAGGCAATGACTTCTTCATCTTCACAATCAGGATCTTGGAGTAATACCAAACCTCAGTGCTATGTAAGTGTGACCCACCTCATGGAATTGAGTTCTGAAAGTGTGTGAAATACAGGGTAGCATTTTTTCACATATATATCATTAAGGAACAACGTTGTAGGCAATCAATTTTGGATGTAGGTATTCACCAGGAGACAATTGCGACAAATTGAAAAGGCACTATTTTTTTTTGCAAATTTTAAAAGCATTGGTTTTAAACCAGAATTGTGGAAAAGGTTAGTTTTTTTTTTTTTTTTTTCAATTTGGCCTATTCAATAATAACAATGTATACGGATCCAGACAAATTAATTTGCTTAATTAAGTTTTGAAGTAGTGTAAGATGTCAACTTTGCTTAACTAATTCAGAATGATAAATTAAAAATTGCTAGTCAACTTTGTATATGTTGCAACACACGCAATGGAGTACAATTAAAAGCAACCACTGCTCAATAACATCATTATTTATTACCGAATCTTAGAAGCATTAAATTTACAAAAACCAATGCATGAAATCACAGTTAGTATCTTGTTACTCCCTCTCCGTCCCGAAACAAATGGTTCGTTTCTTTTGGGGCATGCGTGTTAAGGTAAAGTATAAAAAATGGTTAAATTAATATGACCCACAACTTTCGAAGGAATAATTATTTTCTTATTTGGAGACGAATCACTCATTGTGTAATGGCCCAATATAGTGAAAAAAGTACTTGTTCCCGAATTAAAATCATGTAATTAACGAAGAGAACGTGTAGGACGTTATCTGGCCTTTTATCCCAAATAAAGAGAAAGAACTCAAAAAATCTTATCATAAGCTTCCTTCTACCCTCACACACACATGCGCGCACAGTCACAGAGATCTAGAGAGAGAAAAACAATTGGTGCTTTAGACCATGGCAATGTCGTTTTCTAAATGGAGATCGCTGCCCAATCTTTAGGTAAATGGGTGAGCCCACGAAGATTGTTGTTTTTTCACTGCAACAGCAATCACCAAGCTTGGTGATCGCTTGATTGTTTTTTTTTTTTTTTTTATAACTGTAATTCTATTTTCATTCAATTTAAATAAAAAAATATTTCATCATTAAAATCTAAATAAAGAGAGATAATTGTGAGGGAATTGGATGAGAAATAGAGACATTGAGAGAGAATTGGAAGAAAGTAGAAGAATTGTGTAAAATTTGTGTAGTATGAGCGTGTATTTATAGGAAAAAAAATAGGGAAAAAAATTTAAATTGTGTTGATCGTTGCGATTGGCCCAGCGATCACCACATGTCAAAAAGTGACAGTAAACGCCAGCTTGATAAGATCGCATATCCGATTATTTTGTTGTGATCGCCGAGCTCGCCAACAGGTGGTCTTAGCAAAAAATTCGTTCGTGAAAAAGCTGGTTGAGACATCCACCCTCAAATCCATCACATCAGAATTCACTTTCACAAGTGATTCAAAAGGGTCCCACTCCAATTCCCTCCCCATCATCAACTTCTCTCTCCTCACCTCCGCCGATTAACATCAACACTCCAAAACCCCTTCACCTCCTCGACCCTGCTTGCCATGAATGGGGATTAAAAAAAATTAAAAATTTCAGAATTAAAAATAAAATTAAAAATGGTGCATCTCAACACACTTAGTGATGCATCTCACTACACGTAATGGTGCATATCATCTGACCGTAAAAGAATGAAAAATAAAAAAATTGAAAAGTCAAGTGGTTGACCCACGTCGGACCCGGTCTCACCCAAGTATTTGCCTTAGAAATTTATTACATGTAAAACCTGGATCTCTACAGTCACCTCGTTAATGCAAATAATGTTGCAATTATAATATTCACGTCTATACAATTTGTGTATTTTTAAACTTAATCCTGCTATGGTAAGTAATTTAATTAGTTAGTTATCCATGTGATCGATCCATAATAAAAGATCGCGGTAACAAGCTAATAATAAACAAAATATTATTTTTTTCGAAGAAGGAAATGATAAGTATGATAAGTATCTCTTTGAGTGTGTACGTAAAAATATATACATATATATATATATTATATATATATATATATAGGGATTGCTTCATATAAAAACCAATCCTAGTGTGAGAACGTGAGAACAAACTTAAATTAGTTTGTAATCGTGCTTAAATTAATATATTATCATGCTTAATTGTGTTCATGTATTTTTATATAAACATTATATTTGTATGATCTATAATTGTAATTATTTAAAGCATGAATAGATATCAATTCAAGCATGATCTTATATAAGCACTAACGTTTATATAAAAAGCAAGAATCTTATTAACCATGATAATCTATAAATTTAAGCATGACTACATATTAATTTAAGCATGTTCCCACATTCTTACCCTAGGAAATGTTTTTATACTAACCCATCCATATATATATATATATATATATTGAATCATGGTCCGATTTTCCCAAAAATCCGAGCGATTTGGACAAAATTTGGGATGGAATTGATCAGAATTAACTTTGTAAAGTGATGAACGGAACATAAAAACGAGAATTAACATCAATAGAAATGAAAAATAGTGCGAACGCAAACTTCGTTATTATATATACTATTAATTATATATAAATTAAACATATAAATACTTGAAACATATTTAGCAAAATAAAATTTAATCAAATTAATAAAATCAAAATGACCCAAAAAATCGAGATGAATCTATTTTAAGATATAGTATATAAATAAATTAATTAATTGAAGAGTTTCATTTTCAATTAGTAGTTTGGGTATCGAGTCGAAATATTTCACAAGACTAAGATCATTCACATTAAAACTTTTAAAATTGTGTTCCTAAATTTACTTACAAAGCTTCCCTTATACTAAATATTGCAGCAACTAGTACAAAACACGCGACTACTAGTCTAATTTAGTTGCAGCTAACTAAAAGAACAATATTGTACATTCTATTAATTTTCATTAACAAATTTCGAGTTTTCTTTGATCAAATATAAGGCAACGTACTAATTCAATTGTATATCCCAAGCTTTATCTCCTGGCAATATATAATACATATCCAATCATAATAAAACAATTGCTTACCTTAAATTACTTGATAAGTATATATATAGGAATGGCAATGGGTCGGGTACCCACCCAGTAAGCATTTCTTAAATCCAAACCCATGAAAATTTTTTGCATCCAATCCCGTCCCAAACCCGATTAAAAAATAATTTTAAAATCCGTACCCGACCTGAATCCGTTGGGTAATAACCGTTTATTATCCGCTAAATGCGAATACAAAAAAGTAAACATAAAATAACAAAATATTATAAATATGATTAAAACATAAACATCAATAGAAAGTTTCACTAAAATTAATCTCAAAGCAAAGTAATACGAACTTTACAAAATCTTACTAACATAACTAGAAGATTATGAATTATTGATATTGTCGTTGTGTTGTCATATTTCGGAAGTAGGTTTACAGAAGTAGAGAAGAAATATTAAAGACTCGACTCTTACGGAATGTGTGAGTGGGTTAAGAAAATAATGTAAAACCCTAAATCTATTTATTTATACTAGTAATATTTTTTAATTATACATATAATATTTTTTTATCTTATATATATAAATGAGTTTGGGTAGCGGGTAACCCATTACGGGTTTGCATGTTTCTACTCAAACCCGTCCCAAAATCATTTAATATTTTCAAAATCCGTTCCCATATCAGGGTTTGGGAAGTGCGGGTACCCACGAAAACCTGACCAATTGTCATCCTTATATATATATATAGAGGAAGAGTATCAGGTGAGAATGCTTTCTTATGTGAGAAATGAGAATAAATCTCGGCATGTTGATCTTTGTTGATCAATGGTCCAGATTTAACGAAGTATTATGTTTCTGTAATTTATGTATTACAATGTTAATGCATTAAATTATTGTAGTTTATGCATTAGAATGTGCATGCATTACATTTCTGTAATAAATGCATTACCGATGTAATAAAAATACATTAAAATATATAATTCTCATGTTCTCATATAAGATCTATTTTCACCGGATCCCATACCACATATATATATATATATATATATATATATATAATTGATCGAATAATTAAATGTGAGCAACGCAAGGGGATAAAATAATTGATCGAATGGGCACGTCACAGAAAATGAATAATTCAAAAGTTGTACTTACCTTAAATAAAAGAGCATGGTTATAGTGTTCGTTTGTTATAAGGATACTATTGTGTAGTCTAAATATATATTTCTACTAGTGGCGGTGAGTTATACTTCCTAATATAGGTACATGTACAACACATAATAAATATTTCGTTATAATTCACAAATAACCATATATGTCACAAAAAAATTATCATGTCTGTTCCAAAAGTACGGAAACCGGAAGCAACGATTTTCCACTTCCATAGAATAAATTAAAAAGTAATATTGCAAAATGTCCCGTTTTCTAACAAAAAATGCTAAAATGTCACCTATATCACTTTACTTTGTAAAAAATCTATTACACCCTTAATGAGAATACAAGAAGGCTATCTTTAATTTCATCATACACGAAGATTAACTTCATGTATGAATTTTCAATCGTAAAATTTTCTAATGCTGACAGTGGCGCGGTGGTGCGATCGCCGGTGAAAAATTTCTGGCAAAAATTTGTATCATATATGAAGCCTAACATGCATCATATATGAAAACTAATCTTCGTGTATGCATCATACATGAAAAATTCGCCGGAAAGTCATACATGTAGTTAGTTTTTGTATATGATTCAAATTAAAGTTAACCTTCTTGTTTACCTATAAGGGTATAAAAGTCATAAAATTCAAACTGATATAATTCATCTTTTATGTTTGAGAAGAGATATTTCAATTTTTCTCTCTTACTTTAAAGGTCACGCTTGTGGCGAGGAAGGGTCAATAATTTTTTTGAGATCTTGTTTATATTCAAACTTACAAAATCTTTCTAATTTGATTTTATGCCAATATTTAATTTACCAATCTCCATTTATAGTAGAACATAACCTCCACATCTCAAAAACTCAAGCTAATCAACCATGAAAACTCTTACCATTTCTTATCTCACTTTAACTCTTCTTCTCATCTTCTCCTTCTCAGCGGCAACCTCGCACGACAATTTCCTCAAATGTGTGTCCAAAAAATTCCACAACGGCGACATCGTTTACACCCCAACCAACTCATCTTTCTTCCCTATCTTACTATTCTCCATCTACAGCAAAAGATTCACAACCGAAGCTACACCTAAACCGCAGGCTATCATAACTCCGTTACATGAATCCCAAATCCCACCCGTCGTATGCTGCGCTAAACAAACAAGATTGGAAATCCGAACTTGAAGTGGCTATTATGAAGATCAGAATATGGAGAAGATCTCGTGCATGCCTGCATGTTCACTTCCTTCTTTTATTTCTTATTTCTTGTCTTAGCTTATAGTCGTGTTTTCCCTCATTACGTTTTTGTTTAAGTTGGTGAGTCAACATTAGTTAGTCCAACTATATATAGGCTTCTCTGTATCTCATTTATTCTTCACGTGAACACTATGTATATGAATATGTTTTCCCAAGTTCTTAGCTCAATATCTTTTATGGTATCAAAGCTTAAATCCGCTGTGTTTGTTCGTGAAATCTCAATCTAGTTCTAAATTCTCTTTTCCATGGCTGCCAATCGTCGTAATGGTGGTCCTCGTGGTGATGGTTTCCCGATCGGCGAAGATCCGACGAGTCCGTATCATTTGTCGGTGAGCGATAATCCCGGAGTCGTCTTAGTCACTCAACCTCGCACTGGTCCAAACTACAACACCTGGCATCGCTCAATGCTTACTGCGCTAATCGCGAAAAACAAGGTAGCTTTTATTGATGGTTCTCTGCCAAAACCTGAAATAGATGATTTGTTATATGCTCAGTGGGTGCGATGTAATAGTATGGTAGTTTCCTGGTTGCGTAATTCTGTTGTTCCTCAAATCAGTTCTAGTTTGATGTATCTCGATTCAGCCGCACAGATCTGGGTGGATCTTCGTGATAGATTTTCTCATGGTGATTTAGCTCGTGTTTATCAATTGCGCCAACAATTGCTTAGCCTTGTTCAAGGATCTAGTGATATCAGTACATATTACAGTAATCTTCGTGTATTGTCGGATGAATATAAGGATTTCCAACCTGTGAAGTGGTGTACATGTCCTACTTGTCGATGTAACAGTGCGAAAAAGTGGTGTGAATATCAAGAGCAAGAGTGCTCTCTGCAATTTCTCCAGGGTTTGAACAACTTATTTGCTCAATTGAGGTCTCATATATTGTCTGTTAGTCCTGCTCTTTCATTATCAAAGGTGCTTGCCCTAGCTATTCAAGAGGATAGGCAGAGATCTATTGATGGTGGTATGATTGTTCACTCTACTCCATTTGTTCAAAATTCTAGTGAACAACCTGGAATGTTTGCTAATGCTGCTGGTATGGTCGTGGTAGAGGTCGTGATGGTATTGTGTCACAGCCCGAAATCCGGTATGTAGGAACGACCAGACTCTATTGGAGTGTAAAGGTGAAACCATCAAATAAACATACCATTTCTGTTACAACCCAACTCGAGATGTAACAGTCACTAACTCTATCGAATTAAAAATGTGAAACCATCAAATAAAACTTGGCTCAACGATGAACCCATATTTGTGTCCATCTTTTCTTGTGTTTTTCTTATGTTTTTAGTCTTTATCGAGTCAAAGTGTGTCTGGGAGGACACAAAGTCGAGAGATGGTGGGTGGGATGTTGGGCAAATTTCGTGGAAAATCTGATGTCGAGATGCTGAAATGGCGATACGATGCAAATGGGCATAGGGCTGGAGGCTTGTAGCTGGGCAACAATATTTTACATGCTCTACAAGTCAGGAAGTACCTCCCCATATCCTTGAAGCCAACAGTACCCGAAGGAACCAGGATCTTGGTCAACACAGGAAGCAAACCAGGATGCAGACATTGTAGGTAAGAAGCGAGTCGAGCCAGCAACAGTCTTTTCCTTCAAGGAAGAGGATAAAGATCGAATCTTTCTCTCCTTATCCTAGCCGGACCTAATCAAAGGAGATATCTACCAAGCAAGGAAAGAGAATCGTGGCTGCATGCATGAGAGAGGAAGGCAGATATGCATGGAAGAGTCCTTCATCAACAAGGAAACTTCCCTAAATCCTAATTTCCATCGCCTATATATATGGCCAGCTCCTTTATGTAATGTGTGTGATTTTTATTCTTAGTTCTGCATTCTTAGTTTGAGAGGAAAGGAGGAAAAAACAAGTCCTACTTTTACTTTGGTTTTATATTTTTTGCAGTAGTTTAGTTGTTGGCGTGAAGCCAAGACCCTGGTTGCTGACTACGCTTTTGGGCAGCAACCCGTTTTCAATTTTATGATAAGTATGTTTTCCTTTATATATTTTGTACTTACGTTTACTAATATGTCTAGCTAAATTTATCATTTGGGTTGGATGTAGATGAAGTGATCGTAAATTACTCGTTCTAAACTCGTGAGGTCGGATTGAGTTAGTTCGTTAATTGATTTTGTTCCCGAAACACTTAGGATTAATATTAGACTTAATTGATATTGACATTTGATTGATCACTATCTAGATATTGAGATTAAGTCATTAACAGGATTTGGGGATCAACTCGAGAGTGTCTCTCGTTTCCAAGAACATAAAGAGTGTTGGAGAGCAGTTGATAGTGACCTACCTCTTGGCTTCTTGGGTGTGTTTATTCTTAATGCGTGTTGGGCAGCATCGTTACTGAAGTGTCTTCGTGACTTTGTTGATCAAGAGAGGAGATCTTGCCTTCTGGACAAGATCTGTAAAATTTGATAGACGTAGGCTAAGTGTGTTTATATCGTGACTTCATGAGCTTTAGGGTATAAACTTATCTTTGTCTTAAACCAAGTAATAAGATCAGTTAATTGAATATCTATGCACCAATAAACGAGTGATGAGTAATTAGGATCATGGATTCGAAACCCAATCCAAACTATTTTGTTATTAGATATTGTTACTTGTTGAGTTACAAGATACATCGCAGTCAAAACCTTTTTTTTGTTGTGTTCGACTTGAAAGGCAGATCTACGCCAAGTCCCTTGGGATCGACCCTACTTGCCATTAACTACTACCTTGTTGGGCAAGAGGTGTTTATAAATTCATTTGTGCGAAGAGTGTGACGACAACGCTTCGTGAAATTGGCGTCGTTGCCAGGGACCTGGTTTTAAGCTAGTTTGCTCTTCTAGCTTGAGCTGAGAACGGTTTATGCCCAAGCCACATCTACGGAGTGACGGAGATCCACAAGATCCAGGAATTTGCCCGGAGATGATAGCGAGGAGAAATCGAGCACAACAACGTAAGAAGAAGAAAGAGCTAGAGGAAGGCGTCAACGAACCTTTCGAGTTGCCGAGCTTGACAGAAGATAAGGTTATTGAGCAAGAAGACGATCCTTACTCAACAGCAAGTACAGACAGCGAGAAGTCAACATCCAGAATCAGAAACATCAATAACCATGGTAGGACAGCAAGAGAAAACCATCCGTCAGATCATGTTCCCTGATGACAAGGGGATCACACCGTCAAGTATCCAGTTGCCCACCATCAATGGCAACTGGGAGCTCAAACTTTCGCTGATTCAGATACTGCCCAAGTTCACTGATCACCCCGGAGAAGGCCTTCAGACCCATCTTCAAGACTTTGAGATGGCGATTAGCACTGTAAGGAACACTACCACACCTACCCGAGATGCTGCCAGAGAATGAGATGCTGCCCAAGATACATTTCCAGACTACGTTAGGCTACTCACGTTTCTATTCTCACTTCTTGACGGAGCACGTGAGTGGCTTTACACCTTGCCAGAGGAAAGCATCAACACATGGAAGAAGTTGCAGCAGGCTTTCCTTGACAAATACATACCCGTTGGCCGGATACAAAGTGGAAGGAATGCCATTTCCTCGATCAAAATGAGTGGGAGTGAGTCGTTGTACGAGTATTATGAGAGGTTCAAAAAGTTGATCGCAAGATGTCCTCAACATCGAATCGAGGACATTGATTTGATCACATTTCTTGAAAGGACTGAGAGCATCAGAAAGGAAATACATAATTGTAGTGTATGGAGGAGCAATAGTCGATCAACTACCATCTAAAGTGTTCAAGAAAATAGCCGTCATGGCTGAATAATCACGAGATGAAGATGATATCCCAAGAGGGGGGTATGAAGGCAACAAAGAAAATTCAGACAACTTGGTCAGCACCATGAAAGACTTCAAGACCAGGATGTTTGGCCAGATGGAGGACTTGAAAAGGAAGGTTGATGGCAAGGAAGTTCACAGAGCTGTGAAGCGATGTGAAGTATGTCAGGCAACATCCCACGTCACCTCAGAATGCCCTAGTTGGTTCGTGGAATAAGGAGAAGAGATGAAGGCAATAGGTCAGAACCAGCAAGGTGGTGGGCAACAAAGGTTCCAGTATGGCAATAACAACAGCTATGGCAACAACTATGGCTATATGCAGAATCAGCACGAGAACCTGAGATATGGCAACAACCACTATCAAATGCCTCCTGCCCACCAACAACCACAGCAGCCTGTTCAACAGCAATATGTGCCTCCTCCACATCGAGAACTAGCAAAGACGGAGTTTATGAAGGAGACCATTGAGAGGTTTACCAATGAGAACCAAAGGCTTAAGAGGGATTTTGAGAACTTTCAATTGGAAAGTCGAGGTCAATCGAACAACCTTCATGCTGAATTAACTCACATAAACCAAACTCCGTCAAAGCTTGTAGATGACAAGAGCGAAAGGCTTTCTGCCCAAGTGGAGGTCAACAAGAAGCAAGTCAATGTTGTAACTTTGCGAAGTGGTAAGGACTTGTCAGAGGTGCTGCCCAAGACCCAACTCAAGGGACCTGCTCGAGTAGAAGAAACTAAGATAAGCTCAGGAGATATCAATGACCTTTATGTAGAGTTGAAGGCAAAGCGTGAAGAAGGGATAAAGGCCAATAAGAACCCCGTCTTCGATAATGAGGAGGATGAAGCCTTGTTTGATTACGTGAAGATGGAGAGATCAAAACTGGGGTTTGATAAAGATGACGTGTTGTTAGACTCTTTGAAGGCTGAAAAAGAAGCAGAGGCTTTAGCCAAGAAGACTGTTCCTCACACTGCTAAGGCAAAGATCCTATATCCAAGACGTTTTGCCCGCGATCATGATCAGAAGGAGTTGGAAAACATGATGGAGGTGTTCAAAAAAGTGGAGATAAACCTTCCACTATTGATGGCATTGCAATCCATGCCAAACTGTGCAAAATTTTTGTGAGAGATGTGCTTGAAAAAGACCAAATACCCAGATAATGCCTGTTTCCATGTGGAGAACGTGTCAGCCCTCATGAATTCTCACATCCCGCTCAAGAAGAAGTATCCTGGCATGTTCTCTATCCCATGCACAATAGGTACTACGTCAATACCTAAGGCGATGCTTGATCTAGGAGCTTCGATAAATGTAATGCCAAGAGCTATGTTCGACGAAATGAGTTTTGGACCTTTATTTCCTACCCGTGTTGCCATTAAATTGGCAGATTTGTCTACAGTCTACCCCGATGGCATTTTGGAGGACGTATTGGTCAAGGTGGGGGATCTTCTGTTCCCAGCTGACTTCTATGTTCTTGACATGGGAAAGAAGGCAAGCAAGAACCCAGTGATCTTGCTCGGAAGGCCATTCTTGAGGACGACTTGCACCAAAATCGATTGTGACACTATGAGGTTGACAGTTCAAGTAGCTGAAGAAGTCGTCGAGTTTGACGCTTATCGGTAGAATCGGGATGATACCCTAGAACACCTCAACACCCTCAATGCATTTGGTCGACGAATGGAGACATTGAATAGCTGTTGCTTCTTAGAAGACAACGAGGACGCAAGACAAGAGGAACTCAATTTAATACAGGGTCTTGACATGGATCTCGACCAAGAAGAGGATATTAAGGATAATGGTGCCTTGTTGGAGTTTTATGAAGGCGATGAGTACGCCAATGATAAAGATTTTTGGGAAGAGTCAGTCCATGGGCATAGTTTCGACTCCACCGATGAAGATTATGGGACGGATGAGGAGCTAGAAGACAATAACACTCCTAATAACTCCCATGAAGATGAAGACGAGTTCGATGAGGAGCTCAAGGAACTACCCCATGATGAGACTGAGGAGTTGGTAGAAAAATTTTGGCAACAGACCCTTCTTGGGAAGGATGCCGGAAGAATGTAGTTATGCCAGGATTCCGGGCAACATGCAGCCTCAGGGGTTTGAACCACTCAACATCCCTGAATTGAAGCCGGAGGACAGGTTGGTGCCATCTTTGCAAAAAGCCCCTACATTGGAGTTAAAACCTTTGCCCAAGCACCTGAAATACATATATCTTGGCAAGAATGAGACCTTGCCTGTAATCATATCATCTGAGTTATCGAGCATGGAGGAGGTCAGAGTTGGTGAGGGGTTGAGCAAGTACAAGGAGGCAATAGGGTGGACCTTGGCCGACATCAAAGGCATTAACCCTGTGGACTGCGTTCATCACATCTTGCTTGAAGAGGATGCTTCCCCAGTAAGAGATCCACAAAGCAGATTGAACTCAACCATGAAAGAAGTGGTAATGAAAGAGATACTCAAGCTTCTTGACTTGGGGATCATATATCCCGTGTCTGATAGCCGGTGGGTAAGTCCTGTGCACGTGGTGCCCAAGAAGTCAGGAATCCAAGTTGTTGAGAACGAAAAGAACGAGATGGTGGCCATGAGATTGCAAACTGGATGGCGAGTGTGAATAGATTACTGAAAGCTCAACCAAAAGACGAAGAATGATCATTTTCCTTTGCCCTTCATCGACGAGATGCTTGAGAGGTTAGCTGGTAATGATTATTATTGCTTTCTTGACGGTTATTCTAGTTACATGCAGATCTGGGTTGCTGACGAGGATCAAGGCAAGACCACCTTCACGTGCCCGTTTGGCACATTTGCATATAGGAGGATGCCATTTGGATTGTGTAATGCACCAGAGCCATATCAAAGGTGTAGGATGCACATTTTTTTAGACCTTCTTGAAAAGTGCATCGAAGTCTTTATGGACGACTTTACCGTCTATGGCAAGACCTTCGAATCATGCCTCAACAACCTGGATCGAGTCCTGAAAAGATGTGTTAAGAAGAGCCTTGTGTTGAATTATGAAAAATGCCATTTCATGATAAAAGAATGAATCGTCTTGGGCCATGTCATTACAGGAAAAGGAATTGAAGTGGATAAAGCCAAGATCTACATTATTGCCAAGTTACCATACCCAAGATCTGTGAAGGAGTTGAGAGGATTCCTAGGGCATGCTGGGTTCTATAGAAGATTTGTCAAGGATTTTGCCGAGATCGCACAACCAATGACGAGACTACTTCAAAATGATGTGCCATGGGAGTTCAATGAAGATTGCAAGAAGGTGTTCCATGCCTTGAAGGAGAACTTGATCACAGCCCCCATTATCCTACCTCCGGATTGGGGGATGCCTTTCGAATTAATGTGTGATGCCAGTGGTTATGTCGTGGGAGCAGTTCTTGGGCAAAAACGTGGAAAGGAAAGCTATGTCATCTATTATACTTCTAAGACGTTGAACCCTGGCCAATGCAATTATGCCACTACAGAGAAGGAGTTGTTGGCTATTGTCTTCGCTTTTGAAAAGTTTAGATCCTATTTGCTTAGAGGCAAGACCATAGTATACACGGATCACGCAGCATTGAAATACTTGTTGAGCAAGAAGTAGTCCAAGCCAAGATTGATAAGATGGATCCTCTTGTTGCAGGAATTTAACATAGAGATCAGAGATAAGAGTGGTGCCCAAAACCAAGTTGCCGACCACCTAAGTTGAATCCTCCAGCCTGATGATGGGGTGCCGATCAAGGAGACCTTTCCCGATGAGCACCTGAGTCTTGCCTAAGATGAACCATGGTATGCTGATATTGTGAATTACTTGGTAACTGGAGAGATACCCTCCGACCTTGGGCGTTATCAAAGGAACAAGCTTAAACACGAGAGCCGTTTCTATATTTGGGACGAACCATATTTATGGAGGGAACGTGTGGACAAGATCATAAGGAGGTGTGTCGAGGATAAAGAACAAAAGAGCATTCTTGAGCATTGTCACAACAAGGAATGCGGGGGACATTTTGGGCATCAACGGACTGCAAGGAAGATTTTGGAGTGTGGTTTTTATTGGCCAACATTGTTCAGAGATTGCTATGAGTGGGTCAAGATGTGCGAGAAGTGCTAAAGGGAAGGCAACATCACGAGAAAAAAATGAAATGCCGATGATATCGATCTTGCCCGTGGAGGTGTTCGACGTATGGGGCATTGATTTTATGGGACCCTTGCTGAGTTCAAAAGGCAGCAAGTACATCATATTGGCAGTAGACTATGTCTTGAAGTGGGTAGAGGCTCGTGCGTCCTACAAGGATGATTCTAAGGTGGTTTCCAGTTTTTTGAGAACACAAATTTTCAATAGGTTTGGTGTACCTCGAGCTATAATTAGTGATCAAGGTTATCATTTTTGGAACGCCACAGTGACCGTCTTGTTCAAGAAGTATAGAGTTACTCATCGCGTGTCAATAGCCTACCACCCACAAGCCAATGGACAAGCGGAATTGTCCAATCGAATAATCAAGACGATCTTGAGGAAGACCGTGGGCACAACAAAGAAGGATTGGAGTATGCGCCTCGATGATGCTTTATGGGCGTATAGGACTGCTTTTAAGACATCTTTTGGCATATCTTTTTATCGTATGGTCTATGGCAAGAGATGCCACTTGCCCGTGGAGCTGGAACATCGAGCACATTGGGCTGTTGCCCAAGTCAACCTCGACTGGAATGAGGCACGTGAATCAAGGAAGCTCGAGATCCAAGAACTCGACGAGATAAGACTCCAATCCTATGACAATGCTGGCTTATACAAGGAAAGGATGAAGAAGACCCATGATCTTTTGATTAAAGAGAAGGAGTTCCATTTTGGGCAACAAGTATTGTTGTATCAAACGCAATTTAGGCTTTCTTCGGGTAAGCTCTCGACCAAGTGGGTAGGACCCTATGAAGTTCAAGCTCAATTTCTAAATGGAGCTGTTGAGATCAAGGATCCCAAGAATGGGAAGAATTTTAAAGTCAATGGCCAGCGCCTGAAGGCCTATCTTGGGCAAGAACAATTTGTTGAGGGGGAACCATCTGGTTTCCTATCGAGGAGGACCTCTGACTTCTAAAGAGGGGGGTGTCGTGCCCAAGACCTTAAACGGGGCGCTGTCCAGGAGGCAACCTGGTTAGTTTTTAAATTTTTCGTTATTTCTTTTTCTTTTATTCTTTATTTTCGTACAAAAATTATGAAAATCCAAAAAAATTAGTTAGTTTATATTTTAAGTATTTTATTTCAAAGTGTTTTATTTTGAAGCATCTTATGATCGAGTCTAACCATAGGTGAGAGTTGTTTCGGAGTTGTTTGTGTTTTTAATTGTGCAGGAGATGTTGAGCAAGATGCAGGTTGTAGATCATGAACTAAGATTAAGAAGGAAGCAGGGTGTTGAACAGAGGACGAGATTAAGAACCAAGTTGTTGGTCAAAGACTTTCCAAGGCGGTTACTATTGCCCTTAAAAATCGCACCCTATATACCTATTACATCACGTCGTCTCCACCACACCCACTACTAATTTCAATTTTAACTCTGCAACTTCTCATCTTCCCTCTTCTCTCGCTATCAAAACTCCCAAACCCCTACTATGGTGTCCACTCGGCCAAGAAATAGAAAACTCAACAAAATCCCCACTGGAACTAACATCGATCTCACCACCGATACTATCACCACCACCACCACAAAACCTAAAACCACCACTAAAAGAAATCTTCCCATGGAACCCGCCAAACCCTCTGCCGACCAAAACCCTTCCATCACCATCGGGTCGAGCGTGCCCAAAAGCCGCCGGTCGACGCCGCACTCATGATGAGTGATGAGAACCCTAGTCTGATAGACGAGGCGGCAAAGCAGCCGGAGGAGGAGACCCAGTCGAAGCCCGTGTTTGAGAAGGAAGATCTGGAAGAAGAAGCAGAGAAGGAAAAAGACGATGGGGAGGAAGGGGACGAGAAAGATGGTGAAGGAGAAGGTGATAATGTGGAAGACGAAGAGAATAAGGAAGAAGACCTAGATGAGGCGATAGAAGAAGTAGCTGCAGGGCTGGCGCAGAGGCAAAGACCAAGGCCAAGGAAAGGCCGGCGATGAAGAGTGGGTGGACTGCCATGAAGTGCCCTCATGGTGGCAAAGACACACCGATGAAGAAGCACAAATCTGCTGCTTCGGACGCCGGGTCTGTCCAGCAGTCGATCTCGAAGGGGACAGCTGTCGGAACCCTGTCGAGGGTTAGCGAGGAAGAAGCAGGGGATGATGTTGAGGAAGAAGAGGATGATGGCCAGTCTACTCCAGCAAGCGGTAGGAACAGGAAGAAGAAGAAGGGCGCTACAGTGGTGACTTGTAGGAAGCCCAGGGATTGGAAGGTGACTGCAGCTAGGGTTCTCGACTTCAAACTATACGAGAACCTAGGTGTTGCCCAAGAAGTGAGAAAGCTGTTTGAGAGGATAAGTTGGAGCAAGTTTTTGGAGTGGCATGTGGAGGTTTATGAGGAGCAAGTCAAGGAGGTATACGACACAGCGGCAGTGACCAATCATCCCGAGAACGGGGTGAGCATGATCTCCTTCTTGCTGTTGGGCGAGAAGTATGATTTCCAAGTGAGTGCCCTTAACCAGATTCTGGGGATGGTGAGCTTGAGGGATTTGGCCAAGAAGAAGTTCATGGAGGCCAAGACCATGGTGCCAGCCCTGGGAGATGCAGCTTATCAGGAGCAGTGAAAGGAGATCGGCAATGGAGCACCATACAATGGGGCCAACAACAAGGGAACCGAGCTGAAGACTCATGCTCTTAGGCTTTGCCATCGCATTCTTGCTTACAACTTGTACAACAAGAATGATAGTGGCAACAGCCTGAGCAACAAGGAAAGGTACTTGTTGTGGTGTATGCACACCAAGACTAAGGTGAATTTCGCGGCCTTTCTTGGTGAGCAGCTCAAGACGGTGCTAGCAAAGCAGGCTTTGGGATGCACTTGTGGCCACTTCCTGACAGCCTTTGCGAATGGAATTGGGGTCTACGATGAGTCGAAAGGGAAGCCGGTGATGGCGGTCAACAAGTTGGGAGAAGCTGCCTTGAAGAAGATGAATGATATTGAGCTGAGGAATGGCAGATACGTGTTCATCGACTACGGCAGGACAAAATCCACCAAGCAACCAACCGTAGGCAAGAAGGAGGAGGCAAGCACCAACGTAGCGGTGTTGCCCAAAAATGAAGTCGAGACCAGACTAGCCAACATGGAAAAGATGTTGATCGAGATCAGGGATCCCCAGCTGGCATTCTTTGCACATCAAGGATTCAGGTACCCGCCTGAATCTTCTCTTTGATTTTATGTTCCTCCCACTTTTATGTTAGTGTAGTTTTTTTTTTTTGTTTTTTTTTGTGTTTTTTGTGTTTTATTTTTTGGTTGTGCGTTGTTGGTCGAGAAGGTACACTTACTGCCTTCACCCACAATTTACCCAGCAAATTGTATGGTGAAGGCCTTAGAATTTCCTTCTTGGCTTAGTCAATAAATATTTGTTGAGTCATATTTTTGTTTTGTGTTTGTAATTGCCCAACATTGTACCCACTTTACCTAAAGCAAAGTGTGTGGGTGTTGGGAAGTTGGGTCAGTTTAGTGTTTTTAAAGTTTGTTTTAGTTGTTGATCAGCGTGTGGCATGATAAGTCAGAATAGGTATGTTGATGTAGATGATGCCGTATGTAGATAGGTAGCATGCAATGAGATATTGGGCATGAACTGTGAGGTTTTTGAGCTTTAACTGCTATATACATATACAACACTATTCTTTCTTGTGTGATAAAGACCAGTTGACACTTGTTGATCTAGAACTTGCCTGCATCTCTTAATTAAAACTTCATGTGACTTAGTTAAATTACTTAGATGAATTAGGCATTTTTGTTCTAATTAGCCCACGACCAAAATTTCCTACCTTGACATTTACCCTTCGTTTAGCCCCTTTGAGCTTGATGATAATTCTTTCAAATTACTTATAGTAGCCTGAATTTACAAGCCGGCCCGGTTAAGAACTCAGGCCTAGAAGAATGAGGGGTGTAAGGGAAATCTTGGGTAGCACATGCTGGGCAGTATCCTTTATCGTTTTATAAAATAATAATAATAATAATAGTAATAATAATAATAATAATAATAATAATAATAATAATAATAATAATAATAAATGAAAAGAAGAGTCCAGAAAGAAATAATAAGTGTGCTAGGGTGGAGTGATAATGAGGAGTGAGGAATTAAGGGCAATCTAGTGCTATACATTCCCTACCCTTTGCCTTAAGCCACGTTACAACCCAATAAAGACCTAAGGATAAGTGATTTTGATTTTGTTGAAAGAAGTAGAGATGTAGAGGGCAGGCAAGCCTATGAAAAATATTGTTGATTTTGGTCAAGAGCGTATACATTTAACCATATACACTTGAGAGTTGAGTGCTAGTGAGGATACTCATGTTGCCCAAGAACTCTATCTTGACCTGTTTGATGGCCATATTTGCTTACCTGTTCTGTTGTACTAACATGTTGTTGTGCTGATGTTTTGAGTCTGTGTTTTTGTTTTGTCTTTTCTATGTTTGAGTCTTGGGTGGAGTTGCAACCGTACACTTGAGGCCAAGTGTAATTCAAGTGTGTGGGTGTGATGAATCTATATTTGTGTCCATCTTTTCTTGTGTTTTTCTTGTATTTTTAGTCTTTATCGAGTCAAAGTGTGTCTGGGAGGACACAGAGTCGACAGATGTTGTGCAAGGAAGAACAGGTGGGATGTTGGGCAAATTCGGTAGAAAATCTGTTGTTGAGATGCTGAAATAGCGATACGATGCAAATGGGCATAGGGCTGGAGGCTTGTAGCTGGGCAACAACGTTTTACATGCTCTACAAGTCAAGAAGTACCTCCCCATATCCTTTAAGCCAACAGACAGAGTACCCGAAGGAGCCAAGATCTTGGTCAACACAGGAAGCAAACCAGGATGCAGACATCGTGGGCAAGAAGCGAGTCGAGCCAGCAACAGATTTCTTTTCCTTCAAGGAAGAGGATAAAGATCAGATCTTTCTTTCCTTATCCTAGCCAGACCTAATCAAATGAGACATCTACCAAGCAAGAAAAGAGAATCGTGGCTGTATGCATGAGAAAGGAAGGCGGATATGCATGGAAGAGTCCTTCATTAACAAGGAAACTTCCCAAAACCCTAATTTCCATCGCCTATATATATGGCCGGCTCCTTTATGTAATGTGTGCGATTTTTATTCTTAGTTCTGCATTCTTAGTTTGAGAGGAGGGAGAAAGAAACAAGTCCTACGAGCAATTTACTTTTACGTTAGTTTTATATTTTCTGCAGTAGTTCAGTTGTTGGCATGAAGCCAAGACTCTGGTTGCTGACTACGCTTTTGGGCAGCAACCCGTTTTCAGTTTTATGATAAGTATGTTTTCCTTTATATATTTTGTGCTTACGTTTACTAATATGTAGCTAAATTTATCGTTTGGGTTGGATGTAGATGAAGTGATCGTAAATTACTCGTTCTAAACTCGCGAGGTCGGATTGAGTTAGTTCATTAATTGATTTTGTTCCTGAAACACTTAGGATTAATATTAGACTTAATTGATATTGACATTTGATTGATCACCATCTAAATATTGAGATTAAGTCATTAATAGGATTTGGGGATCAACTCGAGAGTGTCTCTCGTGCCCAAGAAGGTAAAGAGTATTGGAGAGCAGTCGGCAGTGACCTACCTCTTGGTTGTCTTGGGTCTGTTTATTCTTAATGCCTGTTGGGAAGCATTGTTACTGAAGTGTCTTCGTGACTTTGTTGATCAAGAGAGGATATCTTGCCTTCTGGACAAAATCTGTGAAATTGGATAGACGTAGGCTAAGTGTGTTTATATCGTGACTGCATGACCTTTAGGGTATAAACTAATCTTTGTCTTAAATCAAGTAATAAGATCGGTTGAATATCTATGCACCAATGAACGAGTGATGAGTAATTGGGATCATGGATTCAAAACCCAATCCAAACTCTTTTGTTATTTGATATTGTTACTTGTTGAGTTACTGGATACATCGCAGTCAAAACCTTTTTTATGTTGAGTTCGACTTGAAGAGCAGATCTACGCCAAGTCCCTTGGGATCGACCTCACTTGCCATTAACTACTACCTTGTTGGGCAAAAGGTGTTTATAAATTCATTTGTGTGAAGAGTGTGATGACAGGGCTTCGTCACTCAACAAGAAATCATGCTCGGGAACAAGGGTTTATCAACAAGAAATGTCAACCATATCAACATACTTTTGGATGACTAGAAAAAATAAACGAGCACGAAAGATTTCATCGGTTTCACATAACATAATAAGTTTTTCAAAACCAAGTCAAGCAGACATCAATAGAGAATAGGTAATTGTTTTAAGCGAACGGCTCATTATTTCAACACCATCAGAGGTTATCAAAAAAACATATCAAATGAGATTATCTTGCAGCGGAGGCATCAACTCGCTCTCAACAACTACATCAATATCTTTCTCGATTTCTCGTTCTCGGATTATCGTCTTTACTCGATTTCTAATTAAATCTTAAACTCGAATTTTCGTTTCTAGAAAATAATATTATAATACTTCAAGCAAAACGAGAAGTTACTATTCATCTCATCTTATGCTTCTTAATATCTCGAGTTATTCAAACTCAGAAAATCATAACATTATTTCTCGACTATTATCATCACAAGCCATTCACATCATAATCGAGCATTCATTTCAATAGTCAAACATTCGCATTGTATAAATGATTACTTCACAAATAAGTAGGTTAATAAAATCCTACTTAGGCACATAATCTCAATCAAGTATTGAAACATTTCATATTCCAAACACACTTAATTGCTAACTCGATACTGCTCGACTCTTATCTTTTAAAAAAAACTTGTAACTTCAGATCTTAATGAAAATAGTTTCGTTAAACTTTTAACAACTCAAATAATAATAATTAATTTGAATTTAAAATTCAAACTTCTATTTAGAATTTCTCGATTCTAAAATACGTCGTCATTCTTCAACATACGAACTTATACTCGTATATACTCTCAACTTAATAACTCAACTTCAAATAATAATATTAAATCTTTTTCTCAAATAAAAATTCTCAATTTTCTTTTTTATTTAATAACAACTCGACTTTTCATTTTAAAACTTCGACGCTCGATAACTTCTACGTTTTAACTCCGATTTAAATGATTCAAAAAGCAAACTTGCTTATTTTTACCCAAACATCATCATCAAATAGCTTAGTACTCAATATAACATCAAGAACTCAACTTCAAAGCATTTAAAACTCACCAATCTCGTTTGTCATATATTAACATGCTCATTTGTTCGTTTTTTAAACTTTATAACTCTTCTTCACTCAAATAACACTTCATATCATCACTCAAACATCAAGCATACTCAAGATTATAAACATCAACTTATAACTCACATCATTCAACTTTTAGTTTTAAATGAAAAAATTCTATTAAATTGAATTTTCTCATTTTATTATTTTATTCTAATATTTCTTTGGTTAATTTCTCAACCAACATAAACAAAACGAACTCAACTTCGAATGACTTAACTCTTTAACTCTTATACTCGATTTTTAAGGCATCTTCTCATCGAAAATTCATTTTCTTTTATTCTAATTTCCTTTTATTTCTCCAATATTATCAATATTAATATTCTATTTTATTTTAACATCAATCATTATATTTATGCATTTCATTTCTTATATCATTAAAATCTTCACATCCTCAACAAAGAAGTATCTTTCTTTGATTTACTCAACTTATGACTCCATTTAATTATTTCTTCTTTCTTTATTTCTGATGGTCCCGATACGAGTTCTGGTGTATGGGGAGGGGGGGGGGGGGAATACACCAGATGCGAATTTTTAAAACAACCCCCTAAAAATTAACTCAACCGAGTAAAGAAGCTCAGTTGGAATCACAACCGAGTAAGAATCACTCGGTTGGAAGTGATGTGCTGTGCGAAATGTGGTGGAAATTAACTCGTAAAAAATAACT
The DNA here is from genome assembly GCA_029490685.1 of Schizonepeta tenuifolia. Taxonomy (NCBI): domain Eukaryota; kingdom Viridiplantae; phylum Streptophyta; class Magnoliopsida; order Lamiales; family Lamiaceae; genus Schizonepeta; species Schizonepeta tenuifolia. The sequence continues at coordinate 126,424,692 of CM055956.1, forward strand.
CACGCTTTTATGCACGGTTGGTCAAGAACCAAAACAGTTGAGAAAGAGTGCAGTTTGTATGCAGGTTAGATAGTCAGTTGAATATGCAAGAATATAACTGAAAATAAACACAACACACAGAGATTTAACGTGGTTCGGAGAAAACTCCTACGTCCACGGGGAGTTGTGAGTCCACACAACTCAGTCCAAGTTCTTCTGGACAAACCACACAGCTTACGCGGGCTGTGCAACCGTTAAGGATAAGTTTGCGGGTACTTATCAACCTTACAGTTTAGTTTTCGGGTACTGAACAACCTATCTACTCAATTCCGGGAAGAGTAGGGTCCTAACACTCCTTTTGAGAGGAAGTGTGTAAAAGGTTGGTTCCAACTAAAAGCTCGAACACGAAGTGAGCAGTGATCTAACACTCTACGAACTCTCACTAAGTGATGTTCTCAAGGTTCGATCTAAAGACACAGAAACTAACTCTAGAACTCTCAGCAAGTGATGTTCTAAGAGATTGAATGCAGTTCAGCTTGTGAAGGATTTAGTTCTTTCTTTCGCTCTTTCGTTTCTTCTCGCGTGTGTGTCTTGTATTCTTCTCTGTGAATGAAGGCCTCTATTTATAGGCGGAGAGTATCAACTAGCCGTTGGAGGAGCTGTTGATATCTGTTCTTTGAAAGCGATGGCTTGTCTCTCATCTCTGCAGACTTTCCGGATTTGGCAACTGCGTGCTTCTGCTTTCCATATGAGACAGCCTTGTGTTGGGCCAAATGAGGAAATGACAGAGAGTCAAACCTTCACGTGACTTCCTTATTTGAAATTCAAATCTTAACAACAGACTTCCAACAAGGAGTGGTCGGTTAAGACTTTCGATCTTCAACTAGCTTGTTCTTCAGCTGATGTTCTATTTGACTGCTGACAGTTGAATTCTCAGCTGACTTCAACTTCATGTTGTTGATCTTCTGGGTTGAGTTCTACAACTGATGTTCTGAAACTGAACGCTCAGTTGTCTTCCTTGTATCTTCTCCCTTTTTGAATTCACATGGAATGAACGCTCAGTTGTAAATGATGTTCTATCCGTTGAGTGTAACTTCCCCCTTTCTCAATGCTTCATATGATGAACGCTCAGTTGTCTTCTTTACAACTGATGTTCTATCTGAGTGAAGCCTTGTTGCCGTTTTCAGCTGGAGTCTTGTAAAGATAAAATCTTAACAATGCTCAAACAGCGAGCCTAACTACTATCATTAGGATCTGGCAACATCTACTCGGTTAGGGTCAGTTGGTTTTGGAATCAATCAAAACTTTTACTTAAATTTCCCAACAATTTCCTTTCTTTTATATATATATATATATCGAACTCTTAATAAAAATTCATAGAATTTTTATATTTTTCTCTTTTGACTCAAAATGTGCTCAATAACTCATTTACTTCTTAATTTCATTTTTATCTAATGAAATTCATCAATTTAATATATATTCATATATTTCGAAATATATATATATATATATATATATATATATAAATAATTAATCTATAATTATTTTATATCATCTTTAAATCTTCATAATTCCTTCAAGAACATGAAGAACTCATCTTCATATCTTCATGTTTTAGTCAAGAACATCAAGAACACAAATATATATATATATATATATATATATTTATACTCCTCTTCATCAATTTTTCTCATAAAAATTCATAAAAATTATACTACTTCATTTCTTTAATTCTCATGCTTTATCAACCACTTAAAATTTCATCAAACATCATAGATCATCTAGAATCATCAACATCATCATACATCATCTAAAATCATCTAGATCATCACATATTCAGCATCTCCATAAACATATATATTTCGAATTTTTCAAGAAAATTCATAAAATTCATATAATGACTTGAAATCATTACTTAAACATATTTTCATACTTCAACATAATCATATTCATCATAAACATCATCAAATCCATAAATAAGCATTTAAGCATATTTTCTTTATTTTTTCTCAAATAAATCGATTTATATGCATAAAAATCAATAAAAATTCTCAAACTCATATTCATGCATATAAATCACTCAAATCACCATCATAGACATATATCATCATCATATCATCAAATAATCTTCAAATACTCATCAAGGAATTCCTTTTCCTATTTTCTTCTCTTAATCGATTTTTATTAGTATTTTCCTAAAAGTTCTTTTCTTCATCTTTTACTTCCTAGGTTTGTTTTTAAATCTCATCTTAATCATCTGTAATACCCCGATAATTTCTACTGTCTTTAAAAATGAAAGTTAATAATAATTATGGCTTTGCACGCCTAAGATCATGAATTTCAATTCTAAGTTTTACGGTGAAATCCGTTTCAGAAAATAATTTCCACAAGTCGGACGAACGACTACTGTATTAGGGTTTTCGCGTCCGATAGATTTTTCGTCCGAAAACTCAGAATTGAAATCCGTCAGAATTTACATTTACTTTTTCTTCGATACGAGTTCACCGGAGAAAGTTAGTTTTTATGATTTTCCGGGCGAATTTTAGACTGTCTAATCCCGACTTTTTCTCGGATTTTGAAAAACGAATTAGGTTTTCTGAGTACGTGATTTATTTCCAATCTAAAGGACGAATTAGATTTCGTCAAATTTGTAACCAACTAAGAAATCATTTCTCGACTTTTTATTCGTCGTTTAAGAGCCGGGAATAAGATATATCCGTCTAATAATTTCGTGCCAAACACGCCCTAGCGAGTCACTACACTTTAGTAGATATTTTCCTTCACTATATATATCTTATACTTAGTCATCCATCTCACTCTCTCTCACTCTCAGAAAACCGCCACCCCCCCCCCCCTCCATCAAGCTCTCTCTCTCTCTCTCTTTTCTTCATCCTCCATTGGAGATTCAAGTGTTCTTCAAGATCCAAGATCACAAGTTCATCAGTCATCCATCAAATTTCAGTTTTTATCTCATAACAATCAAGGTAATTACATGAGCTTCTCTTCTATCCAATTGGAATTTCATTCCTTTATTTTTCATTATGACCGAAAATTTAGGATTGGAAGTAGGATGTTTTAATCCTTAAATTCATGATATAAGATGGATAGGAATTAATTCTCATGATTTAGTTTATGAGAAAAATCAAGAATACTAAACCTAAGGTATGACCGAAAATTAGGGGAAAGTAGTTAGGATGCTTTGATCTCAAAATTGATTGGATGATTAGGCTTAGGAAAGGTTTAATTGATGATTTATGCAAGAAGAAATGGATTGCCCTAAAGAATTAAGGTGGACCGATTTTAGGGGCTAGGGTTTCAAGGGTTGAAATTCAATTAATGATGTAGAAGTTTAATTATTGATTAATATATGTTGTAGTAGGATTAGAAATGGATTAATGGATTGAATTAATGAAGAAAATTACCCTCCCAATTAAAATGTCAATACCGAAAATATTAAGGAAATTGGGGGTTTAATGTGGTTTGATTTTATTAAGGTTTTAATGATGGATTAGTGTTCTAGTTAATGATAGATGATCACATGAATTTATTTGGAATTTTCTAAAAAATAATGTGAAAAGTGTAAGAGACGAAGAATCATAAATAAATCGAGTTTGGATAATGATTTGAGGTGATGATTTATTTAGTAATGATTCTTGATAGATAATGATCGATAATGTAAAACTTGAACGAATTCCAATGACATTGGATATTTTGTAAGAGACGAACGAATGAGTATAAGTATGGATAGAAAAGACGAGTAAGGAAAACAATTAGATATTAATGAATGTTATAGATAAGAGAACAAGTTTGTAGTTGACGACGTGTTCATCCGAGTTATGAAATGATAATTATAGTTGAAATCGAGAAGTTAGGATTTGAAATGCTAAGTCGTTTTGGTATAGTAATTGTTTAGTTGAAGAGACGAGATTTTAAACGTCGTGCTTATAATCGAGAAATGAAAAGGAGCTCATCACGTATGAGGATACGTGTTGACTGTCCTGGGTCAGTAATTTCGTAGAAATAAGGTGGAATAACGTAAGTCGAGCCTAGGAAGTCGTACATCGAGTTTAAGAACATTAAGGTTAGCCGCGGACAATTTTGCGACCTTTCACGGAAACTGTCATATCTCCTAGCTCGCTTAACAAAATCTAGATCCGTAAATTGGAGAGTAAACTAGACATCCGTGGCTTTCTTATGGTATAGGGAACGTCCCCTGTTTCACAATCCCCTGTTCAGGGTGAACTTACTGATCTGAACAGTAATTTCCAAAACTTAGTTTCTTAAGTTGAATTCTTTTCAACTTAATTCCTTTTGATCTTCTAAGTCGTTGTAAGCAATCGACTTCAGTTTTACCGACCTAAGTGTCAAGTACAGAACCAAGTGAGTTCTAAACGAGATGCGTTCGAGTCTCGTTCTCGTTTAACTAAAAGAATGTAGTTTAGCGTGCAAATGCCTAAAAAGCTTAAAAGACTAATTCGATTTCGTTTTCGATTTTCATTTTCATTTATCGTATCGACGACTTATCAAAGTGTGATTATGTATGATGAAGGAGGAAGTCAGCACAAGGATAGGACGGAAGATTGAAGAACGGAAGCTCGATTAGAAGTTCTGTAATCTTTAAGGTGGGCTTTTATATATACCAAACAAAATGTGGGTTTTTCCACGAATCGAAAGTGATATTTATAGCTTTGATAACTGTGTTTATCAAAAGTGATTATCAAGCATAAACTGTTTTATGTTTTATGTGAGTTCTCTTGTACCCTTCCGAGTTAGCCGACCTACTATCCAGAATTTATTACTTAACCGACTTGTTAACTAAAACGATCGGACTTTGAGTTATCCGACTTGCTTTCCAAAGTTAGTGTACATAGTAGCCTGTGGTGTATGTGGTATCCTGTTGAGGGGTAACCAACCACGGTTATTCTTATTGGGCAAGATTGAACGTAACATGTGTCAGAAAAATGATTGGCCAAGCTAAATTGTGAAAATGATAAGAAAATGTTTTAGTAGACATGGGCATTTTAAAAGAAAACCCCGATGTGCTACAGAGATAAGAATGCCTCATTCATCAATACTTATTATATATTTTCGGCAAAGTGCCCACTAAGTGCTTTATGTACTTAGCCCTGCATATGTTTTCTAAATGTGCAGGTTGAGCGACGGAAGCGGTGATGGTTGAGTAGGATAGTGATAGGAAAGAAGAACAGAGTCACATTCTACCTTTATTCCGCTGCCAAACTCTAAACCTTTTTGTATTATCTCGTATATAACTCTCTAGTCTAAGTTCTGTACTATAACTTAGTTTGCTTTTGGAGAACTATGTCGAGTGATCCTTCGAGATCAACTCTTTTCTTATCTAATGAAGTCAGGTTCATAGAAGTATTCTGTCATTTAATGTATGTTTATTCATTCATCCCCTTTCTTCCCCGCTTCTTTAATCCAATCCTAGTCACACCCCGACTTCTGCCGTCCCTCGTGATTTGTGGATGTGACAGAGTGGTATTAGAGCAGTCGTTTCTGCTCTGTATACAAGTTTCTTTCAAAGTAGTCAGATAGAGTATTCGTTCATACTCTATACCCGAGTCTTCTTTCAAAGTGAAGTTAGGTCGTAACACTAAGATTAAGAGTGTAGACGACAACTCAACCTCCTGCTACGTCGACTCAACAAAGGAAAGAAAGAAAGAAAGAAAGAAAGGAAAGAGTTTCAAGAAACGTGAATTCTTTTAAGAAAATTTTGAAAATGTATTTGAATCAAGAATGAGAAGGTGCCAAGAATATGAATTGTTTGAAAGTATAAGAATTATACTTTGAGATATTTTATAATTATGTGATAGTACGAGTACTATATTATGTGAAATTATTTGCGCAATAATTTCTTTTAATTTGAAAAGTTTGTTGGCACGAGAATCTAGACTGATTCTAGGGATTTTTTCCCTGTTCGCTAAGAACATAGACTTTGAATCTAAGGTCCTTCTGATTCCTCGAGAACTTAGACGTTTTAAGAAACGTTAGTTCAAATGATTTTGAAAGGAGATCGTAAAACGGGAAGAACTTTTATAGACGAATGTCACGTGCGTATAGTGACATGAACAAAGACTCGACAGAGTCGATTTTTGTTTTTGTGATCAAGAGCCGATAAGAATTTCCTTCAAGGAAATAAGATAAGTAATGATAAGGAAAGTTAATTCTGTACCAAGTGAAAGAAAGAAACGATTAGACGTTTGAGAAGCATTGGCTTCGAAATAAGAAAGAAATGATCAAGTCAAGAAGGACAGAATAAAGGGGATCAAATTAAATGAAAGAAACGAATGTTACTTCCGTAAAAGTAACATGAAAGAATTCGTTTTCGGTTGGAGTTCTCCTCGTTCGAACTTCAAGAAAAGGTTTATTTTAATTATTCAGACTCGAGTACGAATCTTAAACGATCAATCGATTCCAACGACGATTAGAACTTGAGTTCTAAAAAGTTATTCTCTAGTTATTATTCCATTTTCTTTTGGAATTCATGTCATAATTCGTAATTGAACGAAGAATACGATAAGTACGAGATTCAAGTGTCGGGAAGGACATAATCTTTTGTAAAGGAATGTTACTTTTGAATGAGTAACATGAACAAAGTAGACGTACTTTGTTTTAATAAGTGAGAATCGTTTAGAAAATTTCTTCAAGGAAGAAATAAAGACAGAAAGTAATGGAGAATGAAGTAAGAGTGTGATAAGAAGATAAAGTAAGGAAGTAAAAGAATGATAAGATAAAGGATGGAAATAAAATCTTAAAATTTTATTTCTATATATTGTTTAAGAGCAATTCTCTATGAATTGTTAAATGTTTAGATAAGAGATTGTTTAAGTGTTGGTGACATTACAATTGAATAAGGAATATTCAGCTTGTAATTTAAGATTTTCCTTAAGATAAGTTATTATCCTACCCGTTACTGATCCGTGTTTCTTAAAAACTTTGTAGGATGAATACTAGATTTGACATGGCGCAGGAGAGCCAATCCCCGCCGCAGCGTACTTGGGCAGATCAGATACTAGATAAGTATCGAGATTTTGAGGCAGACCCGAATCATGATATATGACAAATAATTAGTAACTTTTCGGCCGTTTACCATGCAACTCGCTATTCCGTTACAGAGCGTCAGGCTATATTCGACCTGATTATTCGACTGCCAGAGAAGTGGCGTGGTTGGGCACACGACACGGCATGGTACTACCTTGGAGTGTTTGGTGACGACGTAGAGCCAACAGGTGACTACTCAGGATTCGCTCTAGCAGTACACAAACGTTTCTTTCAGAGCAGAATCATAGCATTATATCCTATTCAAGAGCACCCTCCCTACACTCACTTTCCAGCAGATTCAGAGACAGAGCATGTTGAGATAGATCCAGAGATGGACGCACAGTTAGAGATCCCTCCAGTGTTTGTACCTAATGGCGACGCAGAGGAGTTAGTTTCAGAGGCAGAATACCCGGTGATTGGCGCGGATCTTACCGCTATGATCGAGTTACCATACCTCTTCAGACCACTTGACGAGATTTGTTTAGAGTTGGCCAGAGTTAGAGTAGAGTATGAGGCAGGACCGTCCAGGGTCCGTTCTAGGGAGGAGTACGATCCCAGTAAGATTCCAGAGCACCTTCTTCCCCTGAAGAAGAGAACAGTAGAGCCCAGTTGTGACTACCTAGTGTCAGACTCCGAGAGGACAGTTTCAGAGGTACCTACCCCACCACCATTTACACTTACAGACGGCATTACCTTGAGGGTTGACGAGGCACTCCAGCTCATCTTTGGTTCAAATTCAGAGGAGGAGGATCAGGATGAGGATCCGGAGGAGGACCTAGAGGAGTCACAGGCCGTAGAGGGCAATGCTGACTCGACCGCAGCTAGATGAGGAAAACGTTTTAGACGCGTAGTAGTATTAGTTCCTTTTGCCTTGTATATAGTCGGATCAGTAACTAGTTTTTGTAGTACTTTATATGGATACGTAGTTTTATGGATCGTTTCCGTTCTATTACTTCCAGTAGTACAGTAATGCAACCAATAGTGCATCCTATACATAGATAGGCAGATGGCCTAGCTTAGACTCGTTGAAGTCTAGATTTTCTCTTGTATAAGTCCTCGTTGGAGGCAAAACTAGTATTCTTTTGATGTATATATATATACATGACCCGTGAGAGGGTTTTGATCACAAGAAAGTTTCTTTAAAATCGTGTAGTAAACTAGAATGTCGAATGAACTCGTGTAACGAGAGTTTAAGTTTAACTTGGGAAGTTAAAAGATGAAAGAGCTAGTAATGAAGTTAATTCCCTAATTCTTCTTCCGTGAACTTGTTTGAGTTGCAAAAAGGGGTTAGTAAGTAAAGGAAAGGTTTAAGGTAAGACGCTAATGAGAACTTTCGTTTTCTATAGTTAAAGAAAATGCCGCCAAGAAATATTAATAATCGTAGAGGCCCTGGTAGGCCCAAAAGACGTGGAAGACGTCAACCAGATGATGAAAGGGAGCAAGAACAAGAACACCATGAAACCCCTCCAGCATCACCATCACCACCACCTCCACCACCACCCCGTCGTGATATTGAGGAGCTTTTCCTCAAATGAAACCCTCCTGTATTCAATGGAACTGGCAGCCCAAACGATGCTGAGCTTTGGGTGCAGACCATTGAGAGAATTTTCAAACTCCTCAGATGTACTGATGAGGAGCGACTATCATGCATAGCATTCCAGCTTTCTGGACCAGTTGACTACTGGTGGGAGGCTCGGCAGAAGGTTATACTGGCGGAGCATCTGGCTCGATTCACATGGGAAGAATTTAAAGAGATATTGTTTGACAAATACGTGCCGAAGACGTATAGAGCTCAGAAGGAGGCTGAGTTCTATAATTTGAAATAGGGTAAGATGACGGTCACAGAATACGATGCAAAGTTCTGTGAATTGTCGAGGTATGCACCAACTCAGGTCGATACTGAAGAAAAGATAGCTAAGAAGTTCCGTGGGGGGCTTAGACACGAATTGGGAATAGCATTAGCTAGTCATGGGGGACTGAGCTATACTGATGTTCTAGGGCGAGCCCTAGAAATGGAGGCCGTAGTGCCTAATGAGAAGAAAGTAATAACACCCACCCCAGCTCCAATCCAGAATCAAAACCGAGGCTATTATAACAACAATAATAGCAACTACCTAGGAAAAAGAAAGTGGGAAGGGGGTAATCGAAGTGGTTACAACCAGAATTATAACAATCAAGGGAATCAGAGGAATGGAAATCAACGAGGCTTTCAGCAGCCTAATCATGGTAATAACAACGGCAAGAGGCCATGGCAGGGAAATAGTCAGTCGGGATTGTACATCCAAGGAAATAACCAAACTGGACCATGGAGAGGCAATAATCAGCAAAATCAGCTACAAGGACAACAGAGGAATTCCAATCAAGGAGGAATTAACCCAGGGAGGGTTATCAGTCCTGTTTGTCCTAAGTGTAATAGTACGCACCCCGGTGTTTGTCAAGCCGGCACTGGTGTTTGTTTTAACTGCGGACAGAAAGGGCATATGAAGAGGGATTGCCCGAAACCTTTTCCAGCGGCAGGACAGAAGCAGTTTAGACAACCCCAGCCTTTGAGGGCGATACAGGCACAACCGCAGCAACAGATGACCCAGCAGCAATTTCAGCAGCACGCTCAACAGTAACAGAATGCAAGGGCATGCGCGATCAAACAGGGTGAACAACATAAAGGGAAAATGAACCTAGCTATGGACAAACTTCATAAGACCCCCATTAAGATACTGTTTGATACTGGCGCATCGCATTCTTTTATTGCGGGATCTTATGCGATAACTTAGATATTAGACCTGTAAGAGCTGCACACGTTATGAGAATAGCTACACCTTCAGGAGAGATCACTACTTCCACGCGTGTTTGCTCTAACCTAGAACTAGAAATCGAAACTCTTAAGGTTAAAACGAACAACTTAAACGTTATAATAATGTGGGACGTAGATATAATCTTAGCAATGGACTGGTTGTCAGAGAATTATGCCACGATTCTCTGCAACGAGAAAAAGATCTCTTTTCAACCCCCGGGTAGAGAACCAACTGAATTTTATGGGATTACGATGGATAGGAGGATACCGATAATATCCGCTCTACAAGTTAAGAAGCTAATGAGGAAGAAAGGAACCACAGCATATCTCGTGTACCTAGTTGAAGAACCAGGAGCCAAGAAGACCATTCAAGACGTGAAGGTTGTAAACGAATATGAAGATGTCTTTCCAGAAGTATTACCTGGTTTACCACCAGACCGTCACGTAGATTTCATGATCGACTTAGAACTAGGATTGGCTTCCAAATCAAAAGGCCGTATAGGATGGTACCAAAAGAGTTAGAAGAGCTTAAGATCCAACTGCAAGAGTTGTTGGATGATGATTTCACTAGACAAGCATTTTCACTATAGGAGCACCTGATTGGTTCATCAGGAAGAAGGATGGTTCTATGAGAGTGTTCATAGGCTATCGCAAGTTAAATAAGATAACCCTTAAGAATAAGTATCTTTTTATAAGGATAGAAGAACTCTTGATAAGCTTAAAAGGAACAAGTGTATTTTCGAGGATAGATTTAAGGTCTAAACAACACTAGTTGAAGAATAAACCGGAGACATACCTAAAAACCGCCTTCGGATCAGATATGACCATTTCGAATTCCTAAGTTGTGCCATTTAGTTTGACTAACGCTCCCGCCGTATTCATGGATCTCATGAACGGAATTTTCCACCCATACTTAGACAAATTTGTTTTAGTATTCATCGACGACATTCTCATTTACTCCAAGAATGAGGAAGAACACGAGGAACACTTAAGAATAGTTTTAGAAGCTTTACGCCAAATTCAGTAAGTGCGAGTTTGGCTGAAGGAAGTAATGTTCTCTAGACACATAGTGTTAGCAGAAGGTATCAAGGTAGATTCTGCCAAGGTAGAGGCAGTACGCGATTGGAAATCGCCAACAAGTCCGAACGAAATTAGGAGTTTCTTAGGTTTAGCCGGTTATTACAGAAGATTCATCGAAGGATTTTCAACGATTGTTAGGCCTATGACGCAACTACTTCGGAAGGAAAATAAGTTCAGATGGATAGACGAATGCGAGAAGAGTTTTCAGACACTCAAGGAGAAATTAACCACAGCACCAGTGTTAGCCTTCCAGAAACGAATAAGGAATACGTGGTCTATACAGATGCTTCAAAGAACGGATTAGGTTATGTTTTGATGCAGGATGGAAAGGTGATAGCTTATGCTTCACGACAACTTCGACCTCATAAGGTTAAATACGCAACCCACGACTTAGAACTAGCAGTCGTTGTGCATGCGCTGAAATTTGGAAACACCATCCTTATGGTGTATGGGTTGAGATTCTTTATAGATCAAAGAGTCTGAAGTACCTCTACGAGAAAAAAAGGAATTAACATGAGACAAAGAAGAGGGCTTGAATTAGTTGAGAATTATGATGGTGGTATCAATTACCATCTAGGAAAAAGCTAAGTGTAGTAGCAGGCATGCTGAGTCGAAAGACTACAACTAAGTTTAGATGTTTCTTCGTCAAGAAAGAAACACTTATACGAGAATTCGAGATGATGAATAGAGAGGTGCTCAATACATCTGAAGCGATAACTAGCGGAATAATAGTAATCGTAGCTACACCAGACTTACGAAAAGATTACAAGTGCCTAGAGAAAGGACGAGTCGATCGAGAAGCTTCGACTAAGGATAAGAACGGATAAACCAGTTGGTTATTCTGAAGCAATGGATAATATTATAGAAATTAAAGAGTGGACTTAGTATTCCCGATGACAACAAATTTAAGACTTAAGAAAGGATTCCTGGTAGAATTGATTGAAACGAGACGTTGCCTCGTTTGTAGAAAGATGTTTAGCTTATCAGCAAGTGAAAGCTTTACACTGACGACCATATGGGTTGTTATAACCGTTAAGTATTCCTATGAAGAAATAGAAGAATATTTTTGACGTTGATCAAATTGTTATAACGATGGTTATTAAGCTACGATAAGTATTGTGCCTTACAAGGCCTTGTAGAAGAAGAAGTTTCAGATGACTGTCTTATTGTCATAAGGTAAGTGAAATAAAGAACCTAGGATCAGATACGGTCAGGAAAATGATCGAGATTATTTGGCAGACACGAGTTAGAGTGAAAGAAGCCTAAAGGTAACGAAAGAAAGAAGTTTAGAAAAGACAAAAGACTTAAGAAATATGTGCCGATTAGGCTTATATTTAGAAAATAGGGACAAGACTTTCCTCATGATTATTCTTCAAAGGATAATATGATTAATTCCATGCTAAGTATAAAGCTTCGACAAAGATTTATATGATTAGTGGATATCTCGAAAAAGATAGCTTCCAATATGGATAGTTATGGCGTTGTTGCCAAGTTTATGGAATGTTTATTATATGTGTATCTCATTTTGAGAAAATGTGTGTTCGATTCTGCACACGTGGTTTTGTCAGCAAGACGTTGTTCTTGGAACTGACTTAAGTTATGAAGAAAGACCGCAAACGATCTTGGATCGAAAAGTGTGAAAGTTAGGAAGCAAGTCGATACGATTAGTAATAGTGTTATAAGATCATCACGGGCAAGAAGAAGCCCCATGAGAACTCGAAGAAGAGTTGAGGAAGGAGTACCCCGAACAGTTTAAGAAGATAAGCAAATTTCGGGATGAAATTTTTTGCAAGGGGGTAGGATGTAATACCCCGATAATTTCTACTATCTTTAAAAATGAAAATTAATAATAATTATGACTTTGCACGCCTAAGATCATGAATTTCAATTCTAAGTTTTACGGTGAAATCCATTTCAGAAAATAATTTCCAGAAGTCGGATAGATTTTTCGTCCGATAGATTTTTCGTCCGAAAACTCAGAATTAAAATCCGTCAGAATTTACATTCACTTTTTCTTCGATACGAGTTCACTGGAGAAAGTTGGTTTTTAAGATTTTCCGGGCAAATTTTTGACTGTCTAATCCCGACTTTTTCTCGAATTTTGAAAAACGAATTAGGTTTTCCGAGTACGTGATTTATTTCCAATCTAACGGACGAATTAGATTTCGTAAAATTTGTAACCAACTAAGAAATCATTTCTCGACTTTTTAATCGTCATTTAAGAGCCTAAAACGAGATATTTCCGTCTAATAATTTCGTGCCAAACACGCCCTAGCGAGTCACTACACTTTAGTAGATATTTTCCTTCACTATATATATCTTATACTTAGTCATCCATCTCACTCTCTCTCACTCTCACAAAACCGCCAACCCCCCCCCCCCCCTCCATCAAGCTCTCTCTCTCTTTTCTTCATCCTCCATTGGAGATTCAAGTGTTCTTCAAGATCCAAGATCACAAGTTCATGAATCGTCCATCAAATTTTATTTTTAATCTCATAACAATCAAGGTAATTACATGAGCTTCTCTTCTATCCAATTGGAATTTCATTCCTTTCACTTTTCATTATGACCAAAAATTTAGGATTGGAAGTAGGATGTTTTAATCCTTAAATTCATGATATAAGATGGATAGGAATTAATTCTCATGATTTAGTTTATGAGAAAAATCAAGAACACTAAACCTAGGGTATGACCGAAAATTAGGGGAAAGTAGTTAGGATGCTTTGATCTCAAAATTGATTGGATGATTAGGCTTAGGAAGTGTTTAATTGATGATTTATGCAAGAAGAAATGGATTGCCCTAAATAATTAAGGTGGACCGATTTTAGGGGCTAGGGTTTCAAGGGTTGAAATTCAATTAATGATGTAGAAGTTTAATTCTTGATTAATATATGTTGTAGTAGGATTAGAAATGGATTAATGGATTGAATTAATGAAGAAAATCACCCTCCCAATTAAAATGTCAATACCGAAAATATTAAGGAAATTGGGGGTTTAATGTGGTTTGATTTTATTAAGGTTTTAATGATGGATTAGTGTTCTAGTTAATGATAGATGATCACATGAATTTATTTGGAATTTTCTAAAAAATAATGTGAAAAGTGTAAGAGACGAAGAATCATAAATAAATCGAGTTTGGATAATGATTTGAGGTGATGATTTATGTAGTAATGATTCTTGATAGATAATGATCGATAATGTAAAACTTGAACGAATTCCAATGACGTTGGATATTTTGTAAGAGACGAACGAATGAGTATAAGTATCGATAGAAAAGACGAGTAAGGAAAACAATTAGATATTAATGAATGTTATAGATAAGAGAACAAGTTTGTAGTTGACGACATGTTCATCCGAGTTATGAAATGATAATTATAGTTGAAATCGAGAAGTTAGGATTTGAAATGCTAAGTCGTTTTGGTATAGGAATTGTGTAGTTGAAGAGACAAGGTTATAAACGTCGTGCTTATAATCGAGAAATGAAAAGGAACTCATCACGTATGAGGATACGTGTTGACTGTCTTGGGACAGTAATTTCGTAGAAATAAGGTGAAATAACGTAAGTCGAGCCTAGGAAGTCGTACATCGAGTTTAAGAACATTAGGGTTAGCCGCGGACAGTTTTGCGACCTTTCACGGAAACTGTCATATCTCCTAGCTCGCTTAACGAAATCGAGATCCGTAAATTGGAGAGTCAACTACACATCCGTGGCTTTCTTATGGTTCAGGGAACGTCCCCTGTTTCAAAATCTCCTATTCTGGGTGAACTTACTGATCTGAACAGTAATTTCCAAAACTTAGTTTCTTAAGTTGAATTCTTTTCAACTTAATTCCTTTTGATCTTCTAAGTCGTTGTAAGCAATCGACTTCAGTTTTACCGACCTAAGTATCAAGTATAGAACCAAGTGAGTTCTAAACGAGATGCGTTCGAGTCTCGTTCCTGTTTAACTAAAAGAATCTAGTTTAGCGTGCAAATGCCTAAAAAGCTTAAAAGACTAATTCGATTTCGTTTTCGATTTTCAATTTCATTTATCATCAAAGTGTGATTATGTACGATGAAGGAGGAAGCCAGCACAAGGATAGGACGGAAGATTGAACAACGGAAGCTCGATTAGAAGTTCTGTAATCTTTAAGGTGGACTTTTATATATACCAAACAAAATGTGGGTTTTTCCACAAATCGAAAGTGATATTTATAGCTTTGATAATTGTGTTTATCAAAAGTGATTATCAGGCATAAATTGTTTTATGTTTTATGTGAGTTCTCTTGTACCCTTCCGAGTTAGCCGACCTACTATCCAGAATTTATTAGTTAACCGACTTGTTAACTAAAACGATCGGACTTTGAGTTAGCCGACTTGCTTTCCAAAGTTAATGTACACAGTAGCCTGTGGTGTATGTGGTATCCTTTTGAGGGGTAACTAGCCACGGTGATTCTTATTGGGCAAGATTGAACGTAACATCTGTCAGAAAAATGCTTGGCCAAGCTAAATTGTGAAAATGATAAGAAAATGTTTTAGTAGACACGGGCATTTTAAAAGAAAACCCCGATGTGCTACAGAGATAAGAATGCCTGATTCATCAATACTTATTATATGTTTTCGGAAAAGTGCCCACTAAGTGCTTTATGTACTTAGCCCTGCATATGTTTTCTAAATGTGCAGGTTGAGCGACGGAAGCGGTGATGGTTGAGTAGGATAGTGATAGAAAAGAAGAACACAGTCACATTCTATGTTTATTCCGCTGCCAAACTCTAAAACTTTTTGTATTATCTCGTATATAACTCTGTAGTCTAAGTTCTGTACTATAACTTAGTTTGCTTTTGGAGAACTATGTCGAGTGATCCTTCGAGATCAACTCTTTTCTTATCTAATGAAGTCAGGTTCATAGAAGTATTCTGTCATTTAATGTACGTTTATTCATTCATCCCCTTTCTTCCCCGCTTCTTTAATCCAATCTCAGTCACATCCCGGCTTCTGTCGTCCCTCGGGATTTGGAGATGTGACATGATCCTATCATCATCATCATCGATCATCATCATCATCAACCTAAGGTTTGCCTAAGCATAATATAAACATGCATGGTTTTTTCTTTACTTTCTCCACATACATATACATATATACAAGAATTTAATAAAATCATACTTAAAATAAAATCAACTCCACCTTGGCTTGGTGAAGGAAATCAATGGCTTTGAGAATGATAAGAAGACGGTTTCACTTCTTCCCTTGCATGAAAAATATACAAGGTATAAGAATCAAAGCTTGAATAATAAGGATCAAATCCTTACTTAGAAATCCATGAAAAATCGCTGGATATTCGAAGTGAAAATAAAGAATTTCTTTGCTTGATTCAAGCATGAAAAGGTATAACTTACTTCTTGGTTGATCTTAGAAGATAAAGATGGAAAACACTTCAAGAATCCTCAAGGTTTCAAGCGTCTTTCATGGAGGAATTTTTGTATGCATGTGTGTGTATGTTTCGATGGAATAAGGAAGAAAAGGGAGAGGGAGAGGCTGCCCTCCTGTTCTTCGGTAGAGAGAGATAGATGGAGAGAGGGTTGAATGTGTTGCATGTTAAATTATGGTACAAGGGACATGTATTTGTGTGTTAAGAGAGAGATCAAGACATAAGAAGTAGTAATAGTAGTCGATCAAATCATTGTAGATTAGGAGAATGTAGTTCACACACCAGGGTGAGAGTAGGATAGGAATGATAACAATAATAGGGTTTAGAATTAATAATTAAATCAATCATTTGGATAAGTCTGCAAATTTTTATGTGCTTAGGATACTCGGAATAAAAGGTTTTCCGATAGAAAATATCCGTATTATTTAATTTAACCCTCAGACGTCTAAAAACTCTCCTCTACTCTTTCCCGTCATCAAAAATCTCTCTACATCGTCTTATATCTCCCAAAATAAATTAAGGACTCCAAATATCTAATTTTCAGATCAAGATTCCATCTAACGAAGAAAATCTTAAAAATTGCTCGACTAATTAAACCGTTAAGCAATTTATTTTCAAAACTTCTTTCAAAGGATCTCGGAAAATTCTCCGACATGTCTCAGTAGTCTTAGAATAAATTCTAGATTCAAATGACACTAATTAGACTAAATTCGGAGTCGGTCGATGAATAGTAATTTCTCGGTTATCGTTACTATTCATCAAAGAGTAAAATTTCTCTGAATTTTCCGAAATTCATACTCAAGCTCAAACTCACATATTAATGCTCAAACAATTCATCACATACTCGATTCGAATAATCAAAATGAGAAAAATCACATCAAAGCACGTAAGGCCATTTTCGTCATTTTACAAGAAAAATTTATTTTCTTGGAAATTTTTAACACTCAAATCACATCATATAGGCGTATAAGCTTATTTAATACCCACTTAAGGACTTAGAATAGTTCGGGGTATTACATCCTCACCCCCTTAAAAAAAATTTCGTCCCGAAATTTGCTAATCTTGAGGAAATAGCTCGAGATACTTTGTTTTCACCTTTTCTTCAAGTTTCCACGTAGCTTCTTCAAGATCATGGTGTTGCCACTTGATCTTAATGAGGGGAATCGATTTTTTTCTAAGCTGCTGAATCTTACGATCCAGAATTCGCTCGGGTTTTTTCTCATAACTTATATCTGGTTTTAAAGCTACGTCTTCTCATCTAATCACGTGTTTCGGATTGAAAACATATTTACGCAATTGCAATACGTGAAACACATTATGCGAATTCCCAAAACTGGGAGGCAAAGCTAATTTATACGAGACGGCTCCAATCCTTTCTAGGATTTCGAACGGTCCTATATATCGCGTCTTTAGCTTTTCTCGTACACCAAAACGATGTATTCCTCTCGAAAGGGACACTTTTAAAAAGACTTTACTCCTTACTTCAAACTCTAACTCGGTTCTTCGATTATCGGCATACGACTTCTGCCGACTTTAAGCTTTTTAAATTTTCTCTCGAATCTGACAAACAGATTCTACCATCTCTTCGATCGCTTCTTGCCCTATAACTTTTCTCTCGCCTACTTCGTCTCAGTAGAGCGGAGATCTACATTTCTTTCCATAAAGAGCTTCGTAGGGGGCCATTTTAATCGTATTCTGATAAGTATGATTGTAGGCAAATTCGACAAGAGGTAAAATTTTCTCTCAATTGTCTCCTTTGTCTAGCAACACAGCTCTCAACATATCCTCAAGAATTTGAATCATTCTTTCTGATTGATCATCGGTCTGAAGATGATAGGCGGTACTAAACTGAAGCTTTGTTCCCAACTCTTTTTGGAAACTTTCCCAAAAATGGGCGGTAAACTTGGAATCTCTATCGGAAGTGATCGTACATGGTACACCATGCAATCGTACGATTTCTCTAACATGATTTGTGCCAACTTGTCAGATCCATAGGTGTGTGGAATGGTATAAAATGAGCGAACTTCGTTAATCTATCCACGATCACTTAGATAATTGTATTCCTTTTTCTTGT
Organism: Schizonepeta tenuifolia; assembly: GCA_029490685.1. Classification (NCBI taxonomy): domain Eukaryota; kingdom Viridiplantae; phylum Streptophyta; class Magnoliopsida; order Lamiales; family Lamiaceae; genus Schizonepeta; species Schizonepeta tenuifolia. Next base: position 126,443,085 of record CM055956.1, read on the forward strand.
CCTTGGCAACCTTGTCACAAAATCCATAGTGACATCATCCCATTTCCACTTCGGAACTGGTAACAGTTGCAAAGGTCGATACGGTCTTTGATGCAAAGTCTTTACTTGCTGACAAGCTAGGTATTTTCAACGTACATGGCTATGTCTTTCTTCATTTCCTCCTACCAGAATTGTTACTTCAAATCCTAGTATATTTTTGTACTGCCGGGGTGAGCTGTACGGGATCTCATGAGTGAAACTCATGATCTCGTTCCTTAGCTTCTCGTCATTTGGCTTACAAATTCGATCTCAAACAACGGAACATTGTCACTCGACTCCTTAAAATCTTCAGCTTCTCCTATTCTGACTCGAAGCCTCAATGCTTCTAATTTCTTGTCTCTTCTTTGGCCTTCTATGAAACGAGATCTTAAATCTGGTATCACTACCAAGAAGCAATCACTCGCTCTACCGTCATCAAAGGTAGAACTACTTCGATTTTCATCCTTCCAAACTCCTCAGTCAACTTTTCTTCCTTGGATAGGAGAAACTCTAACTTCGTATTTTTCGAATTCTCCAATTTCTCTTTCCTACTCAACGTATCGGCTACTACGTTAGCTTTCCTGGGATGATAGTAAAATTTTGCAATCGTAGTCTTTTACCAACTCAAGCCATCGTCTTTGCCTCATGTTGAGCTCCTTCTCCTCGAAGAAATATTTCAGACTCTTAGGATTTGAAAAGATTTCACTCTTAACACCATAAAGATAGTGTCTCCAATTCCTCGGAGCATGTACAGCGGCTGCTAACTCCAGATCATGCATTGGGCACTTCTCTTCATGAGGTTTAAGTTGTCTCGAAGCATAAGCAATCACTCTTCCATCTTGCATTAGCACACATCCTAAACATTTAGATGATGCATCAGTGTAAATTGTATAGTCCTTTTCGTTTCAGGGAGGCTAACACTGAAGCTAGACTGACTACAGCTCTTGAAAACTTTTCTCACATTCTTTCATCCATTTGAACTTCTTTATTCAACAGGGTTGTCATCGGCTTCGCGATCTTGGAAAATCCTTCTATGAATCTCCGATAGTAACCTACTAAACCGAGGAAACTACGAATTTTATATGCTGATGCCAGGGATTTCCATTCTTGAACAACTTTTACTTTATCTGCTTCAACTTAAATTCCTTCAGACGAAACAACGTGTCCTAGGAAATTCACTTTCTTTATCCAGAATTCACTCTTGCTGAATTTGGCATACAACTTCTCCGATCTTAACTCCTCTAACATGATTCGTAGATGTTTTTCGTGTTCTTCTTCATTCTTTGAATATACGATATCTTGGTATATTCGTGAAAAAATCTGTTTATTAGGTCCATGAAAACAGCTGGAGCACTGGTCAATCCAAATGGCATTACTACGAATTCGTAATGTTCATATCTCGTTCTAAATGCAGTCTTTAGGACATCTTCTTGTCTTATCTTCAGTTGATGATATCCTGACCTTAAGTCGATTTTGGAGAATACACCTCCTCATTTCAACTGATCAAACAGATCATCTATCCTTGGCAAAGGATACTTTTTTTAAGCGTGATCTTGTTACGCACTCGATAGTCTATACACATTCTTAAACTACCGTTCTTCTTTTTCAAAAATAGAATTGGAGCTCCCCGAGGGGAAACACTTGGTCGAATGAAACCTAAATCAAACAACTCTTGGAGCTGGATTTTTCATTCTTGAAGTTCCTTTGCAGCCATTCAATATGGAGCTTTCGAAATTGGGGCTGATCCAGGCTCTAGATCAATCGTAAACTCTAAATGTCTATCCGGAGGCAAACTGGGTAAGACTTCTGGAAAAACGTCTTTAAATTCTCTCACAACGGTTACGTCATCGATATTTGGCTCATGTTCATCATCTTTACTCAAATAAACTAGAAACACTTTCGTGTCCTTCTTTCTCATTAACATCTTTGCTCTCATGGCCGAGATAATCGGCACGTTCTTCTTTTACTTTTCTCTCTCTACTCCGAAAACTACGGTCGGCTCTTCTCTAGGAGGTTGAAACAAAATTTGTCTCTGATCGCATCGAATCATCGTGAAATTTTTAGTTAACCAATCCGTTCCTACGATTATATCTACATTCCACGTCTGGATTAGATTTAGGGATTTTGCGGATAATTTACGGCTTCCGAATTTTAATTCTAAGTTTGAATAGACTCGCGAAACTAACGATGATCTTCCTAAAGGGGGAAATACCCTAAGCACCTGGTTCGATTCTTCTACATCTAAATCAAGATTTTCTACGCAAGCGCTAGATATAAATGAATGAGAGGCACATGTATCAAACAAAACGATAATAGGCACGCCTTTCAACTTTCCCACACTTGCGAAATTTTCTTGGTCTTTAACACCAGGCTTTTGCTCAATTCCAAAGACTCGCTGGTAGTGTGGTTGCTCCTGCTGTGGAGGTTTCAGCTTTTACGGCTGCGCGTTATGCTAAGGCTGGGGGTACTTCTGCTGTGGAATCGCTTCCACTACTCTCATCTGAGAGCGTTGTTACTGATTCGGTCTTTCACCGATCATTCCTTGCTGTTTACTTGGGCATTGGTTCAAGAAATGACCAGGCTAACCACAAGTAAAACAGACATTACTCGGGGTCCTATTGGTACGTTGCTTCGATTAGCATACTGGACTTTTATTTTTTAGAGATTTTTGAGGTTATTGTTGCTATTGTTCTTGCTTCTTCCACGGCTTTTTGTTTGGGTGGGTACCACCACTCTACTTTCCTTCTATTTTGACGAATTGTCCTTGTTGAAATGGATATGAGGCAGCAGTTATCGTCGATTGGCTTTGAAATTGAGGTTTCGCTGAAGATTGCGATCCTTTCTCTGGCTGCATTGCCAACTCCATATCCAAGGCTCAGTTAAGGGCTTCTGCGTAAGTCAGACCACTCTGACATGCAAGAACAACTTGAATATCTTGCCTTAATCCTTCTCGGAAGAACTCACACATCTTTTTGTTGGTATCCACCTAATCAGGTGCAAAACGAGCTTACTCACAAAGCTCATGATCGTACTCAGCTACCGATCTTTTTCCTTGTTTTAGATTCGCGAATTCGTTTGCTTCTTGCTTACGATAACTCCGTGGCACATACTCCTCATAAATGGCTTCTTTAAATTGTTCCCACATCAAATTCTCACGCTCTTCATACGTATACGTCCTTTATCGGGCTTCCCACCAATAGTCAGCAGTTCCTTTAAGTTGATACGTCACGCACTTGAGACATTCACGATCATTACGTCGAAGGAATTGAAAAATTCGCTCTACAGAACGAATCCTGTCCTCGGCTTGTGCCAGACTGCCTTTATCATCGAAAGTTGGGGGATTTTAGCGGAGAAAAAGTTCTTCTACTCGTCTCTTATTTTGAGGAGGTGGGGTAGGGTTTCGACGCCCTTCCTTCTTATTTCTTTCTACTCTCACGTTTCTACATCTTGGCATTCTAAAAGAAATGTTAAAAATTAAGCAACTCGGAAATTCTTCCGCTAGACGGATTTGCTCACTCGGAATTTTTCTCGATTTTTGAAAATATTCCTTCTTCAAAAAGGAATGTGATTCTCATTCAGTACTTCATTTCTCATATAAATCAATCATCTCATATACATCAATCATCTCAGATACATCATTTCTCAACTCAAACATTCACTCATTCATTGGCATGAACTTCAAAGTTTCACATATTCTTAAATCAAATCATTCTCGTCATTTAAGACAATCATATACTCAAATATTGTCACATTTAACACATTCTCATCACTCAGCATCAACAACAATCACATACAACTCGTTCTCATTTTTTAGATTTATACTCAATTATTTGTCATATGACACATCCTCATTACTCAAATAAAATATTCTCAATAGAATAACTCATTTAATTACCTCAACTCTTACTTCTTCTCTAGCTCTTATCTCAGAATAATTTGGATCTCAGATATTCAAAATATTATTGACACTTATGAGACTCAAAGTTGATTTTAACAGCCTATGGACTTCATTTTCTTATTATCCAAAATGATAGCCTCTTGCGAGGACTTTATACCGAAGAAAAGGGATTAATACCTACATCGGAAAATTATCCCTATACTTCGTCTTATGATCTACTCGTACTAGCGACGAGTTACTACTTTGCATTCGTACTACTAGGTAGTTACTGCGTAAAGTAAAAGAGTTCAACTCTCAATGTAAAAGGGAAGATCGTTCGTAACACTCCACAACTTTCTTCAACTGCACCCTAAACACGCAAACCATCGTTGCTAGGGTCACTTCCTCCATTCTGTTCCTCTTTGGGACCCTCTTCGGGATCCTCACTGCCTTGAATCTCTGCTGCGGCTAGCGCCTCTAAAAAGTCATCGTAGGTATACTCAGGAACATTCCACGGATTTGCCGTATCTCCAATCTGCTCATCTTCGAAACAAGCTTCATCATCTTCCAACTCTGACTCAATCCACATGGGAGTCTCTATGCTATTCTCGTGATAGGTGTAGGCACCAATGATGCCATCGATCTCTCGCTCAAGCTCCTGGTTAGTCTTTGCTGTCATTGACTCAAGATCTACGTGCGGAGAAATATAACGAACATTCGGAATCGGCTAGAGGTAACCAAACATCATCATCAAATCAAAAAGCAAACTTGCTTATTTTTATCCAAACATCATCATCAAATCACTTAATACTCAATATAACATCAAGAACTCAACTTCAAAGCATTTAAAACTCATCAATCTCGTTTGTCATATATTAACATGCTCATTTGTTCGTTTTTCAAACATTATAACTCTTCTGCACTCAAATAACACTTCATATCATCACTCAAACATCAAGCATACTCAAGATTATAAACATCAACTTATAACTCACATCATTCAACTTTTAGTTTTAAATGAAAAAATTCCATTAAAATTGAATTTTCTCATTTTATTATTTTATTCTAATATTTCTTTGGTTAATTTCTCAACCAACATAAACAAAACGAACTCAACTTCGAATGACTTAACTCTTTAACTCTTATACTCAATTTTTAAGGCATCTTCTCATAGAAAATTCATTTTCTTTTATTCTAATTTCCTTTTATTTCTCAAATATTATTAATATTAATATTCTATTTTCTTTTAACATCAAGCATTATATTTTATGCATTTCATCTCTTATATCATTAAAATCTTCACATCCTCAACAAAAAAGTATCTTTCTTTTTTTTACTCAACTTATGACTCCATTTAATTATTTCTTCTTTCTTTAATTCCTTTCTTTTATATATATATCGAACTCTTAATAAAAATTCATAGAATTTTTATATTTTTCTCTTTTGACTCAAAATGTGCTCAATAACTCATTTACTCCTTAATTTCATTTTTATCTAATGAAATTCATCAATTTAATATATATTCATATATTTCGAAATATATATATATATATATATATATATATATAAATAATTAATCTATAATTATTTTATATCATCTTTAAATCTTCATAATTCCTTCAAGAACATGAAGAACTCATCTTCATATCTTCATGTTTTAGTCAAGAACATCAAGAACACAAATATATATATATATATATATATATATATATATATATATATATATATATATATATATTTATACTCCTCTTCATCGATTTTTCTCATAAAAATTCATAAAAATTATACTACTTCATTTCTTTAATTCTCATGCTTCATCAACCACTTAAAAATTCATCAAACATCATAGATCATCTAGAATCATCAACATCATCATACATCATCTAAAATCATCTAGATCATCACATATTCATCATCTCCATAAACATATATATTTCGAATTTTTCAAGAAAATTCATAAAATTCATATAATGACTTGAAATCATTACTTAAACATATTTTCATACTTCAACATAATCATATTCAAATAAATCGATTTATATGTATAAAAATCAATAAAAATTCTCAAACTCATATTCATGCATATAAATCACTCAAATCACCATCATAGACATATATCATCATCATATCATCAAATACTCATCAAGGAATTATTTTTCCTATTTTCTTCTCTTAATCGATTTTTATTACTAGTATTTTCCTAAAAATCTCATCTTAATCATCATGTCATCATCATCATCGATCATCATGATTATCAACCTAAGGTTTGCCTAAGCATAATATAAACATGCATGGTTTTTTCCTTACTTTCTCTACATACATATACATATATACAAGAATTGAATGAAATCATACTTAAAATAAAATCAACTCCTCCTTGGCTTGGTGAAGGAAATCGATGGCTTTGAGGATGATAAGAAGATGGTTTCACTTTTTTCCTTGCATGAAAAATATACAAGGTATAAGAATCAAAGCTTGAATAATAAGAATCAAATCCTTACTTAGAAATCCATGAAAAATCGATGGATATTGGAACAGAAAAGAAAGAATTTATTTGCTTGATTCAAGCATGAAAAGGTATAACTTACTTCTTGGATGATCTTAGAAGATAAAGATGGAAAACACTTCAAGAATCCTCAAGGTTTCAAGCTTCTTTCATGGAGGAATTTTTGTATGCATGTGTGTGTATGTTTCGATGGAATAAGGAAGAAAAGGGAGAGGGAGGGGCTGCCCTCTTGTTCTTTGGTAGAGAGAGATAGATGGAGAGAGGGTTGAATGTGTTGAATGTTAAATTATGGTACAAGGGAGGTGTATTTACGTGTTAAGAGAGAGATCAAAAGATAAGAAGTTGTAATAGTTTTCGATCAAATCATTGTAGATTAGGAGAGTGTAGTTCACACACTAGGGTGAGAGTAGGATAGGAATGATACCAATAATAGGGTTTAGAATTAATAATTAAATCAATCATATGAATAAGTATGCAGATTTTTATCTGCTTAGGATACCCGGAATAAAAAGTTTTCCGGTAGAAAATATCCCTATTATTTAATTTAACCCTCAAACGTCTAAAATCTCTCCTCCACTCATTCCCGTCATAAAAAATCTCTCTACATCGTCTTATATCTCTCAAAATAAATTAAGGAATCCAAATATCTAATTTCGAAATAAAGATTCCATCTAACGAAGAAGGTCTTAAAAATTGCTCGACTAATTAAACCGTTAAGCATTTTATTTTTAAAACTTCTTTCAAACGATCTCGGAAAATTCTCCGACATGTCTCAATAGTCTTAGAATAAATTCTAGATTCAAATGACACTAATTAGACTAAATTCGGAGTCGGTCGATGAATAGTGATTTCTCGGTTATCGTTATTATTCATCAAAAAGTAAAATTTCTCAGTTTTTTCCGAAATTCATACTCAAGCTCAAACTCACATATTAGTGCTCAAACAATGCATCACATACTCGATTCAAATAATCGAAACGAGAAAAATTACATCAAAGCACATAAGGGCATTTTCGTCATTTCACAAGAAAATTTTATTTGCTTGGAAATTTTTAACACTCAAATCACATCATATAGGCGTATAAGCTTGTTTAATACGCACTTAAGGATTTAGAAAAGTTCAAGGTATTACATATTGTTTGTAGTCACTGTGGCAAGCCTAATCACACCATTAATAGGTGTTTCGATTTGCATGGTTATCCCCCTGGTTTTGTAAGGGGAAGGGGGAGAGGATATGGTAGATCTTCTACTCCAAATAGATCTGTGAATCAAGTTGAAGATAGTTTTGTGTCTCCTTCAACTGTTGGAAATAATGTTGGCAATCATGTTGATGGTAATCAATCTGTGGCTGTGGCTGCCACTCCTTCTAATGCTAATAATCTTGCTTTGAGCAATGAGCAGTGTAAACAACTCCTTCAATTTCTTCACACACAACTTCAGTCCAACCATTTTGCTTCTTCCTCTTCACAGCCTACTGGTTCATCATCTCAAAACTCATCCTCTTCACTTGCTTTTACTGGTACTATTTCCTTCCATCCTTTTGTTGGTGCAGTAACTAAATCTTCAACTATTTGGTTGCTTGATACTGGAGCTACTCATCATGTGTGTTGTGATTTGAGTATGTTTAGTAGTTCTTATGCTGTTGAGAATTCTTCTTTGAATTTACCTAATGGAAGTTCAGTCCAAGTTCCTAAAGTTGGAATTGTTGATTTAACTCCTTTTATTCATCTTGATAATGTCTTGTATGTTCTTTCTTTCAGCTATAATTTGATCTCTGTCAGCTCCCTCACTTATAACTCTCATTGTAATGTCACATTCATTCCCTTTATATATATTGTTCAGGAAGCTTCACAGGGGATCCAGATTGGGAAGGGTAGAAGAGTTGGAAACCTGTATATGTTGGATACAAGTCTTTCACTTTCTGTCAACACCACTGTAGGTCTTGCTGCTGTTGTGTTTGCTGATGTTTGACATTCTAGATTAGGGCATTTATCTTTTCATAAACTTCAGCTTATGTCTAAAGCTCTAAATCTAGAGTCATGTAAACACACTCTTTGTGAGGTCTGTCCTATTGCTAAACAAAAGAGGTAACCTTTTCCAGATTCAGTTCATAATGCTCAGTCTATTTTTGATCTTATTCACTGTGATGTGTGAGACCTTTTCAAACACCAACCCCTGATGGATACACTTATTTCTTGACCATTGTTGATGATCATTCTAGATTTGTATGGATTTTTTTATTGAGAGCCAAGTCTGATGTTAAGAGTGTTCTTACTCAGTTTTTTCACACCATTCAAACTCAGTTTGATAAGGAAATTAAATGTGTAAGAAGTGATAATGCCCCGGAGTTTAACATGACTTCTCTTTACTCACATTTTGGTACTATAGTCCAACATTCATGTGTCTCAACTCCTTAGCAAAATGCTCGGGTAGAAAGGAAACATCAACATTTGTTGAATGTAGATAGAAGTCTTTTATTTCAATCCCATCTTCCTGTTCAATACTGGGATGAATGTATTCTCACAGCTTCCTATCTCATCAACAAAATTCCATCTTCAGTTTTACCGTCTCACATTACTTCTTATGAGTTGTTGTTCCAAAAAATTCCTTCTTATTCTCATTTAAGGGTTTTTGGATGCTTATGTTTTGCTTCTACACTTGATAGAGATCAAAATAAATTTTCTCCTAGAGCAACAAAAGCTGGTTTTCTGGGATATCCTGCTGGATATAAGGGATACGAAGTTATTCTCTTAGATTCACTCTTTGTCATCATTAGCAGGGATGTGATATTTCATGAGAATGTTTTTCCCTTATCTCATTTGTCACCCTCTTCTTTTCCTTATAAGCCTACACCTCCTGTTATTTCTTCTGAGTCCACAACTCATGTTATTCCTTCTTCTTCTCATACATCTCCAACCTCAACTTCTTCAGATGTTGGTTCAATTCCCTCTTCTGCATTTGACACCTCTCTTCCTATTACCACTAAGTCAGGAAGAGTGACTAAATCTCCTACTCATCTTTCTGATTTTGTGTGTAATTCCATTAATTCTACTTCATCTCTTTACCCTCTTAACCAATATCTTTCCTATTCTAAACTCACCATAGCTTATCTATTTTTTATCTGTTGCATCACTGCTATCCCTGAGCCTTCATGTTATGCTCAAGCTGCTCTTTACCCTAAGTGGTTAAAAGCTAATCAATTGGAACTTGATGCATTGATTAGAAATAGGACATGGATTATCACTCAACTTCCTCTTGGCAAAGTTGCTATAGGATGTAGATGGATTTTTAAGATCAAATTATTGGCACATGGATCTTTAGATAGATATAAAGCCAGGTTGGTTGCAAAAGGGTACATACAGATTGCTAGCATTGATTATGTTGATACTTTCTCTCTAGTAGCTAAACTCATTACAGTTAAAATCATGCTAGCATTGTCTGCAATTAATGGATGGATATTGTGTCATATATATATGGAATTACCAGAGGGGTTGCTCACTCCTTAGGGGGAGCCATATCCTAAAGAATCATTGTGCAAGCTTAAGAGATCTTTGTATGGTCTCAAACAAGCATCTAGGCAATGGTATCTCAAATTTTCAGAGGTTCTTGCTGAATTTGGTTTGCACCAGTCTCCATCAGATCATTTTTTCTTTTACAAGAAACAAGGAAGTAGTTTTTTTAGCATAGTGGTTTATGTAGATGACATCTTGTTGGCCAGCAATGATTCTATACTTGTTAGTGAATTCAAAGCTTTTTTGGGAACTCACTTCAAATATAAGGATCTTGGAGCACCTAAATATTTCCTTGGAGTAGAATTGGCAAGAAATTCTACAGGGATTTATATTTGTCAAAGAAAATATGCAATGGATTTGGTCTCTGATGCAGCTCATTGGATGCAAGCCTGCATCGACTCCCATGGAATCTGGAAAAACATTGAGTTTGCAAGAGGGAGAATATCTTCCTGATGCTAAAGAATATAGAAGATTGATTGGACGTTTGTTGTATTTGTGCATTACCAGACTTGATATTACTTTTGCTATGCACAAACTCAGTCAATTCTTGGCCAAACCATGTAGAGGACATATGGAAGCAACTGAGAGGGTTCTCATAAATTTGAAAGGAACTCTTGGACATGGACTTTTCTATTCTTGCAAATCATCTCTTGATTTGAGTTTCTTTGCAGATGTTGATTGGGCAGCTTGCCCGAATACTAAGAAGTCTGTAACATGCTATTGTTCTTTCATTGGAACTTCCTTGATTTCTTGGAGAAGCAAGAAACAAGATACTATTTCAAGATCATCAGCAGAAGTAGAATATAGATCCATGGCTCAAGCTAGTTGTGAAGCAGTTTGGATGAAGAACATCCTTGAAGATTTTGGAGTGATTCAATCCAAACCGATACCATTGTTCTGTGATAACAAGGCGGCAATGTACATTACTTCTAATTCAGCCTTTCATGAGCGTACCAAGCACATAGAGATAGATTGCCACACTATTAGAAATCATTACATTGCAGGAGTGATCAAACCTCTACACATTAAAAATGTGCACCAGCTTGCAGACATTTTCACAAAACCATGGCCAACACCGAGCTTCAAGAATCTGTTAAGCAAGATGGAGTTTACGAGTATCTATACTCCATCTTGAGGGGGAGTATCATGAAGATCAGAATATGGAGAAGATCTAGTGCATGCCTGCGTGTTCATTTCCTTCTTTTATTTCTTATTTCTTGTCTTAGCTTATAGTCGTGTTTTCCCTTATTAAGTTTTTGTTTAAGTTGCTGAGTCAGCATTAGTTAGTCCAGCTATATATAAACTTCTCTGTATCTCATTTCTTCTTCACATGTATGTATATGAATATGTTTTCCCAAGTTCTTAGCTCAATATCTTTTAGTGGCGGCCATGACTTCGAGGGATCATCCTCTGTATCGCACGTCCCGTTCTTGATCATTGATCTTATCAATCTCAGTGACGTCACGGTTAACCTAGAGGCGAAAACTGCATGGGTCGGAGCCGGTTCGTCCCTCGGTTCTTTATATTACAGAATTGCGGAGAAAAGCCCGGTTCTAGGGTTTCCGGCATGACCCTGATTCGTGGGGTAGACAGACAGATTTCGATCAGGACCGCGATGAACGGGTGAGTTCTGACACAGAACTGGTGAGTTCTATGAGGTAAGACGGGCGAATTCCGGACTGACACTGAACTTTTTTTTCAATTTTAATGTTTATTAAACTAATAATGTAGGATATTTTGGCTCATTTTTCATTTTTCTAGACAATCTTGAAAAAAAAAATTGTTCTAAATCATTGTGGGATAAAAAGATATTTTTTATAAAAAAAAATTCACCTCAATCCTCATACAAAATCGTCATGAGACAATTATTTTTAGAGCAAAAAATGCTTTTATCCTACATCGATTTTGAGAATTTTATTAAATAATGATTCTCTGTCGATTTTCGATGGGCTACACACTAGTTCAATTATATATAAAAACAAGTCGTCAGTTCTCAAACTTGTTTCTGTCGCGGGACTTTTTTTATTAAGAAGCACATGGGATCATAAATGACTATTGAAAGATAATACTACTAACTTTGTGTATAATTTTTGGATCGTGGTGACAGATTATATTTTTAAAACTGCAATGAAGGAAGATTCGTGATCTCGTAGTTGAATAGTTTTAAGGGATAGATAGCTACCTTTTAACATTTCAAGTTATTTTATTACGTACATACAATTTCACGTGGATAATTAATTATCAAATGGATTAAAAATGAGTTTTGGCTAGCTTCCATATTTAGAAATTGGATTGATACCAAATTTGGCCTTTAAGTTTTCGGTAGGCGCCGTGTTGTCCATATTATAATACCAAATAGTGGAATTCATACACAAATTTGATATAATTGATTTGAACCTAGGGTTGAATTTGAACTTAGAGTTTATAATATTAAAAGAATGGCTCGCAAGGTGATGGGCGGGATGACCTCATACACAATTAGTTCAGAAACATAAATTAAATTAAGTTAGTCAACTTTGTATGTACATGTTGCAATAGACGCAACATATATTACAGTTTAAAGCAACCACAAGGTCCACAACTCAATAATATCATTAATTATTACGGAATTATATATCGTAGAGGGTATCAATAACATCATTAATTGTTACCGAATCTTAGATATTTTTTTGGACAATTTTACATGAGTTGGATCTTTACATACCACTACACCACCGAATAAGGTGGAAAATAAATTACAAACTACACGGCCAATTACATGTGTAATATATATATATATATAATTAATGAATCACTATACTACCATGTAAGTTGGATCTTTTACAGTGCTACAGTGGCGTAGCTAGAATTTCGGTTCAGGGGGCCATTTTCTCGGAAGTCCAACAATATGTGCTATTTTTTAAATCTTCGTGAAAAAAGTGACTTTGGATTTATCAGTCAATTTCTTCTCCATAATCATATGAAAACTTGAGTATGAACTAGAATTATTGAAGCCATCAAGAATGAACAAGCAACATTTAGGTTTCATGGTTTTGGCAAATGAAAATTTGAGGGGTTAATGATATCTACTTTGGAAGAATTCTAGGCATTTGGAATAGAGATAATACATGAAACTAGCACTTCCAAGATAGTTTTTTCAATATTTAGCACTCCTTATAAAAATTTGTTGATTTAGCACTTTATCTCGTTTTTACCCTTCTACACTATTTCTAATTCCCATCATATCCTCAAATCTAATCCTCTCCCTCTACAATTTATCTGCTATTTCAAATCTTCTCCCTCTCTCTCTCTACATCTCCCCCTATCTCTCTGCTCTCTGCTCAAACTACCCCTCCGCCGCCCTCTCCCTGCCGCCGACAAGGGCGGCGTTCACCCGCCGCCTATCTCCCCACCGCTTTCTGTCCCTGCCACCAACGAGGGCGGCGTTCACCTCCGCCGCCTGCCAAAAATCACCGCCGCCGCCACCTCCTCCTTCCTCCATCACCCGCCGTCATCCTTCCTCCACCTTCACCGCACAACGCTGTCGTCACCCGCCACCCCTGTCTCTCTCTCTTTCCAGACTCCAAACTCAGCCGACGAGTCTCTGCCAAAAATCGCCGCCGCCGCCACCTCCTCGCCGCCTCACCGCCGCAGATGTGGTGTTCTCTCCGCCAACCTCGCCTCCTCCAACCTCGGTTTTCTCTTACAGCAGCAGCTCAAATCCGCGTCGCCACCTCCCGCCAGCAACAACAGCAGAAATCGCTGCCGCCGCCGCCTTACCGCCGTAGATCTAGTGATAAGCTGGGTGCGGCTGCCGATTTACGAGCCGGATTTCGGGTGGGGGAAGGTCGAATATATCGGTTTGTGTGGCATCGTCTTGGGAGTGGGAGATCTGGTGGTGGATGAAGTCGAGGTAGGCGAAGGTGATGGAGAAGCCTTTGGAAGCAAGTTTAATGGCGAGGTTGACGAAGGGGATAATGTGGCCTTGTAGGTGAAATGATACCATTATTGCGTGAGAAGGAGCTTTCTCCTCTGTTTTGCTCATCGTGTTACACTATTTTTCTTTTGGTATGATTGATTGCAGATTATTGGTTGTTTACTGGACTGGAACTAACTCTATTCTGATTTTAAGAGAAAAATTAGTGGTCAGTGATGCCGAAATATTTATTGCCAGTTGCCACAGAATATTTCAAGTTGATTGTCTGCTGATAACAAACCTGATATTGTCTGCCTTAGTTATGCTCAATTTATCAGTATTTTGTAGGATTTGTGGGTTGATGTTTGATGAAAGAGATATGTTCTTCATTGTGTTGGTTGGTTTAATTGGAGCAGATGGAAGATTGCTGGGCCTTCTCATTTTTTTTGTGCATTCACAAATTTTGCTATATTTTTTTTATGACTTCACAAATTTTCCCTGATATTTTTTGTGACTTAACATATTTTTTTTGTGACTTCACAAATTTTTATAAGTGACTTCACAAATTTTTTCAATCTGTAATTGAAGTTTTTGTGACTTCACAAATTTTTCCAATTTTTTTTTACGACTTCATAAATTTTTCTCATCTTTTTTGGTGACTTCACAAAATTTAATCCATTTTTTTGTGACTTCACAAAAAATTTGTGTTCGCCGGCGATAGTGGCGGCGGCGGAAAAGTGGTGGTTGAAGTTTTCTTTTTTGTTCATTCACAAATTTTTTCTTTTTTTTTCTGACTTCACAAAAAATTTGTGGCGGCGGCGCCGGCGACTATGACGGCGACAGTGGGAAAGTGGTGCTGGTTTTTTTTTTTTTGTTCAGTCATACAAAATTTTTTCTTTGATCGCCGGCGGCGGCGGCCGGAAAGTGGTGACAGGGTGGCGGCAGTGGTGGGGTTGTGGTGGTGGAATGTTTTGTTTTTGTTCAGTCACAAATTGAAGAAGATGAAAATGAAAAGATGGGGATATGAAAGGAAATACAAATTGTAAAGGAGGGTAAAAAAGTAAGAAAGTGCTAAATTGCTAAGTTTTTATAAGGAGTGCTAGATTTTAAAAAAACTATCTAAGAAGTGCTACTTTCAAAATCCTCTCTTTAGAATATACCAATAGAAGTAGAAAAAGAATATGATTTAAAAAATGATAACTGATTTCGGAATTTTATCGAACAAAACTAAACTTTCACTGCTAAATGATAACTCAATCTTTCACTGCTCAACTAAACTATCCCAAACGAATAAAATTCAAAATCTAAAGTTTTAAAAAATGATAACTGATTTCGGAATTTTATCGAACACATGGTGAGCATAATATACAAATTAAAGAATAAACTACATATATATCACTATTTTTTTCCCAAATGCTAGGGGGGTCCAGTGACTCCCCTGCCCACCCCCTAGCTACGCCCCTGGCTATAGATGGGACCACTACATCACAAATTGAGTGGAAAATAAATTACAAACTACACCGCCCGTAGGATAAAATTCAAGATCTTTTTATTAAAGATAGACTTATGGTACATCAGACAACCACAAGTTAGGCCTCGTAGACAGCAACACACAAAATCGATGTTAATATCTTCTTACAATTTAATAATCATGTTATACGTGGAGAAGGTGATTCAATTTAATAACCAAGGAAATCTCGTTTTATCTAAAAAAAAAAAAACTCAAACAATCCCATCATCAGCTTCCTTCCACTCTATCTCTCTCTCACACAAAGGAGTCAAAGAAAGATCTAGAGAGAGAAAGAAACAATGGCTGCTATAGAAGAAAACTCATTCGTGAAAACGCTGGTTGAAACATCCGCCATCAAATCCATCCCATCTGAATTTACTTTCGCAACTGATTCAAAAGGATCCCACTCCGATTCCCTCCCCATCATTGATTTCTCACTCCTCACCTCCTCCGATCAAGATCAACGCTCCAAAATCCTCCACGACCTCGATAGCGCTTGTCGGGAATGGGGTTTCTTCATCGTAAGAAACATTTGATGTTTGTATATATATAACGTATGTTTTGTCATTGGAATTAAATGATTAGCATATATATATGTAATGTATGTTTTGTCAATCGATCATTAACTGCAGCTGGTGAATCATGGGATTCCGGAAACTCTTCTCAAGGCTATGATCGCCGCGAGTTTGGGGTTCTTCGAGCTGCCGGATGAGGAGAAGCGGCGCTACGAGGCGAAGAGCCCGTCCGACCCCATTAAGTCCGGCACCAGTAGCCACATCAACACCGCCAACCAAAGGGTTCATCTATGGAGGGATTTTTTAAAGTCCTATGTTCACCCCGAGTATCATTGCCCTCGTCGGCCTCAAACTCTGAGGTATAGTCAAGTACTCGAGCTTTGTAGTTTAAGGGTGTGTTTGCTTTCTATCCCTCTATTTAGAGGTAAATGAAGATATAAAATAAAAAGTTCATCCTTTAAATCATTTCTTCTTTCTTAAATTCCTTTATCTCACTATTCCTTTTCACACACAAGGAGGGAAAATATTCTTCTCTATATTGTAGTGATAATTAATATGTTCCCTCCTTGTGAGTCAAAAGGAGAAGTAAAAAGTGGAAATTAAGAAAGAAGAAAGGATTTAAAGTATGAGACTTTTGTTTATATATACCTTCATTTACCTCTAAATAAAAGGATAGAAAGCAAATGTAACCTAGTAGTATTATCGGCACATAAAAAAGTAATGACTTTAATAACCGTTGGTGGTCCAGGGACAATCTAAGCGAATACTCAAATAAAACCCGACTTATATTTAGGGAACTAATGCACGCGATCGGGGAAAACCTAGGGTTGGAAGAAGGTTTTGTAGATGAAGTTTTGCAACTCGATTCGTGCTTCCAAATGTATGCTGCGAACTACTATCCGCCGTGTCCGCAACCGGACCAAGCTATTGGCGTTCCGGCCCATACGGATCCCGGCCTTGTCACGTTTCTCATACACAATGGAGTCGCCGGGCTTCAGATCGAGCACAATGGAGAGTGGTTCGACACCACTTCACCATCAAATGCGATCCTCGTTAACACTGCCGATCATCTAGAGGTGAAGCAAACAAAACACAAAATATTCGATATAAGTATGGTCATTTAATGATATTATATTTTTGTCGAACAGATATTTAGCAATGGGAGATACAAGAGCGTGAGGCACAGAGCCGTCGTGAATGCCGAGGCGACAAGGATCTCCGCCGTGATGGCGAACGGTGCAGCACCGGAAGCCATTGTTTCACCGGCGCCGCAACTGGTCGAACAAGACTGCCGTCCATTATATCGGCCGATGAAATTCATCGAGTATGTCGAAACCCAGCTGAGCAATCGAGTTTTGGGGACAACCAGTTTGGATCGCATCAAGATTCAAGATGAATGAATTTTTCTATTATTGTTTTTGTTTCTCTATGGCGAGGATTGAATTATTTATTCACTCGCCACTTAAATATTACGTACTTTGTCTACTTTGAAGACCTTTAAGGGATAATAACTCTTCTCTTCAAAACAAAAAAAGAAAAAAAAAACACACTCTTGTTATATTTGTCATGATATTTTTCTTCCACATATGCCGCGAATAAACTCTTATTATATTTGTCATGCTTATTTATTTTCTGTTTCATTCACTATTCACTCTCTCCCTTAATTCCCATGCCCAAAACAAAACAGACAAGTATGGTGGGGGCGGAGAGAGTAGTATATTTTTATATAAATCCTACTTTTTTATAATTCAATTTTTGAAGTTTTCCTTGAAATTTGGAAGTGCAGGTAGGCATTGATCCAGTCTCTAGACAAATTGTAGAAGACTCACTTGGTTGTATAAGACTGAGGAGGTTGTTGACATCGATTGAATATACAAGGCTATTTAGGCTTAAATAGTATGAACAATCATTCTCTCTTAACCATGATTTTGATGCTAAATTACCCAATTATTGAAATTATATTATAAACGTGGAAATTTAGCAATCAAATTATCATCACTAATAAGTAATATTTGAATACATATTTCCAGTAGAAGCTGAGCCTGAACGAGAATTTATAATCATGCATAATTAATTTAGTCAAATGGATTATCCAAAAAAGTAAAAGTAACTAGTAGTAGTGCAACACAGTAACATTGCATCGAATGACTGCATAAAAACGGCTAGGATCATAGAAAACAGTCTCAAACGTAGCATAACCACGGGCTAGCCGGAATTTTCCGGTGCCGCCGACAACCGCCACCTGCCTCACCAGCTCAAACTGCGGGCTTGAACCTTGTATCTCCAACGTGCTACCGTTATACTTCTTATTGGTGAACACGAGCGACAGAAGGAGGTGAGTGTGGGACCCGTCTAGGGCTGAAGTCACCGAGACACCTCGGCCCCTTCCGATTTCGGTCGAGTGTTCTTCAATTGCTTCGGTTAGTGGATCGTCTACAACGATTGTGGCTCCGAACTTGAAGAAGTTAAGAGGGGGCGCCGGCCGCCCCGGAATCTCAATCACGGTCGGATTGGGCCCGCCGGAATAATCTTGGAAGTAGACTGTCATTTTCGTCTCCTTCTCATGACCTAGCCCTGCCTGCGAATATGTAAAAATGGCAAGAAATAGAAATAATAGAGACAATTTGGTTTTGTTGGGTGCCATAACGTTAGAAATGTGAGATCTACTCAATTTCAAGATAACCAAAAATATATATGCTTGATTTTTTAGTACTTAAGCTTATAACTTTTTAAGACTTATTTATAGCGTCTTGGGTTTCACAAAATGAGCAAATGAAATCGTGTAGCCAGCTAATTCCAAAATATAAAATGATCGAGCAAATGGAATCGTTTTTCCAATAATTAATGTTAAACTACACCATGTGATAGGGTAAGGTTCCACCAATATAAAATACTATTCCCTAGTCCTAAAATAAAGCCTGCTTTTTTTATTGGGTTGTCCCAAAATAAGTGTCTTGTTTCTAAGTGTTGGAATTGTTGGGGTTGTGTTAAAATAAAAGGGATGTATTTTGTCCCACATTGGTTATATGATCAAAGTATAGGAACTTTTTAGGGCTATATAAGAGGTTAGGTATCTTTGATGTAATTGCATCGATTTTTACACTTTAGTCTTTTGTTTGACTTGGAAAAATTCCTTGTCTCGTATTGTGAGCAAAGTGAGAGTCATTCAAAGGCTTGTAATAGTGTAGGGGTGTCAAGTTTATATTGCTTGGTGTGATGGGTCGTGGTTTTTTCTCTGGTTTTGGAGTTTCCACTTTAAATTCTTGTGTTGTTGATTGTTCTTTATTTTTCCGTCTTATTTATTGTCTATTATCTTTTTTCTTAGTTGGGATAGGGACGTGATTTCCTAACAGGAATGTGAGTGCATACTGTCGAAGATAGAAGCTGAAGGACTTGTGAGGAAATACTCAAAGTTTGGAGGAGTGAGCTGCTAAGAGTTTGGAGTATCTATTACAACTAACTCTCAAGAGCTGGCACAGAAGCTACAGCTGGAGGCAATTATCGTTGTGTGTCCATGCAGATCATATAAGAGGCTCAAATCTGGTGTTAGTATCTATTATGTAACTTGTAAAGTTGAGAATAGGAGCAACTCACAGTAGAGAAAGAGAGAGACGAGAGTGAGAGGGTTTGCAGTTAGCTTGAGAGCTTTCATCTCTTAGCTTGTTCTTCTTCATTTCTTGTAGCTGCGTTGTTGGTGAAATTTTTTCACGAGAATTCATAGTGGTATCATTTTGGCACCCTTGCCTCTGGATGTAGGATTGCTTTGATCTGAACCACGTTAAAATTCCTTGCTTCGATTTACTGTTCCATAGAATTTAGGCTTCTTAGTTCGCTTGTTGATTTCTGTAATCTATTGATCGATTATCTTCTCTCACAAAAAGGTGTGGTTCCCAGTACTTTCTATCTTTTTAATACTTCTCCTTGATTCACGTGCCCCAAGAAAACAAGACATTAATCTAAGGAGTGGACGGAGGAGGTAATATAAATATTCACGTTGGCATAATACAAAACAAGTCTAGAGTACTGAATATCATGACACTTATTACTCCTTTGTCATTGAATCAATTGCTTCAAAATACACGAATTTGAAGTTATTTTAGTTTTGTACACGAATTTCAAAATTTGTCAAGAAAAACACATACTTAATTTATTTGAGTTCTCAAATTATAGTAAACGTCTCAGTAATATTTTAACACTAACTAGAATTAATATATTTAAAGTTATTGACAGAAGTGCCAGAGTGCGGGCACCTAATAACTCTTACTGTATCTTCCTAAGAGGGAGTGACGACAAGGGGATTAAGAAAAAATGTTTATGAGTTGGTTGTGAGTGGATAAAAGGTGATTAAGTTTGTTATGAGTGGAGAAATGGTCCCACATTGAAAGAGTGATATATTAATTAATTAAGATAGTGGTGGGCCATACGTGGTATTTTAGGTAAATAAGTTGATAAAGTAAGAGTATAGAGTAATAATTTATTATGGGATGATGTCAAAAAATAGCTAGGAAGATATATGTGGCCCTAAAAAAGAAAGATATGAAGATAAATCAGGGATGGAGGGAGTATCATTCTTTATATATATAGAGTTGGATTTATCTCCACTTACATCTACTTTATCTCCACTTACATCTCACTTTCGAGGATTTTTCTAAAGCTCGTGCCCACCAAAACTATGCATAAATATGGGGTCGGAGGGAGTATATAATTTTTCCTATGTGTATATATATATTTATCAATCGAGTGAACTTCGACAAAAATCTTGCGCCGCAAATAAATTCAACTTTATTTATGACATTGAACAAGCTAGTTACAAATAGAGATGTGGCAGAAGTGTAAGGATTGATCTAATTTTGATGAGGATGGAGGTGAAGAGGAAGGCCGTGTGCCGGTGCAGCTGAAACCAGATCGAACAACATCTTCTCATTTGGAATAGCCTTATCAAAATTGAACCTTGTCACCAAATTGTGGATGAATACCAGTATTACAAGCCTAGTATAGACTCTTCCGGGGCACATTTTTGGTCCACCTCCGAATGGGATGTACGTGTAAGGTGCGGGTCCACTTCCCTCAAACCGCGATGGATCAAACTTCTCTGGCTCGGGAAAGTATTCCGGGTTTTCGTGTGTAGCATGGCCCGTCCAATAAATCTGTGAGAATATATTCTTGATGAGTTATGCGAATTGGTAAAATTCCTCGAACGTGGTTCGGTTCTCACTCTCCTCCATCAACTAAAATAAAAAAAAAGGGACAAAAAAATGAAAATATATATGTACTGCACCTTCCATCCTTTAGGGATGGTGAAACCAGCATATTTGAAATCAGTTATGGCCTCCCTGAATGCTCCTCCAGGGGGTACTAGCCTGAAAGTTTCGCGCACAACATTCCACGTGTAGTTCATCTTTTCGACATCCTCCCACGTGAGCAACTCATCGGGGCCTTTCGATTTTGCAATCTCCATTTGCTCTGTGTAGTTAGAGATAGAGAAGGAATGTAACCCTAGTTAACTAGCAAGTCTATTCACTGATAAATATCACTTGAAATCATCTATCCCACTTTTGGTATCACGATATCAATTTTGCATTTATTAGCTGCTAAATACTCCCTCCGTCCTTTTTATTTGTTCCCATTTGAGTGTTGGCATGGATTTTAAAGAAAACTGAAAAAGTGATAGTTGGTGGAATAAAAATATATTTGAGGGATAGTTAGTGGTAGGCCCATAGGGAATAAAGGTAATGATAAAGTGAAAAAAGGTAGTGATAAAGTGGTACTTGATGGAATAAAGGTTGTTAGTGGTGGGCCTATAGTGAAAAAAAGGTAAAAAATAAGGTGAAGGAATGAGGGTATATTTGTAAATGAGTTCAAATGGGTACAAATAAAAGGGACAAAAAAACTATTTTAAGTGGGAACAAATAAAAAGGAGTGAGAGAGTAGATCATCCATAATTAGCGGTCTTTAATGATAAATTTTATGTTATGGTTCATTAAAAATAATCTATATAAATATACTAAAATAAAGTAGCTTTGGGAAATTTTCCCTCCAAAAATCAATTCATTAATTCTATATAAGCATTAAATAATAATCCTTCCTATTCAAAATTAAGTCTTTTTAGGTTTTTATAACTTTTGCAAAATATAACTCATTCCAACATTTTTTACCTTCTAAATCCATATTTACCTTTAATTAACTCACCTCAAAATTCACATTTTAACTATTCACTAATTTCAATTCATAATTAATTAAGGGTAAATTTGATAAAAATAAATTTTCTTAATTTGTGTGCACAACTCTAAAAAGACTTATATTTTAAATAGGAGGGAGTATTCATCCATCTAATAATTATGTGATAAATTATGTATTTATGCATACAATTATTGATGTGTAGACTAATTAATATTACTACCTCTGGTCCCCAAGTTTCTTCATATCTTTCTTTTTTGGGACAGTTTCTGCCTAGCTACTTTTGGACACTACCCCACAACAAATTATTATCTCTTACCTTTACTTTATCAACTTATTTACTTAAAATACCACGTATGGCCTACCACTATCTCAATTAATTCATATATCACTACCCTAAATGTGGGATCCTTTATCCACTTACAATAAATTCAATCACTTTTTCTCTACTCACAACTAATTCAAAAACATTTTCCTTTATACCCGTGCCACTTCCTCCTAGAGCTAGAGGTTTTTTTAGGACACTTAAATAGGGGTAGTGCACATTCAGGACACCTCGTTGCGGACCTTCGATTTGAGGACAATAAACAATTAGTAACCCCTCCGTAGTACATTTTTCGGCCCGAACGGGCTAAATCGCACGTGCTGAGCACGTGATGGCCTGATCACACAAATTTCTCTGCGGCATTGTAACAAACATTTGGCACGCATTATTCATTTGAACATGTTCTTCTCTTTTCTTCAACCAAGGATTGAGCCCAAAACTTAAAGAGACGAAGCGAGGTCTGGTTTGAGGAGATCAAGGCAAGATACAAAGGGGAAATAGTTAAGAATATGAGGGTATCCCAAAAAAAAATAGGTGTCCTGAATGTGCACTACCCCCTATTTAAGTGTCCTAAAAAAGCCTCTAGAGATTTGGTGTATATAATTTTTTTGGACTAATTGCAAATTTTAACACCGTATTATAATATTCATATAATTTTTCCATTGTTGCAAGTGAAATGTTGAATTTTTTTGTAATTATTTCACACCTAATCTTATCCGACGAAAAATCATATTTGAAGTTTTTTTACTAAAAAATGACAATTTATCTCCTGTCCAATCGCACGGGCACAATATTAGTTATAATAATAAACATAATTTATTGGTTGTGAACACATATTAATGAAATATTTTTTATCGAAATTAGCCTTAATTAGTGATAATTTATCTTTAATGATAATCATGATCGGGTGGAGTAAAGGAAAAAAAACATCAATTAGACATAAATAAGTAAAAACAAATAAAACATGTAATTCGAATCCACTATTTCATATTTGTATTTTATCCTTAATATATACTCCTTGTGAATCGTTTGACTTTGCTCATATTCCTTTTTGTTGTTCCACTCAACTTAGCTCTTTTCCTATTTTGGCAAAGATTACTTTATTATCAACAATAATATATTATATACGAAGTGCACTAAACCACACCCTTTATATAGAAAAGTGAAAAAGCACCATGTGAACTTTATTATCAACAATAAAATATTATATACAAACTACACTAAACAAACCTTTTACATCTAAGAGCATTCCCACTATATCACTCAAAACCAATTTTAACTCAAAATTTTAGCTAAAATAATAAAAAATATGCTAAAATAGGGGCTACAAATAATATAGGGGAAACTTTAGCAACTAATTTAAGAGCAAATATTTAGGATTTCTGCAATGAGTTCCCTAATTCCCTTATTCTTAATCTTCATGCCGAAAAGAAATATACATAAATTATCAAATTGCGACACATCAAACGTTTAGCGAATATAATAGAGGACGTAACACAAATAGGGAATAGAGGATCCGACATACCTTGAAGAACTTTGTGGTAAATGTGTGGGAGTTGGGCAAGAAAACTAAGTACAACTGTTAGTGCACAAGAGACTTCATAGTGGGCATTAATAAGCAAACCAACAATGACGTTTACAATATTGCCATCCTCAACCGTTGCCCGCACCATCTTCGACAGTAGGTCGTCATTCTTATTCTCCGGCGGCGGCGACGTCATGATGAGCTCCTTCCTCCTCTCTTCCACGATCCTCCGCAGCTCACGCCGTACCACTCTGCCTCCGCGGAGGGCGCGGTTGAAGGCCGTCCCCGGGAAGTCCACGGGGACGGACATAGTCCCCTTAATCATATGAGAAAAGGGTTCCAAGAGCGTGGCCGCCACGCGCTCCTTGTCGGCCACGTTCATGAAGACTCTGCACACCAAATCCAAGGTGTATCTCATTGTGGATGGGAGGGCCCGCACCACCGTACTAGGGTTCCACTCCCGGAGGAGGTGGTGGCGGGTCGAGGCGTCGAGAATGCCCACGTACTGTTTAAGGGATTCCGGCTTCAGAGCGTCGTACTGGAAGTTGTGGAAGGTTATCAATACCGGATCCCGATGCTGACGCCGGCTCTGATCGGGATCCGGGAACATCACTTTCCTCGTTGACGCCGGCGGCCATCGGCGGAAGAGCTTGTCCTCGTTGGTGAAGACGAACTTGTTGCCCTCTGCGCCGCACAGCACCACCATTCTCTCTCCCAGCAACGATGTTCTGAATATAACAGGAGAGTATTTCCTCATCCTTTCTCTCACTAGTTGCTGAACGCCCGACACGGCGAGTTGCAAATTTTCGCCGAGGATCGGCCAACCATCGGAGCCCGGAGGCAGATCACCGGAGCCCTTCTTGCGAGTGAAGAGATATAGATAGAGATAGAGAGAGAGGGGAACAAGGAGAAGAGAAAGAAGATAAGGCATCGAGGCCTCCATGCTTGCTTCTGATCAGAGATCGAATAAAATATTATGTGTGAAGTGCAGTGGTGGTGAGTGAATATATATATTCACACGCTAATAGATTTTGAATGTGAAAGTTCTAATATTATTAGCAAAGAAGTTAAAAGTAACTCTTCAGAGAGTATTGTTATCTAACCAAGTAAGAGAAGGAAAGAAGTGAGTAAACTTTTTTTTACTTTGTGCATAATGTATAATTTAAATTAAGGTTGTTTTATGGAGAAGAACGTTTTTTTAGGACGATAACTTTTGTTGTTTTTCAATTATAGGCCAAAATTTTGCGGGCTTTCAATTTTAGGATAATATCTGAAATATTAATCAATTTTAGGACAATATCTAAAATATTGATCAATTTTAGGACAAAATTGAGCCCGATCGGGCTAAGTCGCACTTCACCCTCTCGTGAACTCAAATCTTTGGCTCGATTCCCACTTGGTTGCCAACTAGGCGGTCCATTCATAAATTGTATATATTATTATTACAAACAAAAATTAATTATTCACCATACAAAGTAAACTCATCTAGAAAAAGAAAACAAAACCACACCGCAGCCGTCCCAAGAGTCGATTATGTCAAACAAATATAGTACTCCCCTGTCCACCAATCAAATACCTACTTATCAATATTTTTTGTCTACAAATCAAATATTTACTTACCTTTTTGTACAACCATACCCTCCTACTTTTCATTTATTTACTACTCTTTGTCATTGATAGCCCCAACTTTCAACAACTTTATTTCTATTTTTTGGTCAATACCACCATTTTTTAATCAATATCACTGTTTTTTCGTTCATTATCCTACTATTCCTACATTCTAACTTTTACCCCACTCAAAACAATTTTATCAGTTTTCTTAATTTCCGTACCGGAACCCAAATGGGTATTTGATTTGTGGACGGAGGGAGTATGTAGAAACATTGAAATTGGACGGGGGATTATCATACTAATTGTTGATTCTAATAATTTTAGTGGAAATACTTGAGCCAGCTACTGAATGTCGTGCTAATTAGTTAATTACTATATGAAAGGATGAGATTGTTAAACAAGGCATTAAAATTTAATATTATATGGAAGTTAACCTAGATCGCCACTAAATTATTTGCAATTTACGACAAATCATTAATCAAGTCGTAATATTTTATCACACATAGCCAGAGCGAACATGCTCGATCGTAGTGAATGACTAAATGAGCCATAAGTTTTATTCCACTTGATCATATCTCTAGGATTTTACTATAAAAGTAGTATTTCTTTTATAAATTGAAGAAAATTAATTCACTTTAGTTACGTTACCACCAAAAAACCATCAATGACCACAAAAATTCAAAACTATTACTCTCTCCTATTCATATTATATGTCATCCTAAGCTTGGGCACAATTATTAATAAGAAAAAATTGTTTGCCTTATTAACCCTTATTTATTATATCAACCGTTGTGGAGGTAAAAAAGTTAAACTAAATGAATAGAGGAAATATGAGTAATAATCAATACAAGAGATAATTACTATGGTCAATGTGGGAAAGAAAATGCAAAACGACATATATTAAACAAAAGATTGAAAAATTCTAATGACTAGCTAGCTATTGTATGGTAATAAAATTTATTCAGTACGCACCCAAAGTAACAATTGCACAAATTCTCTAAACATTAAAAAAAGAACCATAAAATAGATACATTATGGAGAAAGCTATAGATCAAGGAGTTAAGCAGCTGCAAGCAAAGGTCGCCTAAGAATAGGAACCAAATGCAAAGGGTGTTTCCTAGCAACACTGGGGCCGTTAGACGCATCTGTCATATCCAATTCTTCATTCTTCATCTCCTTTGGCATTTTCCAATCAAAATGATAGAGAAGCATAGCAAGCGGAAACTGGACGTTCGCTAGCCCGAACGCTATCCCAGGACAAATTCGCCTTCCCGAGCCAAAGGGTACGTATTCGAAATTGTTCCCTTTATAATCAATCGAGTTTTCCTCGAATCTCTCCGGTTCAAACTTCTCTGGTTCAGTCCAATACTCAGGGTCTCGCCCTAGTGCCCATACATTCACCATCACTTGAGATTCTGCAGGGATTTTGTATCCATTCATTTCACATATTTCACTAGTTATTCTCCGAACTATGGCCACCGATGGCGGGTGGAATCTTAGAGTCTCTTTGATGATTAATTTTAGGTAGTGTAGCTGATCAAATTTTTCTTCATCTATGTGTCCCTTATCATCAAAAACCCTTCTTACTTCTTCTTGTGCCTTGCTGAGTATGCTAGGGTTTTTTATCATCTCTGACATTGCCCATTCTACTATAGTGGCTGACGTTTCACTTGCAGCAAGAAATACATCCTGAAACAAAAAATCTAGCATTATCATAATAATTATATTGAAATAAAAATTAGCTATAATTTACTCACTTCTAGTTAATTAATGCATTAACTCCAAATTGAATTTATTTTACAAACTAATTTGGCATGACCCTTATTGAAATTATTAAATTACTTAAAACACAAGAAACTGAAATAAAGAATAAAAAATAATACTCTATTAATATTTTGAAATCGTATTTTATCGCGTATTTATTTTTGTGACACGTATCTAAAATCTCATGACTGGAATAGAGATGAAACATTATTTCGAAAAACAAAGAAGCACAAACCATGATCACTGCTTTGATATTGTCATCAGTCAGAGGCATCTCACCAGCATCTGCTTGAATCTTGAGAAGAACATTGACTAAATCCTCAATACCGTCATCGGCATTAGCCGCTCTGTGCTGGTCGATGACGATTTCGAGCAACGTGTCGAGCTTCTGTCGCATCTGTCGGATCTTGAACCGGGCCCCGGTTATCCACGGCAGTAACTTAACGGAAGGATAGAGATCGGCTAACACCACCCCCGATGTTAACTTTACAATTTCTTCAATCAGGGGAGTCACCGTCACGAGCTCTTCCGTCTTCGCCCCGATCACCGCCCTTGTGATAAGGTTGTAGGACGACGAATAGAGCCTCTCCGACAGATTTACCGGCGATCCGTCGCAAGAAGCGATTGATTTTAACATATTCATATTCTCAGCCGCTCTCAACGGCAGGAAAGATTGCACGCGCCGCGCGCTAAGGAGCTCCACCGCGTAGATTTTCTTCAGCTGCCGCCAGCTGTCGCTGCAGGGGGCGAAGATGACGTCGTTGTAGTTGTATGTCATGGCCTCCGCCACCAGCATCTCCGGCCGGCGGGCGAAGTGGACGTCGTGGGTTCTCATCACTTGCTTTGCGAGATCGGCAGATGAGATTATGAGGAGGTGGGTTTCGCCCAGCTGCAGATGCATTAAGGGGCCGTATCTGGTGGCGAGATCTCGGAGGATGCGGTGGGGCGCGGCGGGGTCGCGTAGCATGAGGTGGAGGTTTCCGATGAGGGGGAGTGGTGTGGGACCTGGGAAATGTGAGTAAGTTCTTGCATAATTTGAGATTGTTTTCGATTTTAGAAAGATGGAGAGGAAGAGAAGAAAGGAAAATAGAGATATAATTATGAGTATTGGCATAATGATGTACTAATGTATAGAGATCTCTTGTGTTGAAGCTAGAAATAGCATTTTTTTTCATCTATATGTAGAGAAATATTTTCAATTTTCCATCGATTTGGATTTGGCGAATTGTCCCGAGCGATGGTGTCTAGTAAGAGACCGGCGCATGCATGTGCACGCCACGCGCTACTTTTTTTTCACATTTTTTTAAAAAAAATCCAATTTTTTTCCCCTCTTTTTCATTTTTTTATTTGCCGTTTATTCTTTGGTCATGATTCGAGCGAGGAAAGCTGAAGGCATTGTAGCGAGCCAAATAAATCTAAATTGTTGCCCGACGATTATCCTTGTATTAGTAATCGTAGCGAAGGCACAACCGTAAAATCGGAGCTCAAGGCAGAGAAAAAAAAATCTCAAAAAAAAAGGAATAAAATAAAAAAAATAAAAAATAAAATAAAATCGGTCAACAGGTCAAACCCGGTCTCTAATAAGAGACTGGTCTCACAGTTCTTTGGATTATTTGTACAGAGCATTCTCTATTGTGTGCTTAGTTGCCGATTACATCGCTTAGTTGGCGGCCTAGTACGCATCAGATTGCATAAGTCAATTTACGTGACAAGCGCATGCGAATTTGTCCAAATTTTTTAAATCGGTATGAAATGTATCATCAGATTTTAATTTTTCAAAATATCTCCCATAACTTGAAGCCCGTAAAAAAAAATATCCTAATCGCAATAAGTTAATGTCTTAAAGAAACTCCACTTAAATTATATTAAACTCCATGTATATATATAATTTCTCGTGGTAACCTATTATTATTTTATAAACGAAAACGTCTACGTAAAAAAAA
The DNA here is from genome assembly GCA_029490685.1 of Schizonepeta tenuifolia. Taxonomy (NCBI): domain Eukaryota; kingdom Viridiplantae; phylum Streptophyta; class Magnoliopsida; order Lamiales; family Lamiaceae; genus Schizonepeta; species Schizonepeta tenuifolia. Next base: position 126,472,262 of record CM055956.1, read on the forward strand.
AATCTTATGTGGCACCTCCCATATTCCTCCGTTCCTATTTATCTAAATACTGAAATTTTCTGAATATAAAATCAATATTTATCATATATATATTCTATATATATATATATATATTATCTATGACACGGAAACAAAATCTTAATAAGATCAAATTTTCAAAATCAATATCTATCGGATTTTAACATATTATATACACACACAAATATATATTTAATATAGAAAGAAAATCCCAAAATCCCATCTCTATTTTTGTCTTGCATACATAGTACTCCTTCTGTTCAGGAATAAGTATCCATTTTGTACTCGGCACGTAGATTAAGAAAGCTAATAAAGTAAAAGTTAGTAAGGTAAAAGTTAGGATGCAAGGGTTGTGAGATAATGACAAAAAAACAGTGGTAATGACAAAAAAGTGGTGGTATTGATCAAACAGTAAGAATAAAGTTGTTGGGATGTTAAAAAGGTAAAAATAAAATTGATGTGAGGTGGGGTCCTAAATGGCAAAGGGTAGTAATATTGGGTAAGTAAAGAGAGTACTGTTGTACAAAAAGGCAAAGTGAACACTTATTCACGAACATGGTTAGTGTTCCAAAGTGGACACTTATTCGTGAACGTAGGGAGTAATACGTATTAATTTTTTAGTCTTATTATTATTATTATTATTATTATTATTATTATTATTATTATTATTATTATTATTATTATTATTATTATTATTGGTTGACCGAATTAAGTTTAATTTAGCCAATGAATTAGGTAGACGGGCCAACAACTCCTAACCAACGGGGTTCCTTTGAATAATTCATAAATGATGAGAACGAATAGTACATTCCATTTTTCTTATTAAATTTTGGATTTATATAAATTATAAACGAGTTTTATAAATTATGCACTTATAAATCACAGTCGTGGTAGACGGGCAAATTCTCAAAAAAACCAAAACTAAAAAAAAACAACAACAAAAACAATAAACAAAAACGACGTTTTCCAACACAAATAAATGATTAAATGAGCAATCACAAGTACGAATATAGTAGCCATATAGAACAAAGAGTTGATATTCTTGCTCATTTAATCATTTATTTGTGTATATTGTCTGGTTTAAGACATTTGTGACATGTTGGACTTGTACGTGTACAAGATATGTCTAGCCCAGAATTTGGCATAACTATTCCCGTGAGTCCTCCTATGATGAATAAAAAGTTGAACTTATTTTTTTTATGTAAAGGCTTGCATTTAACATAAAAAGGAATAAACTACTTAAAAAATGTAAAGACAATAACGAGGCAAAATTCGCTTAATTGACATATACACGTCGGTGCTACGGTGCCAAAAAGCCATGTAACTGACTTTGGGCCGAAAATAGGTGTAAAAATGAGGAAAAAATGTGGTTCTTTTTCTCAGGGCTCGTCGAATAAAGTCTTTTTTGCCAAAAAGTGAAAAGATACGTTCCTTCTAGGCCGGTTGACTCTCATAATGTCAATTGTAGATCATAAAAGATCAACAATGAGATTGATTTTTAGTTTTTATGGAGGAATTTTTTTTAACTATATGATGTTTTCCGTATATATGTGTGTAATATAAAGATTAATCGAACATATGGAGATTTAAACATTTAATCCCAATTTAATCAATTATCGGAAGCCAAAAATAGTGGGTCGCTGCATTATATTGCCTTGAAAATAATAACAATAACGTGGATAAAGAACTCAAAATATGGCAGAATTTTTCAATTTGCCCAAAAGCAGCACCAATACCAGGAATAATAGTTAAAAATATGCAAATAAATGTATAGCTAAATTATTTCAGATAATATTGTAGGAGCCGAACAGCTAAATATATTATTTTATTTTAAATCATGATTTTGAGCCTAATAATAACAAATTGTACAATCATTTTAAATTAAATTATGATCTATATAAATTATAAATGGCCATAAATCATTTATTTTAAATTTATACTTGATATTTTTTTTATCATTTATCGTAGATGTGCCCACAAAATTTCAGAATTGTGGTCAACGGGCCGGTTCTGACCCTGATCCGTGGGGTAGACGGACATATTTCGATCAGGACCGCGATGAACGGGTGAGTTCTGACACAGAATTGTGAGGTAAGACGGGCGAATTTCGGACTGACACTGAACTTTTTTTTTCAATTTTAATGTTTATTAAACTAATAATGTAGGATATTTTGGCTCATTTTTCATTTTTCTAGACAATCTTCAAAAAATGTTTATGTTCTAAATCATTGTGGGATAAAAAGATATTTGTTATAAAAAAAATTCACCTCAATTCTTATACAAAATCAACATGAGACAATTATTTTTAGAGCAAAAAATGCTTTTATCCTACATCGATTTTGAGAATTTTATTAAATAATGATTCTCCGTCGATAATCGACGGGCTACACACTAGTTCAATTATATATAAAAACAAGTCGTCAGTTCTCAAACTTGTTTCTGTCGCTGGACTTTTTTTATTAAGAAGCACATGGGATCATAAATGGCTATTGAAAGAGAGCTAGAGGCTTTTTAAGGACTGTAACTTTTGGGTATTCGACTATTAAGGACATTTATTTGCGGGCCCTCTGTTTGGGGATATTTGTTAAGAAAATTAATACTCCGTAGGACAATTCCTGGCCCGATCGGGCTCAGTTGTAATTTCTGAGCCCGAACGCCTAGGTAGCATGCCAAATCATCTCCACGTCAGCCATTTCTTTGAAGCCTTTTGTCGAACACTTGAAGTGCAACATGGAGTAAGCTTATGAACGATGAACGATGAACGACGGAGCTGGCGGCGGCGCTCTCGCAATGGCAATTCTGCTGAATAAGGTGCTCTTTCCGGTTAGGGTTCCGATCACGTTAGCCGTAACGCCGCCGGTGGCGCGCTTTCTCGCGCGGAGGAATCTGATCAATAAAGGTGTATGATTGTCTTAGCTTATTTTGTCTTCTTTTTTTTGGTTCTCCAAAAATAAATAAGCCAGTGACAAGTTCGTTGCTTTGGGAGAAATGTTAATTTTGGGAGTAAAAGTAGCCACATATCGTAGTTAGGATTGTGGAATTCATATTTAGTGATGGATGAACATGTTTTCTTTACCAAATTTTCTTGCACCTTCTTACAATTATAACTCTTGCAAATAGCTTAATTAGCTATCGGTAATGTAATTGCTATCAAGGGCGTAGCTAGGGGGTGGGCAGGGGGGTCCAGTAACCCCCCTGACATTTGGGGAAAAAATAGTGATATATACGTAGTTTATTCTTTAATTTATCCATTATGCCCACCATGTGTTCGATAAAATTTACAAACTAGTTATCATTTTTGAAACTTTAGATTTTGGATTTTATTCATTCTGGATAGTTTAGTTGAGTAGTGAAAAATTGAGTTTCATGGCTTTCATGCTGCTAAATCTTATTTTTCTTCTATTTCTATTGGTATATTCTAAATATCTAGAATTCTTCCAAAATAGATATCATTGACCCCTCAAATTTTCATTTGTACAAACCATGAAACCTAAATGTTGCTTGTTCATTTTTTATGGCTTCGATAATTCTAGTTCATACTCAAGTTTTCATATTATTATGGAGAAGAAATTGACTCATAAATTCAAAGTCGACTTTTTTCACAAAGATTTAAAAAAGATGACACGTATTGTTGGACTTCCGAAAATTGGGGCCCCCTGAACCGAAATCCTGGCTACGCCACTGATTGCAATTGCTGGGTTTTCAAATAGGTTGAGTTGTTTGTGCTTTGATTGAAAAATTTGTTTGAGCAATGTTGAGAATCATGCTGGATTTATATATTTAATTTTTGTTCGACAACAAAAAGAATGGTGTTTGTTATTGCAGATGTTCGATTCTTAACATGGTCAGTTTGAAACTAGCAAACTGTAATACAGCAGCTAAGGAGCATCTGTGAGAATGGCTAGCCTGATTTGCTTGTCTTTGTCTACATTTGCTATTCACTGTTTATCACATTGCTAGAAATGGATTTGGCGCTACCACCACAACATCGTTCATAGTTAAGGGTGACGACGATGGTATCGCGACCTCCGGTGGCTCGGCAGACCTCCAACAGCTTACTCCATGTTGCACTTCAATTGTTCGACGAAATGCTTCACAGAAATGGCTAACGTGGAGATGATTTGGCATGCCACCTAAACGTTCGGGCTCAGAATTTGCGATTGAGCCCGATCGGGCCAAAAATTGTCCTACGGAGTATTAATTTGCTTAACAAATGTCCTCAAACAGAGGGCCCGCAAATAAGTGTCCATAATCGTCGAATACTCAAAAGTTACAGTCCTTAAAAAGCCTCTAGCTCATTGAAAGATAATACTACTAACTTTGTGTATAATTTTTGGATCGTGGTGGCAGATTATATTTTTAAAACTGCAATGAAGGAAGATTCGTGATCTCGTAGTTGAATAGTTTTAAGGGATAGATAGCTACCTTTTAACATTTCAAGTTATTTTATTACGTACATACAATTTCACATGGATAATTAATTATCAAATGGATTAAAAATGAGTTTTCGTTAGGCGCCGAGTTGTCCATATTATTATAATAGGGTGTTGATAGTAGGTGGCCATGATGTGGCGATAACCAAAACAATAATATTTTTTTCTTATATAATTAAGACTAGTTTAATTAAATCCGGATTTTCTAAATATCCTTAAATTAATTCAAATCACCATTAATTGGGTCATTTATAGTTCAAATATATTTCCCTTGTCGTAGATTTTTATGGAAAAAAAAATTAGCTAGATAAGAAGAAAGGAGGAGCTAATTGTTAAAACAGGACCATAATTTTAAGTATTTTCAGAAAGAGGACTATATGTTATGAAATTTGAAAATGAGGACTATATGCTACGAAATTTAAAAATGAGAACTATAACTTCTACTTCGGATCCAAACCCAATTATTTGGGCTTTTTAGTGATTTCTAGAGCCCGTTGTTGACGTGGCCATGCCATATCATCTTTTTGGTAAAAAAAATTTCCCTCCTTTTGTTATTATCGAAAAAAGAACGAAACTATTTATTTGCCACATTCGCAGCCTAAATTAAATAAAAATAATGAAGCGGCGAGCTTCTTTCGGGTGGGCAAAAATGACGAGTTTCTATCATTTTAAGTCCTTATTTTTATTTTAGATTGCAAATATGACAAATAATTGATTTCTTTTTTTCTTTCAATAATAACAAATAAAGGGGAAAACAAAATTTGCCAAAAGATGACACGACACAAATAACTTTATCTCTACTAGTAGTAACTTTATTCTTGTTCTGATCAATTTCAAATTTAATTCATGTTGCCCTCCTTTGGATTGATATAATTGATTTGAACTCTAGAGTTTATAATATTAAAAGAATGGCTCGCAAGGTGATGGGCGCTGCGGATGACCTCATACACAATTAATTCAGAAAGATAAATTAAAATATGTTAGTCAACTTTGTATGTACATGTTGCAATAGACGCAACATATATTACAATTTAAAGCAACCACAAGGTCCACAACTCAATAATATCATTAATTATTAAGGAATTATATATCTTAGAGGGTATCAATAACATCATTAATGTTTACCGAATCTTAGATCTTTTTTTGGACAATTTTACATGAGTTGAATCTTTACACACTACTACACCACCGAATAAGGTGGAAAATAAATTACAAACTACACGGCCAATTACATGTGTAATATATATATAATCAATGAATCACTACACTACCAGGTAAGTTGAATCTTTTACACTGCTACAGATGGGACCACTACATTACAAATAAGGTGGAAAATAAATTACAAACTACACCGCCCGTAGGATTATATTCAAGATCTTTTTATTAAAGATAGAGTTATGGTACATCAGACAACCACGAGTTAGGTCATGTAGACATCAACACACAAAATCGATGTTAACATCTTCTTACAAATTAATAATCATGTTATACGTGGAGAAGATGATTCATTTTAAAATAAGTTTCAAACTCTTTCCACTCTTTTTATATATAGTAACTCAAGATAATCTCGTTTTATCTATAAGAAAAAAAAAACAAAAAAAAAAAACAACCTTAAACAATCCCATCATCAGCTTCCTTCCACTCTATCTCTCTCTCACACAAAGGAGTCAAAGAAAGATCTAGAGAGAGAAAGAAACAATGGCTGCTATAGTAGAAAATACTGTAGTGATAATTAATATGTTCCCTCCTTGTGAGTCAAAAGGAGAAGTGAAAAAGTAGAAATTAAGAAAGAAGAAAGGATTTAAAGTATGAAACTTTTGTTTATACCTCTATTTACTTCTAAATAAAAGGATAGAAGCAAACGTAACCTAATAGTATTATCGGCACATAACAAAATAATGACTTTTATAACCGTTGGTGGTGCAGGGACAATCTAAGCGAATCAAATAAAACCCGACTTATATTTAGGACCGTTAATGTCTTAAAGAAACTCCAGTTACATTATATTAAACTCCATGTATATATATAATATCTCGTGGTAATTCAATTATATATAATCCATCAACGTCGTATTTGTTTTTTTCCCATTCTATCTATTTTAGATATGATCAAGATACTATATGAACCACTGCTTCAAAAAATATAAAGAACGAATTTCAAGTTACAAATGTTGCCAGCTTTCTCTTATGAATTAAATAATACTATCATTGATCAGATCTAACTTCATCCTCATTATCAAAGCAGTTTTCTATCTCTCTCCAGCCCGATTGTCGATGTAGGTGACACACTTGGAAATTTAAAAAGAAAATCATTTCATTTCAAAAATTCCACATGTATTTACACGTGTCCCATCTACGTGGACAATCCGGAGTCATTTTGGAAGAAAATTGAAATGTTGAGTCAATTGTGAAGAAAATTGATAGGTTGGAACATTATGACAAATTTGTTGAAAATGTTGGGACAAAAAGTGACATTTTCCCAAAAATAAATAAACTTTACATCCATTCAGTCGATGCATATGTCTTCCACATTCCTTCCTCTCCGTTTCTACTACTCACTCGTCGCTCGATGCAGCCACGTGTGATAAATGAAGGCATTTTTCGAGTGCATAATGCAAAACTTTTTAAACTGGCCGTGTACTCGTACCATCATCCTACTTCACAAACCGCTGTAAGTACTTAATATCTTTAAAAAAGTTTTGATATAAAAAACTCTATAATGTGTATATAGAGAGAAATCATTGACTTTTGATTATATTAAAATCCATAATGTAAATATATAATATCTCGTGTTGTAAGTTGTTGCATATATTTATAGAAATATTTGCCATTTCTCAAACTCGTTTATGTCACGTCTCGTGATAGCCCTATACCTTGGGGTGTTTACTAAGCGGGATTATTAAAAATAAGATAGGCTAATCAAGCATTTAATTGCTTTTAAGGATTAAATTCAAGGATATGTCATAGCACGTGATCATTGTTCATATTTGGAACTACAAATGTGAGATTAAAGGAATCATGGGACAAGAATAATCAATCTTATACTATTTAATTAATATAATATTTAGTAAGTAGTACTCCCTCCGTCCCGTTATTATTTTCTTGTTTTCCCTTTCGTGTTGTCCCGTTATTCTTGTCATGTTTCCTTTTTTGGAAATAATTAGGAGATAATTAATTTGTTAAACAATCCACTTTTCACCTTTCATCATAATTTTCTACCTCATTTTATGTGTCATTCACTATTCTCCTTCTCTCTCTACTCACTTTATTCCACTTTATTTCACTATTCACTTTCTCTCTACCCACTTTATTTTACTTTATCACTTTATTTCACTATTCACTCTCTCTCTACCCACTTTATTTTACTTTAAAAACTCCACTAAACATACTTTCTATTCTTAATTATTTTCTCCTTAAACCCCGTGCTGAAAAGAAACAATACAAGCCTAGTGGGACGGAGGGAGTATGTCCTACCGTGTTGGAATATAAGATGTCACATGAAGAAACAATATCAAGCATGTAGTCCAAACTTTATATGGGAATTATAATTGCAAATAAAGTTATGAACAAGGTTGATTAGCTTGGTCTCATCGAATCCTGAAATGTGGCAACGCCGACATCCCACCTAGGTATTTAGCCCTGTAAACTTCGGTGTACTCTCCAAACATGACGTTCTTGTACACCGCCGGAGTCTTGTCGGACACGAGCTCTTTGATCGGAGCAAACGACTTCCCCGCTGCCCTCGTGCTCGGAGTAAAGAAACTAGCCACTGAGATCCTGGGCCCCACGGGCTGCGCCACCACTCTGTGCTCCACGCTTATGAACTTGTCGTTGCTAATAATCTATTAATACAATAATCATGCATCAATTTCTATATAAATGCACCCTAGCTCGCTATTAACTAAGGCAAATAGTTTTAATAATCTTGATGAAATATGTGAATTAAAATTGAATTAAAGAAAAAAAAATAGTAAATGAAGACGGCATAATCGCAACACAATTTTTTTGAATCTTAGTGAAGTATATAGATTAAATTGAACTAAATGGATAAAAATAGTAAATGAAAATGGGAGAATTGCAATTTTCTTGAATTTAATTTGATAATAAACATTTTCACTTTCAAAATTAAATACCAACAAATTGCATCTAATATTTGAATAATATGTGATTTAAAATTTAATTACATACTAAATGCTCTCACTTTCAAAATAAAGTTTTATAAGTACCAAGTAAATTGTGGCTAATATTTCTAATAGTATTAATAAAGCTTTGGATTAATTAAATAAAGACGGGAGAATCGCATAACAATTTTCTTGAATGTAATTAGAAATTAAAGATTTCACTTTCAAAATAAATTTTTATAACAATCAAATATTTTAGACGAATAGTTAAGGTGCACGGACCTGCATGAGATCGCCAACGTTGGCAATGATGGCCCCACGAACCGGAGGGACATCGACCCATTGACCATCGTGAAGAATTTGGAGGCCGCCGATGGTGTCTTGTATGAGCAAGGTCAGAAAAGTCATGTCGGAATGCCTCGAATTTCCTAGGGTTTTGTTTGGCTCCGGACATTTTGGATAATACAAACATGCCATCGCCTGACTTTTCATGCACTCCATGCCGGAGAGGTAGTCGCGGCGGAGCCCCAATGCCTCCGACAGCAGCTCCGCCATCGTCTCCCTCATCTCGATCACATATTTCACATACTCCTGCACTTGCTCCCTGCAGGTGGACGGTATCTCCTCGGGGTCGAGTTGATCATCACGGAAGAGGAAGCTCAAGACATCCCTCCAGCAAGCGGCATCGTTTTCTCTCACCGGAAGAATGCTGTTGAACTTCACGCTCCTCCTCATGTTGGTGGAGTAGAAGGGGACCTTGTCACCGTGGGGAAGCTCGTGGAAGCGCTTCACCGCCGCAAGCATGGCATCCACCGTTGCCACTGGGATGCCGTGGTTCACTATGCGGAAGAAGCCCCACTCTTGGGATGCCTTCCGGATTGCCTCCACCACCCTGCGCCGCCCTTCCCTGCCGCTCTGCAGCCCGTGGAAGTCGACCGTCGGCAGATCCGGCAGCGGCGACGTGTCGGTGGTTGTCAGCGCCGGATTGCTCTCAAAACTCGTGAGCGGATGCACAAAGAGTTTTGGGATCTTCGTTATGCCGGTATCAACCAGACCCTTAACACCGGCTTTTGTTTCGTCGATTTCCTTAACTTCTTTAGCCCAATCATAATCGCCATTGCTCAACGCCTCCATCTCTCTCTCTCTCTTTCTCTCTCTCTAAATGAGCTGGAGCTAGGTGTACACTACAATGTTCTGCCCCCTATGAATATTAATATAAGAAAAATAATATTATTGATCTCGTGTTTACTGCCATATAATTCATTGGTCTAAAAACCATGTCACCCCTATGTATGTATAAAAAAACGATTGAATCACTAGAAATAGAGTATCAATTACTCAAAGGAAAAAAATAGTAGCAGCAAATTTTCAGTTCCAAGTTGGTACAAATGATCATATTTGTAGCAAATGTACCAAATGATCCGAACCCAACCACGCCTTGACGTGCGACCAGCGCACTCCTTATTTATGGGTAAATCTGTCTCAAATTAGTTATAATGGCGAGACTTATATTTATAAAAAAGTGAGCCAAATATTGAGTTTTAAGTACAATCATATAGCTCTATCGAGCAAGTTTTTAAATTATTGTCAGCATGTGTCCACTGGGTACGTTGTACTCAGCCCTGGATGTCATTGCTAAAATGTGCAGGTTAGCTCGGATGAGGAGGATGCGGTGTGCTTGGGCGGCTCGTTTGTTTATATGCTCCTGTTTTTTAAGTTTAAGCTTGAGGTTATGTATGTGGACTTTAAGTTGATGTTTATATTGCGCTGCAACACCGCTATTTTTGATATATCCTCGCCTTGCATGCTCGGTCCTTGATACAATGAGCCTGTGTGCTCGAACAATATTTTAAATCCTTTCTGAATTCCTTTCAAATAGTTTGTGGATTATCTAACGATTTCTCGTATTTCTTTAACTACCAATTAATAATAAAAAATAAAAATGGCCCACTTTTGAATGCAATATTCATTAAAAACCAAACCTAATCCCTTTGTTTGGATTTTCATTTGGTCAAATGCTCGTTCTTTGTAGAGTAATTGATTAATAACCCACATTATTGTAAGTATGAATTGATTATTGATGTTATTCCTTAATTACCTAGCATATTTCTCGAGTAAAAGTTTAGTTATTCCACCACCGCCCCTTGCATTCTAGTTGTTTCATCAAGGTCAAACAAGACAAGATTTAATGTGAATAACATTCAAACTTTAATTTATTTTAGTTTAACTATAATTAGTTTTAGTATAAGATGCAATTCACAATGACATAGTTGGTTTTGGTTTTGCTCTTTTGATTAATTTCACTTAAATGCAGTAGTATACTTACTTGTTTTTTGTCCAATGATTATATTTTCTTGATTTATGGTTGCGTGAATAAATTAACATCATTTCAAATGCAAATTTGATAATATATCTGTACAATAATAAAATGGATATGATTGTATTTTTTTCTTTTTATTAAAACAAAAAAAGAAAACGCGTGCAACACACGTTGTCTCTGCTAGTTTTATTAAAATCCCGTATCCCATATGAGTATGGCAGTTCTAATGTTAGTAATAAATAATACTCCATCCGTCCACGAATAAGATGATTATCTATATGGAGTGGAGAAAGGGTTATGACGATATTGAAAAATAATTAAACCCTATTCTGACGATATTGAAAAATTAAAATCTGATTGAACGTGCGTCTCTGCTAGACAGGCTGTAGTCTACAGAGTATTGAAGCGCGCATCAATAATTTTTCTATTCATAGTTAGAAAATAAATTGTGATTAATTGTCTGGCAGTTTGGCGATTAGTAGCTACTACGTGGATGTGAGCCGCTAATTACCTCACATATTAATTAATCAATGTTGACTTACTTTTAAGCAAATTGGAGTCTTGCTCACTCAAATTGGAGTCTTGCTAGGTTCAGAGAAGTTTCAGTAATAGATCTAAAACCAAAAGAAAATTAGAGAAATAATAAGTCAATGTTTTCCGATGAACGGTGGTGACGGCACATGTAGCTACTCCAACACAATAAGAGATGTAACACAGAAATGCAATAGATGATCCAGTCTTTCAGAGTTGTTGAATGGCTAATCTCGGCCAATCCCATTAGGATAGAGATATAAATTGTGTCGCTCTTCTGATCCCAAAATTCAGTCGGGCTTCAAATATTTCAATCTACAATATAATCTCTATTAATTAATACACTCGTGACCGAAAATTATTATTTTAGAGAGGTTATTGATCTATCGAGTATTAATTTAAAGAGGTTATACTGTATACATGTTTGATTTTGGGTTAGACGACTCAGACGAATATTTGAAGCTCTATCAAGATATTTTATTTATTTTATTTTGAAGTTTGTTATAGTTTGGAGAATGAGATTCATATCTCGATCCAACCTTAATCAAGGACAACTATTGTTGTCATACCCCACTTTTAGAATAACGAACTATTGGGGAATGACTAAGAATTAAAAATAAGAAAGGGCAAAAGAACATGCTAAGCCTCCACAAGATAAAATTCGAGACTTCATTCAAGAAAACTATTACATTCAACAATGATAGTTATATTAACATTTACTCAAAATTCTTAGAACAAACATTTACAGGATCGAAGTTCTAGTCGTATCCGAAAATCAAAAAAAGGCTCACAATATCATATACAACAAAACTAGGATTCAAAAGATAGAAAATCACGAGTCGACATAGTTGAATAAGCTCAAAAAGCTTAAAGTGGCGGAAGAAAATTTAAATGTTGAATCCTAACCTCAATTTCACTTGCCCGCACGTGCTCCAAGACCTGAAAACATTTAGAAAACATTTGGGCTGAGCACTAAGGTACTCAGTGGGCTAAGCATTTCATAAACATTTCATAAAAATGTAACACAGCATATCCATAACGTACAGTGATACTTAGAAGGTTTTAAAACAAAAAGCTTCGAAGTTCATTAAAACATTTCTTATAACTTAGCGCGCTACTATTTGTGACGTTCTTGTGTTAATATAAGAGCTTTAAACATAGTGATCGCACATAAAATATTTTGTTCATGGATAGCATTTTCATTTCATAAAACTAGAGCTTAATAACTCAAACAATAACTTTGGGAAGAAAAGCCCACCTAGATAGAATAAATCTGAAGTTAAACGGAGATCTCAGAGATGGAGTTACTGGCCTTCTCACAGCCCTACAAAACGAGCCTAACTTAGTTTGATCTTCCAAATTTAAGCCTTTCACAAGTCTGATCCTTAACTTCTACATTCACTATTTCCGGGTTTTATACTCATTATCTTCTTTTTATAAACTCTAAACTCAGGCTTCGAAAGTCAACATGCCCTAGGCTTGACTTCTCAAGTAAACTCATTTACTGCACTCAAAACACATAGACAAGTTCCTCATGAAGACTCAACTCATTTGGAACTTTATAAACTTCATAGCAACATGCTTATTTCAATAATAGAAATACACCAAAGACCATGCATTTCTCTCAAACATAAACACGTTGGCACATAAACTTTCTGCAGAACAGTACGATTTAAACAATTAACTGATTTGATATACTAAGAATTGGGAGGCGTTCTATATACCTCTGGAATGCTAAAACAGTCTCTTTTCCAACAAAATTTGCGGCACTGAAAAATATCAAACGAGTAAAGAATTATTGCTGTTTTAGCAGAGACTGACAAATGTGGCAGATTAGTGTCAATCCTGCGAAAATTATGTGTTTCTTTCCAAAATCTTTGTATAACACTTCTAAAATTCTTACGAACACGTAACAAGTATAAACTCCACACATATAAGACCATTCTTTATAGATTAACAGAAATCTATTTAACAAAGTTATCATAGAACATGTATAGATTATGTAGGCACATAAAAGAGATAGCTATAGCATGTAGGTATACATGTATTTGTACAATTTACACTTCTTTCTTAACAGGAGAGTCAAACCAAGACGAAGCTCACATATACATTTCTTTCATGCTTCTCTTCTTAATCACATCATGACAAGAAACATGCAAGTACATATATATATGCATAATATCTTCATAACTTTCAGCATGAACTCTTTAACTCTTCTACACATTTAATCAAACAGTTGGCATGTTTAGTTCATAGAGCCAATTTTCGTCTTCCTTATCTATCTAACTTGTTGGAAACACATGACATAGATATCTACACAAAACGCACCTATATAATTTGTTAATTACTCAATTCAGATTAACAGATCCCCATAAACCATCAACACGCTAAATTTTCGAGCTCAAAACCTTCTTCAAAGCATGAAATTCGAAAATCCTACCTAAAGAATAAAGGAGTTATGCCTTGATAAATGGCTATGAATTCTACTTTTCAGACAAGCATAAACTCTTCGTCATTTCTTTCTTCTATCACTAGTTCAGCCTCTCTTTTCTTTTTCCCTTTTCTTCTTTCTTTTTTCGATTTCTCTCTTTCTCTCTTGCTTTTAGCCCAGATTTTCTATCTAATTTGTTACTGAAAAGAAATCTCCAATTTCTAGCCGCTGAATATTCTGTATGATAAAAGAGAAATGTTGGTTATTTAGCTTAGTTAGAGGCGGTGAAGAATTTGGCGGTCATAAAGTGATACAAGTTTCAAGTAATATAAAAGGATATTCTATGCTTTAATCCTCAACAACTTGGTCACTCACAATCATACGTGTCCTGTTTTTCTTTGATTTCACACTCATATATTAAATAATGAATTAAATTCCTCATTTATCCCAATACATTCCATGTTGTACACACATATTGTACACATTATTGCATTTAATTCAATAACATACAGTAAAATAATTAAATAGCACTTTAGATCTCAAAAAAAATAATCACATATAATTGCAGTTAGTAAATTAAATCAATCATCACCTCTATAATTCTTCTCTTTATAAAATTAATTGCTAAAACTTCCAATGAAATTAAATTCTAGAATAGTCAAATATTCCTTAATTAATCTATACCTATATAAAAAGTGTCTTGTTGAAAAAATTTGTTTTGCCTATAATACCCCTATTAATATATACGATTTTATCATCATTAAATATATATTATAATTGGAGATAATTATTTATATTCTAGATTCGATAAATATATATATATATATAATATTATAATTGGAGATAATTGTTTATATACTAGGTTAGATATATATATTATAATTATATATATTCTTGATAATAGACAAAATCTGTACGATTTTATACAATAATAAAAACTTAAAATAAAGATATATTGTTTTCACTTTTCCAGACAACATGTTTGTAGAAGGAAAAAAAAAGATGAATGAAGTTGTCAGTTATTTATTTAGAAGAAGAAAATAAGATTAAAAGCAATTGCAACAATTGCTGGAGTGATTCATACAAATGCAAATACGGATGGAATTTAGGAAATTACATCGTCGTAAGGTCACAGTAAAAAAGTGAATATACAAATATTGTTGGTGATGGGATAATAAAAAGTTAATTGGTAATAGTTTTCCTTATGCTGGAGTAATACTTTTAATAACTATAATAATTATCTTTAAATTTAAAATATTGTAAAAATACTGTACTTCCAAACAACACGTATATCTTCTAAACAAATATGGTTATCGATATTAAACCAAATCCACGCAAGGAAATAGTTGGATTAGGTCAACATATTAATGTTTATAAAAACCGATCAAACTGAAAACCTTGAAGAATGATGATAAATAATGTAATAAACAAATATTAATTGTTGCTAAATATTATTCAAAAGTTAACACAAATTTGAAGCTTTTCTTCTAAAGTACGTAGTTGAAGAATATTATGTCTAACTAAAACTTGAAGCACATTCTCAATACCCTTGTTAAAATATTGAATTTAGGGAGAATTGTTCATCAATATATTTTATTATTATTAGATATATAATATAATTGTATATATATTCTCATTGTAAAAAGAACATCATCCTAACAGAAAGGTCCCTCGCCTAGATTAGGATGAATTTAAAATAAGAGAATACCTATATTAAATAATAAAAAATTGCAGATTATCTATCCTAATTTAAATCAAATTTTTTAAAGATAATGAACAAAGCTCATGGAAAACTATAACTATGAAAACAAAACAAGCTAATTAACAAAAAAATAAAAAATATATTGTTTCTTTTGACATTATTAAACAACTTTCTGACTTTAGAAAGATTAAAGTCAAGCTCATCATCTCCGCGTAAATTTTTCACTAAAATAATCACAAGAATAATTGTTATTAGTATATTTTATATTTATTATGTTACAAGCTAATTTAGATATATTATTGTTTATGTTTGTCGGTTCAATTTTGCATGAGTTAAAAACGATGTCTAATTGCATTCACTGTGGTGCTTCTAAATTTTAATATGAACCTCCTACCTTTTGTTGTGGTAATGGAAAAATTGAAATTGCATTTTCTAAAGTTCCAGATGGGTAGTTTGAATTGTTTACATCTCAATATAAGAAGCAATTGTTTTCCAAAAAATATTCGCTCCCACATTGGCATATTATCATTTACTTCACTCAGTATAAAATTGGATAGAGACCGAGACGAGGGATTATAGGCTGATCTTCCCCAAGATGTCACATCGACGGGAAGGTTTGGCACCGCAAATACCAGTTAGTCTCATTATTGCCGAGATAATGGCTTACTTCTTCACATTCACCGTGCAATACATGCAATTATTGATAGACAGAAAATTCATGGCATGCACTTCCGTGTAAAAGCTAAAATGTTACGTCTACATCCCGATTAAATTAAACAAATTTACAATGATTGAGGGGGTACGACGACGATGACTTATGAGATAGTATTTGTTTTCTTCCCTAACTCGTAATTGTATTATTAATAAATTTTAAGTGTTTAAATGTTAAAATAATGATTTTCCAAGAGTAGAATAATCACAATGAAGTCTTAAGGGCATTTAGTGCCAATAAGTTTAAATATTTAAAAAATTTGTAATTAATTATGAATCAGTAAATTTACTCCCTTCGTTGTTTTTGTTTGTCATATTTCTATTTATTTTTCTTATTTTGCAATAAATGTCTGATTCTAGAATTTGAGTAAAATTATAACAGTTTCTCCATTTTGCCCTTCCTTATAATTATTTTATTTTAATTATATTTAATTTGAATGAATCATGTAATTTTTTTACATTCCTATGTTTTTTTGTATTTGTCATATTTTCGTTTTTCCTTATTACTCAATAATTGTCTCATTTTAAATTTTGAGCGTAAATTTATGACATTTTTCTCATTTTCGCTTTTTTAAATTTTTTTTGTTATTTTGATAATATAGGTTTATTGTAAACATTCATGAGGTAAATTCATCTATATAATTTAATTATATATACTTTTGATTAATTAGTAGTATGTAAACATTCACGATTGTAATTAATATGGTTATATAGTACTTCTTTTGTACCTGAAAAGTAGAGCCATATTTCCTTTAAAAGGTCGTCCTCGAATAGTAATCATTCCATTTTGGGACATGACCCCACGACTTTCATATTATTTCTATTCTTTCTTCCACTCACAAAGGTGGCCATTTCTCCAGTAACTTAACAACTACACTTTTTTATATCTTTTTCGACTTATAACTACCTAACTTTTATTAAAATTTGTAGTGACCCCAAACAACTCTACTATTCAGAGACTCTAAGAGTACAATTTATTATATATAATTTTGTATTCATGGCATATTAAAAAAAAGGAGATAATATATATTTAGAGAGCTCTTATTCTATATATTTATGCAAAAAGTGCAAAAAGCCATGCCAAAATAGTGTTGGAGTTACGGTATGCAGAAAGTACAATGAAGAAGTTCTTGAGACAACCCCAATGTAAGTGATAATTAAAATTTTAAAGAAATAATTTATTTATTCAACGAGAAAAAACATTCATTATTTTGTGCAATTTCAAATACAAAATCACCCTAACTATTAAACATGGCAACTACAGTGCCCAAATCACCATGTTTGTTTGATGAAGTAGCGGTTGTGTATGTAAGATGCACTGTAGATGAGTGTATTTCGTCAATAAGTGAAGTGAATGTCAAACCAATAATTATATTTTATAAAAAAATAGTTTTATAATATTATGTAGTTTTAACAAATTAATTTTCCTAGGGCGAAAATGAATCTACATACTTAAAACACAGGTATTTCGCCAATTGAAATGCAATTTATGACTACTCCCAAGTCTATCAACTTAAATTGTAGGGGAGATCCAAAGATTATAGTGAATGGAATAGAGAGGATAGAATCTCTTGATAAAATTGATGTTCCATGGATTGAAGAAGCACATTCAACTCAAAACAAAGCCCAAAAAGATTAAGTGAAAAATACTAGGTAAGAAGCCTAGAGTGGGATGGAAAAAGAAATCAACTATAGAGTGCAGCCCAACAAAGTACAAGAGAAGAAAAAATGAAGAACTACAAGAATTTAAGGTATAGAATCTTTGTTTATTTTATGTTTTTTCACAAGAGAGAAGAAGATTAAAGATTGCATTGAAATTTCAAGTGTTGATGATCAATTGTAGTTGACAAAGTTATCTCAAAAAGTCAAAGGAAGAAAACATCTACTTTAATCATCAATATCAAACAAGACATAATATAAACTTAACAAAGATTCGATACCTTAGATTTTGACTCATGTTTCTTTTAAGAACAATAGGTTTTAATTTTATTTTTCGTTTAGATGTAATACTATTTGCATTTTCATAATATTATTATATTAGCAATAATTAAACACTACTTTGACAATGTTTAAAAATTATAATCTTTTTACCTTATATCGAAGAAATTGGAAACAAATAACTGGTATTACGTGCAACGCACGTGCGTTTCTACTAGTATCAAGAAATGGGGATATTACAATTGTAGGAATCTCCGACGGATAAGAAATACAGGGCGCGCGCGGATAACTATTGTAGGAGTATATATATATTTTTTTAACATATTGTAGAAGTATTTGTTATTTACTCATTTAACTTTCAACTATTGTATGCCTCCTAAAAAAAACTCCTAATTATTGAATGAAGGAATCGAATAGTTAAGAAATTTAACATTAATGACAAATATGAAGTTTGCGATTATATATCTATTTCTTTAATTCAATATAACACTTATCTAAAGATAAATTATTTTATTCAAAAGATTTTTTATTAGATACCATACTATAACACTTTTTTTTCCCAAAACATGACATCCATTTGAAAATAAAGTTGTGAAATGAATCGAGTCGGGTCAAACCTAATCGGGTTTTTTCATGTATGGGTACTCTCTCCGTTCACGAAATGATGCCTCATGTCGTGTTCGGCACAAAGATTAAGAAAGCTGATAAAGTTGTTTTGAGTTGGGTAAAAGTTAAAAAGTAGGGGCTGAGATAATGACAAAAAAACAGTGGTAATAACAAAAAAGATGTGGTATTGTCCAAAAAGTAGGAATAAAGTTGTTTGGATGATAAAAAAGTAGAAATAAAGTGGATGTAAGGTGAGGTCATCAATGGCAAGGGGTAGTGATTTTAATAAAGTAACAAGGGTATGTTGGTAAAAATAACGAAACAGTGCATCATTTGGTGAACACAAATAATGGATGAAACAAGGCATCATTTCGTGAACGGGGGAGTAAGTTATCTTTCTCTCCCTTTATCCCATTCAATAAGTCTCATTTTGCCATTTCGGGTATCACACTCAATAAGTCTCATTTCCTTATTTGGTAAAGATTAATACACTAACCTAGATGAATATGTTATTTACTTTATTGTACTTCCACTCAACTCATTTTAACATCATCAATAAAATACTACCTTAATCACACTCTTTATCATTTAACTCTCTTTTTCTTAATCTCCGTGCTCATCCGAAGTGGAACTTATTGAACGGGACGGAGGGAGTATATACACTACTAGAAATTTGCGCATACATAACACACTATACATAACCGTTCTTAAGAAAACCGTTATATATGTGCGTCTTCTTAACAGAGATAACGGTTCCTATGCCAACCGTTATGTATGAGCGTGCCCTTATCCTCAATAATAACGGTTATTAATTTAGTGTTACGTAACCGTTATGTATGAGTGTGCCCCTATCAGCAATAATAACGGTTATTAATTTAGTGTTACGTAACCGTTATGTAAGTGTATTACATTTCTTTTTAGTTTCTTTTCTTTTTCATTTTTTTATTGCTTCCTTTATTTTTGTTTCTTTTCCTTTTTTTTATTTTCATTTATTTATAAGTTAATAACAACTATTAGTTACATTTTATCATTTTTTTTAAATAAAGATACAAAAAAGAAAAAAAAGAAGAGAAGAAAAAGGTAAAAAAGTAACAAAGGAATGAAATGAAAAGAAAAAAGAAAAAAAAAACAAATTAAAATAAATAAAAAATAGACGAAAAAATAAACAAAAAATAATTCAAGAAAGGAATTTTTTTTAGTTTCTTTTCTTTTTCTTTTTTTTATTGCTTCATTTATTTTTTGTTTCTTTTCCTTTTTTTCTTTATTTATAAATTAATAACAACTATTAGTTACTTTTTATCATTTTCTTTAATAAAGATAAAAAAAGAAAAAAGAAGAGAAGAAAAAGGTAAAAAAGTAACAGAGGAAAGAAATGAAAAGAAAAAAGATAGAGATAAAAATAAACAAAAAATAATTCAAGAAAAGAAATGAAAAAGTAAACAAAGAAAAGAAAAGAAATAATTAAAATAAAAAAGGAAAAGAAAAGAAGTGAAAAACTCACCCAAGAAGAATCAAACCCTCTCCCTTCAAGTATGGGAGAGGCACCGCACCCACTCTACCAGCAACGATAAGTTAAATACTTCTTCAGCTATAAAATATATCATTTCTCAAAATCGCTTCTAATATATATTGCAGAAACCCCCAAATTTTTCGTTCTTCCCGCTTGCACACTCCATCTTTCCGCTCTGTAAATCTCACCCGACCTCTCTCTCGCTGGTTCCAAAATCGGCGCTGCTCCGCAACTCCGGCTAAGACTCGGCACTGCTCCACCACTCCGGCAGAGACTCGTCGCTGCTCCGCCCCTCCGGCGAAACTCGGCGCTGCTCCACCACTCCGGCTAAGACTCGTCGCTGCTCCGCCACTCCGGCGAAGACTCGGGCTGCTCCGCCACTCTGGCGAAACTCGACGCTGCTCCACCACTCCGGCGAAGACTCGTTGCTGCTCCGCCACTCCGGCACTCCGTCTCACCGCCGTTAACCACTCCAGGTATTTATTCTTTCATTGATTTTTGAAATTGCTTAGTTGAATGTTCTTCTAACCCTCTCAACTCAAACATCAAAAACTCCAAACCCTAAAACTTTCAGAAATCAGTGCACCCAAATCCAGCAAATTCGCCGCCGTGTGACTTGGGTCTCCGCCTAGATTTACCCTATTCCGCCAATTCAGGTAAATTTATGTGATTTTACGATTTTGGAGGATTCTAATTTGTGTAGATTTGATTCCACGAGCTGGAACCCAGAAATATTATTTTTCTGATTTTTGTTTTCTTTTTTATTTGATTCAAATTAGGATTTGGATATACTACAATAGATTCGAATGCTGTTCGCTCCGACTCAAGTGCAATAGATAACTGCAAGAGTTATAGATAGTTAAACTCCAATACACTGCTCAGATATAAGAAATTCTTACTTATTTAGAGTCCGAGCTGTTGGTATTTTTCCTCGTAACATCCTTTAATTTTCTGCAACCATTTAGCCACTTCCTTATTCTGCCACTCAAACTGCAGTAGGGTGCTCTAATTTTCAAATCAGACAGTTATTCTCATTGTATGTTAGTTTAAGCACATTACAGGAAGGTGACTATATAGAAATTTCAAGGGTGCTTGTTGCTGAACAAGTTTTCGATCTCAACATATTGTTGAGGTTGAGCCTGCCAAAGCTTCAAAGTTATTTGAATTTCATGAATCGGTGGCTGCTGAGCTTAGTGAGCATAATGAGATACGGAGAAAGCGGCAAGGGATTATAGATTTATAGCAGGCCATCTTAAAAGAAGAGACTGCAAACGCCAACATTGAGCTCGAGCTTCATTCTCTGGAGGTAAATATTAGTACTAAAATTTATCCATTTTTACAGTCACCGGATTATTTTATCAATATGTACTTATGTATGAGTAGTAGCTAGTATTTTAATTGGAATTTGATGCTTGTTGTGTAAACGTATGTTAGGAAAATGAAGAAGCTGAGTGTGATAAAAACAAGACAGATCTAGAGACAGATGCGGATCAGGCTGATCTTTTAAAATTTATTGCAGGTCAGTTAATTAATTATATATATGCTGAATTTTGGGCTGTGTATGTGTTCATTTTGAAATAAATTAAAATTGAAAATAATTTTTAGTCTAGCATTTTGTTTGATTAATGATAATAATGTGTAGTCTAGCTAGCATTTTGTTTGGTTGACATATACTAGTACTACATAGTAGTTTATACTTCGGTACTAGGGGGCTAATAGCTAATAATTCTCAAGCTATTCTGATGATTATGTATGCCTTAGTATTTGATATATTTCTTTTGCAACTGCTGTCGTGACATACAGAAGCTGAACACTGCCGAATATTATATCATTTTACAAGGAGATTTTTCCTCTAGTACAAACACTTTCTCTAATTATCTTGTATAAGGATTTTGATTGTTTAAAGCCTTGTGTCAAGACTGAGAATGGATGGGAGGCTATCACTTGAGCCAATATTGAGGTATACTTATTTATCATGCTATTACACGAGGTATACAGATTTGTCTTTTTCTTGGATGATATGAAGATGGCTAATGAGGCTCCATTGTTTCTTGAAATCAACTTTTATGCGTTGTTTACCTGTCAGTGCATGTATGCACCCTCTTTTATGTAAATACTTTACTTAATATCAAGGAATTGCTACTAACTTCATCTTAGTAAATGGTCTGAATTCTCTGGTTTATACGTATATAAGAATTATCCATCAAGATCTTGTTCTCGTTTTTATACTTCTGATGCAGCATTACTTCTGTTAATCTATGTTCTTTTTTTTTTGTTATGTTTGAGCATCTTACTTTTCTCTATGGCATTTATTTTTTGTGTGCAAGGCTGATTCCTGCTTTATTTAGAGATCTCCTGGGGGATTTTACACCATAAGTCACCTATTTTATACTTCTCAGT
Source organism: Schizonepeta tenuifolia (assembly GCA_029490685.1). Taxonomy (NCBI): domain Eukaryota; kingdom Viridiplantae; phylum Streptophyta; class Magnoliopsida; order Lamiales; family Lamiaceae; genus Schizonepeta; species Schizonepeta tenuifolia. The sequence goes on from CM055956.1 coordinate 126,494,982, forward strand.
CACTCAATCTTACAAAATTCATTGACCTTACTATAAATTATGTTTATTTTCTTAAGTGATTTAATGTGCAAAATGAGAGTTTCCCTAAGATCCCTTTATTCCACTACCACGAGCATCAATAATACATTTGTTTAGACATGAATTGTAAGAAATTTGCGTGGTTGTGAATATCAATGGATTTGTAAATTTACACATATAGCCGACTTTAGTGGATAATGTGTAGAAAAATAGACTTAGTATTTCAACCTTTGACAGAAAATGATATTTTCACTATAAGTATTAGGATGTGTAGCTATTTCGAAATGCTAATTAATGATGATTATCTGCAATATGTTCCCATCTTTTCTTCTTCTTATCTCGTTTACTAATCTCTGTTGTTACAATCTAATGATAGACTTGCATTTTGTCATTGCAGTTCATGTTATGTGTATTAATTTTAATGTCTCAACTTAGTTCGTATGCTTTAAGAAGAATGCATCAGTGATTGCATATGAGACACTCAGGGATGTACATGAAGGCATGTTTCTATGACAAATCGTACTCGTTTTGCAGTAATTCTTTTTATCGTAATTTCATATGCTTTGGTTAACAAGCAATATTGTTTCATGAGTTATGGAATATGCCCCGGTGAGAGTAAGTAGAGCAGATTGCTCATTTACTATCTCAATACACACACTCAGCAGATTGTTTAAAGTCGTTTCATTTTAATACATGTTGCATGGTACATTAATATTAGATATATGCTAACAAACATTCTACATTTTATTGTAGAACTCGATCGGATCTTCATGCACATCAAAAGGAATTGTGGCAGAAAAGAGGCTTAGCTTATGTAAGAAAACTGTAAACTTTTTAGGAAATATACTCTCATGTCTTTGAATTGAAGACCTTGATTTTAGATAGCATTTTGGCTAGTTATGTTAATGTTTGGATGATAATACAATGTTTGAATGATCTACAATGTTTGGATGATTTAATATATGTAGACCTTGTTTTGATGGTAAATATGTATCATTTGTTGTTTTAGAGAATATTATTGATTATTGATTCATATTTCGAAATTATAAATAGGGAAAAAACAAATCTAAACAATGAATTCTTTACGGTTCGACAAGCATTATTACAAATAAAGATAAATATTGTTCATCAACACATATATAACACATATGAAATTCATTTTATAACGGTTCTAACCGTTATGTATATTAACTATTAATAACGGTTACAAAAACGTTATATATTATATTTGAACCGTTATATATGAGTATCATACATAACGGTTATTAACCGTTATGTATGAGCGCACTTTTTATAACATACCTTTACATAACGGTGAGCGAATTTCTAGTAGTGATATTTAGGTGTATCATTTATTTTAACTTTTGAAAAAGAAGTATTTTAGGTTTTTAATCGGTCAAAAATGGTAAGGAACTTTTGGGTCAACAAACATCTATAAAATATTTCTTAAAACTTATGTCTTAACAAATGTGATAGAATTTTTGTTTTCATCATATCCTAACTAATAACCTCATAAATTAATAATTGAACTATGCATGGTAAGGAACTTTTGGGTCCATTTTATTTTACTTGCACCAAAAATTAAGGCAAAGACTCCCGCGGCTGACCTAATCTAGATCTAATTAAGTCATAATTAGAAGGTATTTGGATATTTAATTAGAGCTTATTATTTCTTAATTATGATTTTGTAATAGATGATTAATGTTTAAAAACCTAATTAGAGTCTAGTGGCTCAAACGCACAAGACTAGCTCTAATTTGACACCAAGCCTTTGTGGATGAGTAGACTCTTCTGGGGCACATTTAGAGCTTTTTACTAGGACCTAACCTTTAGCGTTTTGCAAATACAGAATAAATTTTTTCGAGGACGAATTATTACCGTCAAACAATATATTATAGCATAATTACAATTAAACTAGCTACTAATCACAAATATTTATTTAGAGAAGTTTGACTAATTAAAAAGAACCCAAATCACCTGTAAATCTCCAATATCTATATTTAAATTGTTGAAACACTAAATTGTGAATTGTGTAGTCCCACTTAATAAGGAACGCATTGACTAAATCATTTGAATATCTTTTAAAATATTTATTTTTTTAATCCCCAAAATATGCTTTCCATGTACATTTATATTATAGTACTACACTTATAATTCATTGAGAAACCTCTATCAGCATAGTCATCGGTGATATACCCATCATTCTCACGTGCTAAGATACTCTCTACCAAATATTATAAAGATATATACCAAAAAAAATGTGTACCATCATTTTATAAATCACAAAAATTCTTGTACAATTATTGTACCGTAACATCATGTTCGATCCAACCCACATGCCCCGCGCTCAACCCGCGCGTGAGCCACTTCACGCGCTAGTTAGGGGAATTGACCCTTATTCACTCACTACAAAGGTCCCGTGTTCGAAACCCAAAAAGCTAAAAACATAAGAGATAATGGAGGTCTTTTGCAAAGCTAAAAATAACTTTTTGAAACAATTAATTAATTTAGTGAGCAAGGAGTAAGGGTTTTGATATTCAAAGCACTCATATAGAAATTCATTCAAAATTAATTTTAACTGTAAATTTAGATTAGAATGATAAAAAATTTCTTCAAAAGCTCATATAAGAGATCCTCCCAATTGCTCATACTTTTATGTTTTCAAATTGCTTATTATGTTTGCTGGCAAACGATTCGATCCATTTCCAAAGGAAATATTCCAAACCAAAAAACTAAGCCCATTTTTATCTCTTCTACCCAATGAACCAATTGAATGAAATTAGACATAATTCTCTGCCCTCCTTGACATATTGTTCTTTGATTTTTTTTTATTTTTTATTTTTTTGAATGTCAAATTGTAAGTATGTTATGATTCGAAACATGCATTAATTAGTTTACTTTCCAATTATTATTCAAAAGTCTCCTCATTGTTGGTTAGCACGTGGTCGATGAAGCCAGCTAACCCGAACAAAAAATCTCTCTTTATGGAAGAGATCTATATTTCAACTTTCAACTGACAATAAGGTGTGCGTTATCTTTCATTTTATATAAATTTGTGTTTGATTTATAATAATTAAATTGCTAGTACTGTGATCTATATAAAATTAGGAGTGAAAACTTTAAATAGTCATTGCTTAAAAGAAAAAATGAATTATGATACTTAAAAATTAAAAGTCTTTAATGAGCACTTTATACCAAAACTATCGCTTAAGACTTAAAGCTTCTTACCAGCCCCTTCTTTCATACACGAAGACTAACTTTCGTGCATAAATCTTCCGGCAGTGGTAGGATTTTCCGGCAATAGCGGTGCGTTTTTTATATGGGCTATGCGATTTTTGGCGAAAAATATTCAAACTTTGAATAATACACGTAGAGTAAGTTTCAAGTATGATGTAGCTAATTGCTTTCATGTATGATGCATACGTGAAACTTAGTCTTCGTGTATGATACAAATTTGAAATATTTTTCACTACAAATTTTCGTATATAATTCATACATTAAAGTTAGTCTTCGTGTATGATACAAATTTTCGCTGAAAATCGCACCGCCACGCCGCAATCGCACTTCCGTCGTTGGAAAATTTTACCACCGCCGGAAGATTCATACATGAAGTTAGTCTTCGTGTATGATTCAAATTAAAGTTGGTCTTCATGTATTCCCATTAACGATGTTTTAGTCTTTTCTAAAATTAAAGTGACATTTGGAGTGTTTTAATTTATGTGACATTTTTTCCAATATTACCTCTAAAATTAGTACTCCTACCGTCCACTAAATTGTTGCTCACATTTGACTCACGTTTTAAGAAAGTGAATTGACTTGGTAAAATGTAATAAAGCTAATTTATACCATTAATTAAAATATGAGTTTAGCGGGTTGTTGTGATTGAAATAAAATAGTGATGTGTAGGACCTACTTCTATAAATATGAGTAAGTTTTTCATGGACATTTATAAATGAAAGGTGAGCAACTATTTTATAGTCGGAAGGAGTAGTGTATAATATCATTCATGACAAATACTTGGATGCAAATGTTGCATCGTGCAACAGCCGCCCGACCCGACCCGTTTGACCCGGGTCAACGCTCGTGACCAATTTTTCATTTTTTTAATTTCAGTTTTTTTCCTTCTTTTTTTTTGTTTGCCGCTTCTTCTTTGATCAAGATTGGAGCGAGGGAGTCGAAGGCCGCCGAAAAAATCCAAATTGTTGCCCGTCGATTATCTTTTTTCATTAATTGGAGCGGAGGCACAGCCTTAAAATTGGAGCAGAAGGCTCCGTCAGAAAAAAAAAATATTGAAAAAAAAAATCTGAAAAAAAAAATTGTAGCGCGTGAGACCCACGCACGGCGCGTGGATCTCAAGCGCGGGTCGGGCGGGGCGTGTGGGACGGGTCGGGTCAAAAATCTGTTCCATGGTGCATACATATGCACCAAGTGTCACTCATCATTCATTTGTGGGATAAGGCTGGAGCTCCACTATATATATAAGCGGCATCCATAGTTTTGCAAGAGCAAGTAAGAGAGAGAGCGAGAGAATAAATTAACCGTTTTTAACTACAAGTAAAATATGGCGATCGAAATCAAGGTAATCTCAACAGAAATGATCAAGCCATCTTCTCCAACCCCAAAATCTCTGCAAATTCACCGCCTTTCATTACTTGATCAATTAGCTCCACCAGTTCTCTCTCATTTCATCTACTTCTACTCATCAAACTTCAAAATTCCCAACTCCCAAAAGTCAGACCACCTCAAACAATCATTATCCGAAACCCTCACAAGATTCTACCCCCTCGCCGGCCGACTCGTTGGAAACCTCTACGTCGACTGCAACGACGCCGGCATACCCTTTATCGAAGCTGAAGCAAATTGCGATCTTTCACTAATCATCACCAATCCAGATCCCAAAAATGCGCAAAGATTTGTACCTTACAAGACCAACGAGCTCCCAGATTTCTGCATGGCTGTTCAAGCCACCTATTTCCGCTGCGGCGGCATTGCGGTTGCGCAACTCAATTCCCACAAGCTTACTGATGCATCATCCGGGGCCTTATTTGGAAAAGTTTGGTCCGCCATCGCCAAAAACGGGGTGGCCGCTGTCCACCCCGTTCCGACGTTCGACGCCGCCACCATTTTCCCACCACGGGATATCTCCGGGTTGAACACCGCAGTATTAATGCAGAAAGAAGAGATCGCCGCCAGAATCTTCACGTTTCCCGCGGCGAAGATCGCCGCTCTCCAGGAAAAGTACTCGGGCAGCGGGCGCCGCCCGAGTCGGGTGGTGGCGCTGTCGGCCTTTCTATGGACCGAGTTCATGTCCGTCATGAAACCCGACCCGAGTAAGACCCGCATCTTGATCGTTCCGATAAACCTACGGGCCCGGGCCGACCCGCCAGTATCCGAATACCTTTTTGCAAACATGTATACGGTTTCGACTGCGACGCCTACGGCGGGTGACGGCGGCGTGGAGGTTGTGAAGAAAGTTGAGGAAGCAATGAAAGCCATCAACGGCCGCCACGTGGCATGGATGAAGGAGGGAGACAGTTTTTATAATACGATGAAAGAGGCGGCGACGGCTATGGACGGAACAAATGAGCTGGTTTTGTTCAGCTTCAATAGCCTATGCGGGTTTCCATTATACGAAACGGATTTTGGGTGGGGCCGACCCGATTGGGTCGGGCAGGGCGTGGTCCCCTATCCAAATACTGTTGTATTTAGGGATACAAAGAGTGAAGGTGAAATAGAGGCATCAATTTATTTGAACAAACAAGATATGGACAAATTTGTTACTCATATGGAGCCGCAGATGCAAATGTTGAAGAGTAATTTGTAATCAACTTAATTTGCTCATTTACTAATATTAATGCATTATGGTTAAATTAGAAGCTCATCTGATTCAAATGAGATCCTCTATTCCATTTCAGTGTTTCATCTTCTATTGCATTAATGAGACAACGACATGTGACATGATTAAGGGTTCAAGATCTAGGGTATGGTAAAATAAATTAGAAGCTAATTAATTTAATTTGAAGCTTCAAGCTTTGAGTTATATATTATTCTCCCTCCGTACACAAAGATTTTGGACTAGCTACAATTTAGAATGTTCGTGAACGGTGGGAGTATCATTTAGCGTAGTATTAGTGAAATAAACAATGCATACATACGGAATAAATTTGTCGATTTTCAATTGGTCGTCATTAATCACTAAAGCCTTAGCAAATTATTCAGCAACTAAATAGTGCAATTGTAGACAATAGTAAGTAAAATATCATATCCTCAGCGACTATAAATCGAAAACATGGTGGAAAAATTTTGGAATTTTATTACTATGAAAGCTCTTAGGTATATATTGGAATATATATATACATGCAACTTAAATAAATTCACATAATTAAAGCAAATAAAAATTAAATGAACACAATTTATAAATATATCAAAAAAAAGAGTGATCTTAGGGAATGTATTGACTTGACTTTGATGACAAAATTAATTTTTCATTCTGTTTACTAATCCAATTCAACTAAAGAAAACTCAAAGTAATTTACACACTGTGTCTCCCTCTCAATAAGACATGCAATACTTGATTAATACTATTTCTGTCTCTAAGCTGTCTCTAACTTTAATATTATAAAATTAAAATTTTCCATTAATTAAATAAAAATTGAAAAATTACATTCATTAAAAAAAATACACTAATTAATAAAAATTAAAAAATTACATAAAAACTAATTAATAAAAATTACAAAATCACATAAAAAAAATTACGCCCATCCTCGTTTCCTTTTGGATAATTTTCATGTCGATGGCATATTGTTTCACTTTTTAAGCCCCGTCGGCATATAGACATAAAAATCGTCGGACATGTCGGGAAACCACGTCAACAAAAAGGGATTGTTGAGATCCATTTTCACAAGAAAGCAAGAGATGAAGAACTGAAACTGAAAGATTTGAAAAGTACTGGAAGATGAATAATTTGAAGAATAAATAATAGTGTGAACAATGAGGTGAAAATAGTGGTATTTATAATAATAAATAAGATTAATATATATATATATATAAAGAAAAAGGAAAAAAAAGAAAGGAGCTCGAGACCGACACGAAAAATTGAAACTGGCTCGAGACTTCATCCTTTTCATCGCATGGTCTCCAACTCACGAGGGTCTCGAAGGGGTCTCGAGCCCCCGCGTTGCAGATAGTCTAATAATTCACCTATCTCCGCTAGCTTGCAAGACGAAGTAATTTTTTGTGAACAGACCAAAAAACAAAAGAAAATGTGGCATATCTAGATACAATAATTAAAAGAAAAGTAGAGAATATTCTAGAATTGTAAAGAATTAGGGAGAAAAGATTAGAAAAATCTAGAAATGAGAAATTAAGGAAATGTGGTAGAAAAATCTAGTAAAGGAATTATCTAGATGAACTATTCCTAACCACATATGTATCTATAAATATGATGATGTATGCTTAATTATGTAGATGAAATGAATTGTAGAATTGAAGTGAATTAAAAACTTGGCACCCACTCTCTCATACATACACGTCCACACACACTGAGCACTTTATACAAATCCTCCAATATTCAATATATAATTCTTCCACTTATATATATCTAATATATTTCCAACAAAGTGGTATTCGAGCCATAAAATCCTACCTGTGGGATGGCAAATTTGTCGTTGTTTCAAGTCCCATGCTCAATAAGAGCAATTTTGATAATTGAAGTATTAAGATGAAGGCGCTATTGGGAGCCCACGACGTCTGGGAGATCGTGGAGAGTGGCTATGAGGAGCCGCAAGACGAGGCCGCACTATCCCAACAACAAAAGGATAGGTTGCGAGATGCGAGAAAGAGAGACAAGAAGGCTCTCTATCTCATTTATCAAGCGTTAGGGGACGACGAATTTGAGAAGATCTCGAGTGCGAGCACCGCCAAAGAAGCGTGGGAGAAGCTCCAGATCTCGTGCAAAGGAGCGGAGCAAGTAAAGAAGGTACGTCTCCAAACTCTAAGAGAAGAATTTGAGTCTTTACATATGAAAGAGTCCGAATCAATTTCGGATTATTTTTCAAGAGTTTTGGCGGTCACTAATCAAATGAAGAGAAATGGCGAAAAATTGGAGGATGTTAGAATCATGGAGAAAATATTGCGTTCGCTAACTCCAAATTTTGAGCATATTGTTGTGACAATAGAAGAAACGAAAGATTTAGAGATGATGACTATTGATCTCTTGTTGGGATCGTTACAAGCATATGAGGAGAAACAGAAAAAGAAACAAGAAATTGTCGAGCAACTTTTAAAGTTGCAAGTGAGTCCAAAAGAGAAAGAAGATAGTTCGAGCAATGAAGGTCGCCGACAAGGAAGAGGTCGTGGACAACGACAACATAGAGGTCGTGGTCGTGGATATGGACGTGGACGTGGACGAGGCTATTTCGCTAACAATGAAGAAAGAAAGGTGTTCCCAAGTAGCGGACGAGGGAGGAGCAACCCACAGTCGAGGTACAATAAATCTTCAATAAAGTGTTATAATTGTCATAAATTTGGGCACTATGCTTCCGAGTGCAGAGATACAAAATCGAAGGTTGAAGAGAAAGCCAATTATGCTGTGAATACGAGTGAAGAAAAAGGAAGTGTACTTTTGGCATACAAAGGAGAAGCTGGAAGTCAAGATAACACGTGATACCTCGACACAGGCGCAAGCAACCATATGTGTGGAAAAAGAAGTATGTTCGTGGAGCTCGATGAGTCGGTAAGTGGTAATGTCTCCTTTGGTGATGAATCTAGAATTCCCGTAAAAGGAAAAGAGAAGATTTTAGTTCGATTGAAGAATGGAGCTCATGATTTTATTCAAACGTCTACTACGTGCCCAATATGAAAAATAATATATTGAGTTTGGGACAACTCTTAGAGAAAGGTTATGATATTCATATGAAAAATTATAGTCTTTCAATAAGAGATGGCAAAAATAATCTAATTGCCAAGGTGCCAATGTCCAAAAATAGAATGTTTTTATTAAATATTCAAAGTGATGTGGTTAAATACCTTCAAGCCTGCTATAAAGATAAATCCTGGTTATGGCACCTCCGTTTTGGGCACTTGAATTTTGGTGGTTTAAAATTATTATCGAGAAAAGAAATGGTGAGAGGACTACCACCAATCAACCATCTCGATCAACTCTGCGAAGGCTGTCTACTCGGGAAGCACTTCAGAAAGCCGTTCTCAAAGGAATCGCGTTCAAGAGCTCAGAGGCCATTAGAGTTAATCCATGCTGACGTGTGCGGGCCAATCAAGCCATGCTCCCTCGGTAAAAATAATTATTTTCTATTTTTTATTGATGATTTTTCTAGAAAAACGTGGGTATACTTCTTAAAGCAGAAATTAGAAGCATTTGGAGCTTTCAAGAAGTTCAAGGTTGCCGTCGAGAAATAGAGTGGACTAGAAATCAAAGCTTTAAGGACTGATCGAGGTGGAGAGTTCACATCCGAGGAGTTTCTAGAGTTTTGCAAAGCAAGAGGAATTTGGCGGCTACTAACAGTTCTGAGGTGCCCGCAACAAAATGGAGTGGCAGAAAGAAAGAACAGAACCATCGTCGAGATGGCGAGAAGCATGGTGAAGACAAAGAATTTTCCTAAAGAGTTTTGGGCAGACGCAGTAGCGTGCGTTGTGTACCTGTCAAATCGATGTCCAACGAGGAGCGTGTGGGGAAAGACTCTTCAAGAAGCTTGGAGTGGAAAAAAGCCGTGGATCGCCCACTTGAGAGTGTTCTGGAGCAAAGCATATGCACATGTACCAGATCAGACAAGGAGCAAGCTCGACGATAAAAGCAAGCCATTCATCTTCATCGGGTACGACTCTAACTCTAAGGGCTACAAGCTTTATGATCCAACTACGAAGAAAACTGTGATAAGTCGAGACGTGGAGTTTGATGAAGAAGGAGTATGGGATTTTGGCTGCAACGACGACAGTGACTTCAAATTCATTCCTCAATTCGAGGAACCGGAAGTGGTTGAGCGAGTGGAAGAAACTCAATAAGAACTGGCGACTCCACCAACTTCACCATTGCAAGTTGTTTAAGAGTCACCGCCCTCTTTCTTAAATGAAAGAGAAACGCCACGCACAAGGACCTTTAAAGAGATCTACGATGAGACTGAAAGGATAGAAGATCTCATTCTATTTTGTTTTTCTGCTTATGAGCCATTAACTTTTGAGAAAGATACGCCAAAAGCAAAATGGAGAAGTTCACGAGATGCAGAATTGAAGACCAACAAGAAGATCCGCACGTGGGTGAAGAAAGCAAAGATCCAACCTAGCGAAAACATCGCATGGCATATAGCCAGAGAAGGGATTATATGAATGTAATGCCCCGTAAATTCCTTACGTTCTAAAAAGTTTAAAGTTAATTAAATAAATGACTTTGCACGCCTAAGTTTATAATTTTTGAATTCTAAGGCTAACGGTCGAATCCGTTATTAAAAATAAATTACAGAAGTCAGCTAGACGACTACTGTAGTTAGGGATAGCGCATACGAAAAGTTCTTAGTTCGTAAACTAAGAACGGAAAACCGTTTAATTTTACGTTTACAAAATCGCAATACGAACACGCCGAGAAAGTTTGTTTTTACGTTTTTCCGGACGAAACTCGGACTTGTCATCCCGAGTTTTTGTCAAAATAAATTTTTATAAATTTATTTTCTAATTAAGTTCATACATTAGAATTTTCAAGTCAAATTGAATCGCAACGATTTTTGTACCGAACAACGTTTTTCGTCGTTCGTTTTCCCGTAACGTCGGATCGCGCCGGAAAAACCCGTAACCTTCTAAAAACACCTCCATGCAGCCGACACCTCATTCAATTAGTGGAAACATGCATATTGTAGTTAGCTAAGTAAATGACACCTACATGTTAACTTTACACATTTTTTTCAACCTTATCATCATACCATGCATTTCAACAACTAAACAAAACAATTCCACCCACTTCTCTCTCTCGGCAGCTCCCCCATTTTTTTTTCTTCTTCATCTTCTTCTTCATTTTCTCCTTTCTCCATTGAAGACCCTCCAAAAGCTTGAAGAAGAACACAAGTCCTCAATCATCCAACAAAACCTTCTACATCTTTTGTTAAATCTTAAGGTATTCCTATCCTCTACAATTCTATCCATTTGGTTTTCCTTTTCTTCTCTTTTTCCTCTTGATCGAAATTTCTAGAGGTTAGGAATAGATAGTTTGATCTTAGAATAATGTAATTGGATGTGTTAGATATGATAATTAGGGATTAAAATTGATCAAAACCAAGAACTCTAAAACCTATATAAGTGCAGAAATTTTTGGGAAAATGGTAGGATTTTTATTTTTCTTCTTTTGATCATGGATTCATGCTTAATAGATGTTTAATTAGTGTATGGAATGAAAAGGGATTGAAAGCCCTATGTTGTTATGAAATTCAATTAGGGTTTGATTTATAAATTAGGGGTTTTTGCATGTTAGTTGTTTTTGGAATTGCAAGTGATTAATAGTTGTTATAATAGTTTGATTAGTGAATAAATGATGCTAATTGGAGAAGAAAATCAACCCCTTAACATCTATATAAAACCGGAAATTTATAGAATAAATAGGAGTTTATACATGTTTGATATTAAGTGATGATTTGTTAGTTGATTATGTTGCAAATCATATTAGTTGATAATAGAAATTAAATGAGAATTTTCTAAAAAAATGTTTAATGAAACATAAGAGGCAAAGATCACTTTATAAACTGAGTTATAATGATGTTAAGATATGTTTTCATGAATGAAAATGATTCAAGTTAGATATAGTTTAACGTCGTAAAGTTTGAACAAAAACCGACAACGTTGAAAAATCGCGTAAGAGACGAATATCTAGTTGTAACTGAAAATCAAGAAGTCGGATGAGAATTCTAAGTTGATATTACTGTTTATAATGAAATTTGGAATATTTTTCTAGTTGACATCATAAGCGTCCGAGTTAATATAATATGGATTATAGATGTAATCGAGAACTAGAACGCATTTGGATTTTCTTTGTTGGTTTAGTACTTGATAGTTGAAATCCGACGTTAGAACGTCGTGCTTTTGAACAAGTTGAGAAGGAGTTTGTCACGTACGGAGGTACGTGATGACTGCTTTAAGAGTCCAGTTTCTAAAAAAGTTGAATACGAGAATTTAAAACGAACTTAAAACGTTATACGGCGAACTTATCAATCAATTAGGGTTTCCACGACAGTTTTGCGACCCTCGCCGGAAACTGTAATAACTTCCAGCTCGTTTTATCGGATTTTTGATTCGGCTGTTCTGGACAGCCTCCAGAGTTACTGGACTGTACAGTGAATTTTCAGTTTCTTGTTTTCTAAGTTGTTTAGTTCACAACTTAGCTTCTTTCAATCGTTTAAGCCGTTTTTATCTATCGAACATCTACCTACTGACCCTAAAGTCAAGTACAAGACCTCTAGTGATGGAGACCAGTCGAGACCTTATATCTTATCTTTTCTTTAAAGAAGTAATAAACGAGAAATTCCTTAAATCATTCAAAGAATTAAAGTAAATCGCCAAAGTTGATTCTTTCCAACTTAGCTTCTCTTAATCTTTAAAGTCGTATTAGGATATCGACTACCATCTCTACTGACCTGAGAGTCGAGTATGAGATCTTCCAAGTTCTAACGAGATTGATACGAGTCTCGTTTTCTGTTTAAGTAAAACGAATCTAGTAAGCGTGCAAATGCCCAAAAGAATAAAATAACTAAATCTTTAATCGATTATCCTTTACAACCCGTTTTTAAAGTATGTTCATTTTACGATGAAGGAGGAAGCCAACTGTAGAGAAAGGACGGAAGATCCAAAGTTAGAAGTTTTGGCTTTAAGTTCTGTAAATCAAGGTGGGCTTTTATTATGTGAAAATAAAACGTGGGTTTTTTTCCACAAACCGAAAGTGAAGTTTACAGCTTTGATAATTGTGATTTATCAACGTGATAATCTTGGCATAAAATGTTTAACTGTTTTATGTGAGTTCTCTTGTACCTATCTGAGTTAATATTCATGTTTTCCAGATTTAGAGTTAGTCTATTTTAGATTAACTAACGATCGGCTCTGAGTTAGCTGCTAAGTGCTTTCCAGAGTTAATGCACTTTGTAACCTGTGGTGTATGTGGTATTCTGTTGAGGGGTAGCCAGCCACAGTGAATTAGCTTTGGTCAAGATTGAACATAACATACTCTAAAAATGCTTGCGCAAGCTGCTTTATTACAAATCAGTCAGAAAATGTTTAGTAGGCACGGACCTTTTCAACAAAACCCCGATGCGCTACGGTTATAAAATGCCAGATTATTTACACTTATGACTATGATTTCGGCATCGTGCCCACTAAGTACCTTTGTACTTAGCCCTGCATTGTTTTCTAAATGTGCAGGTTGAAGCGACAGTGAGCGGCGACGGTTGATGTTGAGTTAAAGGATAGGATGCTAGTTAGAACACTTCCGCTGCCAAACTTTGAAATTTCTTTTGAGATGTACCTTTGAACAATTCTCAGTAGTCTAAGTCTGTAAATATGAACTTAGCTTCTTTGTACTTTTGTCGAGTAATCCTTAGGGATTAACTCTTTCTTATCTATATTAAAGTCTTGTTCATGGTTTATCGATGTTTTTCATGAATGTTTAGTCAGTTAGCCCCCTCTTCCCCGCTTCTTTAATCCAACCCCAGTCGTACCCCGGCTTCTGCCGTCCCTCGGGATTTGGGGCTGTGACAATGAATAAGAAGAAGGCAGCTGCATCCGGAAGAGATTCAATATTCCGGAGTGAAATAAGGCGCAGACACTCGCTTCCACTACATCAGAGAATGCATCGCAAAGAAGGAGGTTCAAGTGGAGTACGTGAAATCACAAGACCAAGTTGCCGATATCTTCACGAAGCCACTCAAGTATGAAGATTTTATCAGGCTCAGAAATTTGCTTGGAATGACAAATCAAGTTTAAGGGAGGGTGTTGGAAAATATAAAAATTATTAAACTTGATTTTGTAGTAGATATTTTGTTATGAAATATCTAGATACAATAATTAAAAGAAAAGTAGAGAATATTCTAGAATTGTAAAGAATTAGGGAGAAAATATTAGAAAAATCTAGAAATGAGAAATTAAGGAAATGTGGTAGAAAAATCTAGTAAAGGAATTATCTAGATGAACTATTCCTAACCACATATGTATCTATAAATATGATGATGTATGCTTAATTATGTAGATGAAATGAATTGTAGAATTGAAGTGAATTAAAAACTTGGCACCCACCCTCTCATAAATACACGTCCACACACACTGAGCACTTTATACAAATCCTTCAATATTCAATATAATTCTTCCACTTACATATATCTAATATTTCCAACACACTCCACACACTAAGCACTTTCAAATATATATATAAAATCCTCCAATATTTAATTAATCCTCCCACATATATCTTCCAATATTTCCAACAAAGTGGTATCCGAGCCATAAAATCCTACCTGTGGGATGGCAAATTTGTCGTCGTTCCAAGTACCCATGCTCAATAAGAGCAACTTTGACAATTGGAGTATCAAGATGAAGGCGTTATTGGGAGCCCATGACGTCTGGGAGATCGTGGAGAGTGGCTACGAGGAGCCGCAGGACGAGGCCGCACTATCCTAACAACAAAGGGATAGATTGTGAGATGCGAGAAAGAGAGACAAGAAAGCTCTCTATCTCATTTATCAAGCGCTAGGGGACGACGATTTTGAGAAGATCTCGAGTGCGAACACCGCCAAAGAAGCGTGGGAGAAGCTCGAGATCTCTTGCAAAGGAGCGGAGCAAGTAAAGAAGGTACGTCTCCAAACTTTAAGAGGAGAATTTGAGTCTTTACATATTAAAGAGTCTGAATCAGTGTCGGATTATTTTTCAAGAGTTTTGGCGGTTACTAATCAAATGAAGAGAAATGGCGAAAAATTGGAGGATGTTAGAATCATGGAGAAAATATTGCGTTCACTAACTCCAAACTTTGAGCATATTTTTGTTACGAAAGAAGAAACCAACCAAAGATTTAGAGAAGATGACTATCGATCTCTTGTTGGGATAGTTACAAGCATATGAGGAGAAAGCAAAAATCTCACCTTATTCTGCTTTATTTGCTGATTGTGAACCTGTTAGCTTTGAAGACGCTACAGAAAGCAAAAATTGGCGAGTCTCGATGGACGACGACATCAAGGCCACAGAGAAAAATGATACGTGGGAGCTCGCAACATTACCGAAAGGGCACAAAGCTATTGGAGTCAAGTGGGTGTATAAAATTAAGAAGAACTCCAAAGGAGAAGTTGAAAGATATAAAGCAAGGCTAGTCATGAAAGGATATAGTCAAAGAGCCAGAATCGACTATGACGAGGTATTTGCTCCATTTGCTCGCTTAGAAACTATTAGACTAATAGTCTCTCTTTCAGCCCAAAATAGATGGAAGATTTATCAGATGGATGTCAAGTCAGCCTTCTTAAACAGATATCTTGATAAAGAAGTCTACATCAAGCAGCCTGAAGGCTATGTGGTGAAAGGACAAGAAGATAAAGTTCTGAAGTTGAAGAAAGCTCTGTAGGGGCTAAAGAAAGCACCAAAGGTGTGGAATAGCCGGATTGACAAGTACTTAGAAGAAAATGGCTTCACCAAATGCCCACATGAACATACTTCGACGAACGACGAGCACGGAAGAGCGTCCGTGCTCACGTGAAACTCCACTCCTGGACGAACGCCTAGACCCGGCGATCGTCCAACACCACTCAACACATCTCCCCGGGCGACCGCCTGACACCAACGATCGTCCAAGGGGTCTCGCGGTACTTCTTCCTTTATCACCTTCCCAGTCACAGACCATCGTCAGAGCTGAACGATCGACGAGGTGCTCCGCTGGAATACAATCAATCTCCACCATCGAACGTCGGACGAGCGCCAGGCCTGAGCGAGCGCTGAGGATCACTCTCTGAAGCTTCCTCGACCATGCTGGACGAACGACGAGGTTGGGCGGTCGCTGAAGTAAAGTCTCTGTAGTTTTTGCTCGCCCACATGCCAGAGTGCCAGACGATCGACGGAGAAGAGCGATCGTCGAGGTCTACTTCTTCACACCACAACTCGGCGATCGTCCAAGGTGGACGAGCGCCCAAACCAAGCCCCTGTCTCCTCGTGTGGAAAATTCCCAGCTGGGCGATCGCCCAACGTAGTACTTGGTGCCGGGCGATCGCCGAACCATGAGCACTGCACGTTTCTGTCACACTTCTCTCCAAACCATAAATATTAAGCAAAAACCTGCATTTTCCACACAATACTCGAACCGACACATTAGTGCATTCAACCCTCTAAAAACAAACAAACCATGCCGAAAAACAACTAACATGCACCAATTAAACTATCCAAAATACGATCAAAAATAGGCGAAACAGCAAGAAAAGTAAGTCGGTTGCATAATCGACATTAAACATGTATATATATGTATTATGTGTGTTTGTAATCAATAGAAGAAAATTGAGTGAATTGTTGGTTAATTAAGTAAGAAAAGCTTGCTCTCTCTTATAACTACACGTCCATACACTAAGCACTTTCAAATATATATATATATATAGGGATGGATTCTCATGCAAATGCCCCTTAAAGTGATAAATAAGAATTAATTTCCACCATTGATCATATCTATATGGAGGATCAAGATTTGGCCTGGTCAAAGCGGGTCAAACCCGGGTCAACACGTTGACTTTTTTTTTTTTACTTGCAGCTCACATGCACCACTTCACATATTCGGATGCACCAATTCACATATTCGGATGCACAATTAAGTGTATTGAGATGCACAAGATTTTATTTTATTTTATTTATTATTATTTTTTTACGGTGAGATCATATGCATCACATCATGTATTCATATGCACCACACTATAAAATGAGATGCTCCACTAAATGCATTAAGATGCATTAGTTTTGTTTTCGTTTTTTTATTTTCGTAAAATATTGTGCATTTAGTTACACTGTGTGGTGCATCTAGTTACGCATTGTGGCGCATCCATTTTTTTTCAGTTTTTTTTAACAAATTCGGTGCATCTCACTACACATAGTGGTGCATCTAATTATGTAGAGTGGTGCATCCGAATATGTGAAGTGGTGCATCTTGGGTGACTGTTTTAAAAAAAAAATGAAAAAAAAAACTGAAAATCTTGTGCATCTAAATGCACTTAGTGGTGCATCTAGTTATATAGAGTGGTACATCCGAATATGTGAAGTTGTGCATCTTGGGTGACAGTTTATTAAAAAAAAATTGAAAATCTTGTGCATCTAAATGCACTTAGTGGTGCATGTAATTATATAGAGTGGTGCATCCGAATATGTGAAGTGGTGCATGTGAGCTGAAAGTAAAAAAAAAAAAAAAAGTCAACGGGTTGACCGGGTTGACCCGGGTTTGACCCGCTTTGACTTGGTCAAATCTTGACCCTTTATCATCAATAGATCTATGGTGCAAATTTATTCTGATTTCTTAGGATAAGATATATTCTTATATGATCCTAAACCTATATATATATATATGTATATATATATATATATATATAATCCTCCAATATTTAATTAATCCTCCCACGTATATATTCCAATATTTCCAACAGGATCGCCTCAAATTTAATTAATCAATAAGTTTACTCTTCTTTTTTTTTTTTTTTTTTGAGATCCATCAATTAGTTAACTCTTAATTTACAGCTAATTAAATCTTAATCTTTTTTCCATCTCGAACTATATATTAACATTTCTGTGAACTTCATTAAAAATTGATCAAATCCCTATCCCGCCACGCTATAATAATGGAAGATTATTTGGTGATACAAAAGGTGGTCTGATTTGGCCTGCTACCTCTGAGTTTGTACTGCACACGGAACCCGGCGAATTCATGGTCTATTAAAATACAAGATTTATTGAACAAAAACAATCTAAAGAAGATTTAGTCAGCTCTGTTAATTATTTATTAAATGGATTAATCTTTAGTCAGTTTTGGCAGGCTTCAATATTAATAAATTGGATTGATACAAAAATCGATGGCCTTTAATTTCTCGGCAGTTGGGCTGTGCATATTATATTCATGCAGATTATTAATAAATTTACTCTCCAAATAAATATTTGACAATACTCATGCAGATTATTTATAAATCTACTCCAATCTTGTTGGAGGCAGTCTATGATGCGACCTGCCACGTGGCAATAAACCGGATCCGAGTCCGATTGACCCGTTGCCCCAATCAGTTTTTTTCGATTTCTTTTAATCTCAGTTTTTTTTCCGGCTCCGATTTTACGGCTCCGCCTTCGCTACGATTACTAATACAAGGATAATCGTGGAGCAACAATTTAGATTTATTCGGCTCGCTCCGAGCCTTCGGCTCCCCTCGCTTGAATCTTGACCAAAGAAGAAGCGGCAAACAAAAATAATAAGAGGCATATAGAAAAAAGAGTAAAAAATCTGGAAATTAAAAAAAAAAACTAAAAATTTAATTAAAAAATAATTAGATATGACAAAGAAATACACTGGAAAACACTTATTGGGACACTTCGAAAAAGCATCCTAATAAGTCAGGCGAATTAAAAAAAGGGTTAAGGTGCTGATACCCCCCTATGGTCATATACGTTTTGCTATTACACCCCCAACGTTTGATTTCGTGCAATCTGCCCCTCAACGTTTTGAAATATGTGTAGTTACGTCCCCCCGCTCAACGGATGTTAACTGCCGTTCCAAAATTAGATTTTTATTTCCCTTTTTTCTTTTTTGTGTGGGGCCCTTCATTCAAAAAAAGGGGAAATGGATGGTCACTTAATACCATCTAAATCAAAACACTCCCATTTCCTCTAAAAAACCGTCTCAAAGATTCTCAACCCAAATTCTCCTGCAAACAATTTCTTCATGCAATGCGGAAAGATATGAGTACAGACGTCGGCGACAAGAGGTTAGTAGATATAATTCTTTGGTAATAGTGTCTCATTTGTGTAGTTTTCCTTTCGTCCATAATTACGTTGGTCACCTTTTTATGTTTATTTTGATATTGAGTGTAAATTGATTTTCTTAGTTATTTGATATTGATTTTCTTATCTTTTTTATCCTAGTTGTTGTCAGAATGCCTAATATCAATTGAGTGATTGTTTGTTTATTTTTAAAATTTTTATTTATTATTTTGTAATGAGTAAGAACTTGATAAAAATTCTTTCGTCTTTACTGCAACATACTGTATATGAAAAGATGAAATTTTTGATTCATTTTGGTGGTCAATGGGTTAAAGATAAAATCTGCAGATTTGAGAGTTGGGATATGCATGTTATTGAAGATGAAGTGAATAATATAAGCTTGAGCCGTATTGTTAAACAAATTTTTGAATTAGGATTGCCGAGTCCGAAAAAAATATATGTTGTTGATCCGGAAAAGACATTTGAAGACGGTTTATACTTGATCATGGATGAGAATAGATGTCAAAAGGTACTACAATATCTTGAAGTACTCGGATATGAAACCGTTGACATTTATGTTGATTATGATTATAGCCCTATGCCCAAGTTTGTTCTAAGTTTATTAATAATTGAGAAGGCGACAAAGCATGGAACTAGGGTTGGGGAACAGAGTGAAAGATGGTTAGATGAGAGGGTGTTGAAAGATTATAATGATATAATGATGGATAATGAGGATGGAATTAGGATTATGAAGCACTATGAAGTAGGATTGAAGGTGGGGGTATTTGAAGATCTCGAGAGTGAGGAAGAGCTTGAGAGTGAAGGGGATGGAGAGGCTGAAGAGGGCTTAAATAATATAGAATTTCCAACACAGTGTAGCCGATCAAACATCAAAGAAATCACATATGTGCACCCTGTAGGTTATGTAAGTAAAGAAGAGTATGATGAGGTTGAGGGTGGTCGACAAGAAGAAGATGAAGACAGTGAGGAAGATGATGAACATAATATGGATATACCTACTGAGGACACACACCCTGATGCAAGTCACATATGTTTCAAACTTGGAATGACATTTGCAGATGCACAAGAGTCTAGAGATGTAATCAATGAGTATGGTGTCAAGAATGGTTGCAAGCTGAAATTTGTAAAAAATGAAAGAACTAGGATTAGAGTGCAATGTGTGAATGCTGAAGGATGTCTATTTATGCTCTATGCATCCAAAGATGGTGACTTAGGTGGTATGATTGTGTAGACATTGTGTACAGAGCACATATGCAAGCTGAAATTCAGAAATGTAAAGGGTACATTGCTAAATATTTCAAGGATTTACTCTATAAGAATCCTAAAGTCAAAGTAAAAGACATGCAAGCTGAAATTCAGAAATGTTTGAAGATTCATGTCAGTGAGGACAAGTGCAAGAGAGCAAGAAAGAGCATTCTACATGACTTGGAAGGAAGCTTCAAGCATGAATTTTCGATTCTTCCAGCATATGCCGAGAAACTAAAAGAAAGCAACCCTGGGACATTGTGTGAGATTGAACTGGATAAGGAGCACGCTGAGAATGGAAATAAAAGATTCAAAAGAATTTTTGTCATGCTAGAGGCCTGTAAAAGGAATTGGTTGAAGGGTTGTAGACCTTTGATTTGCCTTGATGGAAGTTTTTTGAAAGGAGTTGTCACTGGCATAATACTTATAGCAGTTGGGAGAGATGGTAACGAGAATATTGTGTCAATTGCATGGGCAGTGGTTAATAAAAAAAATAAAGAAAACTAGAGATGGTTCCTATGTTGGCTAACTCAAGAGCTCAAACTTGGTGATGGATCAAAATATACAATAATTTCTGATATGCAAAAGGTTGGTGATTCTAATTCTATAACTTTATTTCCATAAATATTATTTGATATGTAACACTTCCACAAGCAGAGCATAGGAGGTGTGCTAGGCATATACATGCCAACTAGTCTAAGAAGTGGCCTGGGGATGAGCTAAAGAAGAGATTTTGGATATGTGCTTGGAGTACATTCCCTGAAGAGTTCAAAGCCAATCTTTCAATACTTGGAGAGATAAACAAGAAAGCTGCTCAAGATTTGCTCAGGTATCCGTATCAAACTTGGTGTAGAGCATTTCAAAGTGTTAGGTGTTGTTCATACCAGGTTGATAACAACATATCTGAGAGTTTTAATTCAGTTATTCTTGAGGCTCAACATAAGCCCATAATGAGCATGCTAGAGGCTATTAGAATCATAGCAATGGGTAGGATTAGAGATATGAGAAATTTGTGTGAATCATGGATCGATGAATGGTCTCCAACTGCTATAACAATATTTGAGGAGAATAAACATGCTGCTATTAGTTGTAAAGTTGTGTGGAATGGTGATTCTGGATATGATATTGGTGAGGGGGGAGATAAGCATACAATGTTGCTAAAAGAGGGACAGTGTACTTGTAGGCGTTGGCAATTGACTGGAATACCTTGTATGCATGCAATAAGTGCTATGTATCACTCTAAGAAGGATCCCTCAAAATTCATAGCCCATTGGTATCATAAATCCACTTACAAAAAGGCATATCAACACACAATAGCACCTGTTCCAGGAATAAAATTCTTCAATACAGAAGCTTATGCACCAATAGAACCCCCAAAAAATGAGAAGATGCCTGGAAGGCCTAGAAAGAAAAGGGTTCGAGCAACAAATGAACCAAATCCATCAGGTAACAAACTAAGCAGGAAAAATCAGGTACAAAAGTGCAGCATTTGTAAGGTTTCGGGTAACAATAAATTCAATTGTGAGCTCAACGGAAACAAGGTAACTCTCTAATGCATATATATTTATTCACTATGCTTCAATTCATTTACTTACTTGTTCACCAGATAGGCCTCTAGGCCTCCAAAGTTGGCTGCAAAAAGACACTACAAGGCCTCTAAACCAATTACGGGATATGGATGTCATGTAGATTTAAGAACTGGTCAAACAACCTTGAATGTAAGATTCATATACACTCTGTATTATTATATTTATTATTTCTATATGTGCAGCCTGGTTTATCTTCTGAAGTTGTGATCACAGAGGGTGAGTTCTCCATTCTACATAAAAGTGATCATGAAAAAAGAGGTGCTATACCGAACGAGAGAGAGCTTTGTGCTGCAAAGAGATCATCACTTAGAGCTATAAACTTCACTGGAGAAGGTTGTGAAGCAATATCCTTACCATTTAAACCTCCGGGCTTACAGTAGAAAGGAAAAACATCCCTTACAACTCGACAATTGTTGGAGCAACAATACAAGCTGAAACAAAGACAAAAAAAACCTAACGAAAGTACTCCTACAACTTCCAACATTGAAGATTTAGCATGAGCTGAAAAAGGGGAGTTAGTTGTTAGTGTTTTTGGTATCTTTTTGTGCAAGATGACAATGAATGTCCTTGCAAATACTAAACCGTGGTTCTTTTGTAATAGGAAGCACAAACTCATAACTTCCTTATTTTGTCAATGCAGCTTTTGTTATTTTGTCATTATCATGGCTACAAAATAATTTAAAAGTTTATACTTACACCAGAGAACTTGAATGTTTTTATCTCATAGTCAACAAAGACAAAATAAAAAGCTTACAAAATAACTTGAGGATTTCACGCTTACATGCAAAAGAAAATTATTCGGAGTAGAATTTGGGTTGGGAATCTTTGAATGAAGGGCCCACAGAAAAAAGAAAAAAGAAAAAAAAAATCTAATTTCGGAATGGCAGTTAACATCCGTTAAGCGAGGGGACGTAACTGCACATATTTCAAAACGTTGAGGGGCATATTGCACGAAAACAAACGCTGGCGGTGTAATAGCAAAACGTATAAGACCTTAGGGGGTATCAGCACCTTAACCCTTAAAAAAATAATGCCAGTTAAAAAAAAATTGCGCGCGCGTGGACACATTTTTTGAGCGCATGTATGTCACGCGGTTTGATCGAATGACTGATTGTAGGCATGTGTTTCGCACGCGCCGCGTGCGTGGGGGCGCTTGCATACCATGCGACTAGTCGTATATAAGTATTTCCGATCTTGTTGACTTGTTGACATCTTCCGTGAGAGAATACAATTTGGGTTTAGAAACCTACTCCAATTTTGTTTTATGAATAAAATAGTAAAGGTTCATGCTCATCTTTTAGATTACACTTATTATGGATGGCTAAAAAAAGAATTGGACCACACTTATCATGGACGAAGACACTATCTGGTATTTTGCCCAATTTCCTAAATTCTTCTCCAGTTAAAAAAAAAATTCATGTTAAGGGCGTTAATAAGAGCATCCACAACAGGTATATAGTTAGACCCCAGGTTTATCAGCGGGAAACGTAATTTTAATGATTGGTGGGGTTGAGTAAGATGTCGGGTCTATAATCATTGGCAATGATTGAATTGATTTTATTTTATTATTTTTTTGTATTTGTAATAAATAATAATAAAAATACTTAATTAAATAGAAAAATTTAAAAATGACAATTTTATTGAATTAAAATTTTAAAACATACAATAATTAAAAAAAATACAATAATTAAAAAAAAAAAAACTTAATTATGAACTCATGGTGACTCGAAGTCAACACCTAAAATTAAGAGAATATACACATAAAAGCTATTTTCTTTTCTAATTCTTCTTCCCCCGAATAGAAAGAATAGGTATATTTCTAGTTCAGAAAAAATCCGACGAATCACCGCCGCACAATGGATCTCCCGCCGCCGCCGCCTCCTTTTCCCTCCCGCCGCTTCCATCTCAGGTATGAAAACGTCCTCAGTACTCCTGATTTCCTTTCCCCACCCCATCCCCACTGCCTGCCCCCACCACCACCTCCACCACAATTCGTCGAATTTTCTTCTTTCACCACCACCACCGTCGCCCCTTCCCTCTCGTCCTCCACCATTGCTGCCACGTGTCACCGAAGGGGAGAGAAAATGAGGTCGAGAGCGGCTCCGCCAATCGAAACCATGGGGTCGATCTGGCCACTATGGCTTCGACACCCCAGGGTCGAGGGAGAGGGGGTCGAGCGGGGGATCGACACCGGCAACGACACTGCCGCTCGACCCCGGTAGTACATACTCTAACAACACTTGATCTGCTTGAAAATCGTTGTCTTAGAGCATGTACTACGGGTGTCTAGTAAGACCTAGGTCTAAGCACTAGGAAGCGTGATTTTAATTATTGGTGGTGTTGAGTTAGACATAGGTTGATTTCTCCACTACAATGGGGTTGAGTAAGACCTAGGTCTAAGCACTGGGAACGTGATTTTAATGATTGAATAGATTTATTTTGTTGTTTTTTTTTATTTGTAATAAATATTATAAAAATTAACTTAATTAAATTCAGAAATTAATAAATGACAATTTTATTGAATTTAAAAAAAACTACAACATACACTAATTAAAAAAAAAATACAATAATAAAAAACTACTACATTACAATAATTTAAAAAAAAAAGACAACTACTCCTCCCAATTAAATTCCCTTGCAAGTTTGCGGCAAACATTTTCGTACCTCGCCTTTTGCTCGGGATTCATATTTGACGTGTCGGCAATATAGATATCGAACGCCCACTCCTCCCTCGATTGCTTGTTGAGGGATGCCAACTCTTCTTCCGCTTGCTCCCGTAGCGCATTTTTGCCCTTCTTCCCCTTCTTTGCCGCTTTCGCCGCTTTCACTCCTTCGGGTCCAACCTGCAGAGTGTTTGCATCGCTCGCGGATGTGGTGGATGCGTTGCCGCTGGCAGACGAAGTGTACTCGCCGGATTCATTTATCTTCGTCCGCTTTGGAGCTGTTGGCTTCTGAGGGTTGGTGAAAGTCGGGATATGCCTCAAGAGCTCCCACGCAGCCGTATACGGGAACGGTTTGTTGAACTTCTCGGCGTACAAATCTTGGGCTCTTGTGTATAGATCGAAGTCGTTCTCCCCGCTTCCGAGCTGATTTTCTTCTTGGATGTAGATGGCGGCGAAGTTCTGGATCTGTTTCTTGGCACGGCCCCATGCGCTTTTCATCGCACTTTTCTCTCTTGGGTGGGCGGGAGCTATGAACTCGTTGAAACGGATCATTATTTTCTCCCAAAACGCGCTTGAGGTTTGGTAATTGCTGGTGATCGCGTCCATCCCGAAGTCAACGTAGCACCTTGCGAGGTATTCAATCTCAGCGGGCGTGTAGTTAGGACCTCGTGCTGGCTTATTGTGCTCGTCGGATGAGGCCGCGGCAGCTTTCCCGTTGCGGCGTGCCTTGCTCTTTCCCTTGGCCAGAGAAGTGGCCTTGCTTGATGTCGCGACTGCTTTCCCCTTGCGGCGGGGCGGGGGCGGTGGTGTTTGCTCATGTTCATCCGATTCCTCTTGGTGGGAATCGCCGTATGCCTCTTCCTCTTCCTCGTCCTCCACCTCAACATGGTCATCGTCATCGTTGAGGTTGAAACGTCTAAGTCGAGCCGTACCCACTGGGGGCTGCGAGAATTGGGAGTACCCGGATGTCGGGGGTACTTGAGAGAAGCTCGGCGCAGGCGAGAAGCCCGACACAGGTGAAAAGCCCGGCGACTGCGAAAAGCCATAGGACGGAGGGACTTGGGAGAAGCCCGGCGACTGTGGAAATCCAGCCGACGGGGGGAATTGGCCATACCCCTGCGGCTGTGAGAACTGCGAGAACCCAGTGGCCGGAGGGAATGCAGAGAAACCCGGCGACGGGGAAAATTGAGAGAAACCCGGCGTCTGCAAAAAACCACCATACCCTGCAGGGGCCGAGTATTGGCCGAAACTAGAAGAAGATGAGAATTGGGAGCTTGGATTCGCCAGATTGGCAGGTGGATTCGCGGATTTGGAGATTGGTTCGGTGGGATTGAACCAAAAGTTTGCGAATACCACGAATTAAACTGGTCGTCGGCCATTTTTTTGCACAAAATATGATGTGAAAGAGTAATTTTTTTTGTAGGGAAGAATGGATGAAGAAAGAAATTTTTTGGTGTGTAGAATGAATGAGATGAAGGGATATATATAGTGAAAAAATGGGATGTAGCCGTTGGGGTGTATTTAATTTTTTACCATTATTTTTTTTTATTCAGAAAATTAAAAAAAAATGACGGACCAATGGGGACACGCCACGTGTCCCCATTTTTCGACATGGCGGAGTCGAGGGAGGGATCAAAGGATCGACCTCGCCATCGCCTCACCATCGACGAGGGGTGGTGTTGATCCCCCCCACTGCGGTATCGACACAGGGGTGTGTCGAGTGGGGGGTGAGTCGAGCGGCTCGACACCGCCCCTCGTGTCTTGTTGTAAATGCTCTTATATATTTGTTTCAAACCGTATAGTGTCATAATTTGTTAAATCGTCTCTGTTAGAGTTCGGTTACGCAATATGTCACTTGAGTACTAATTTAGAACACTACTCATCTCTTTCAGTGTTGAAGATTTGTAACTAAAGAAATCAATAAAAGGTTTAACAAATACTCATCTCGATGGGGACAATCCATTTGGAGATTTTAGTAGTTTATGTGTGTAGGAGGAACACATCGATTGATTCATGGTATATATTCTTTGATACTATATATATACAAGTACTATGTTTTAACATTTGTTTCAATAATATCTTCTATTGATGATATTTATTCCAACTATAATATTTTGTTTTTTTACTAGCTATTTATAATTTTGTTTACTTTATGCACTTAAGTTTTTTAGGTAATATGTATTACCTAATGAGAGATTTTGCCGAGTACATATAATAAAGTCTATTTTCTAATCGAATTTGAAACAAGTATATGTAGAGAAATTCTGATATACAACTTTTACCCTGATGAGAACTTGAGAACTATGCCTAAATTTATAAATATTAATCGTGCTTCAATCTACATTGTAGTCCTATTTGTTTAAGATTCATTTTTTTTGTATAAACAATAATGCTTATATAAATGATGCTTAAATCTATATGTATTCATGCTTCTAATAATCACAATATTAATTCAGAGTTATGATATTCGGATACACTGTGGCCGGCCACACAAGTTAAAAATGGTAATATAGGTTTAAAAATGGAAATATATTCTAATTGGAAAGCATAAACCCTAAGAGAAAAATGTAATTATTTCTATTTTTAAAGTCAACTTTCCTCTTTTTCATACGTGTGGCTGGCCACAGTGTTCGAATATCATTACATAAAGAATGCTTAATGTATGAGTACTCGGTGCGCGTCATCTTTCTATTTTATATAAATTTGTGTTTGATTTATGTTAATTAAATTGCTAGTATTGTGATCTATATAAAATTAGTACTCATTCCTTCAGTCCATCAAGTTGTTGCTCCCATTCGGCCTAGGTTTTAAGAAGGTGAATTGACTTGGTAAAACATAAAAGAGTTAAATTATACCATTATGAGTTTAGCGGTTTGTTGTGAGTGAAAGAAAATGTAATGTGTGGGACCTATTTTTATAAATATGAGCAAATTTTTCGTGAATACTTATAAAAGAAATTATAAATATCTATTTTGTGTACGAAATGAATAGTATATATTATATCATGAATTTATGGGATAAGGCTCGAGCTCCACTATAGATAAGCGTCATTCATAGTTTAGAGAGAGAGAGAGAGAGTAAATTAACCGTTTTTACTTTTTCTTTTTCGTAGTAAGAATGACGATGATCGAAATTAAGGTAATCTCAACAGAAATGATCAAACCTTCTTCTCCAACCCCAATATCTCTGCAAATTCACCATCTTTCGTTACTTGATCAAATAGCTCCACCAATGTTCGGTCATTTAATCTACTTCTACTCATCAAACCTCAAAATTCCCAACTCCAAAAAATCAGACCACCTCAAAAAGTCCTTGTCTGAAACCCTCAAAATATTCTACCCCCTCGCCGGCCGCCTCGTCGGAAACCTCCACGTCGACTGCAACGACGCCGGCGTACCCTTTATCGAAGCTGAAGCAAATTGCGATCTTTCACTAATCATCGCCAATCCAGACCCCAAAAACGCAGACAGATTTATGCCTTACAAGATCGATGAGCTCCACGATTTCCCTATGGCTGTTCAAACCACCTATTTCCGCTGCGGCGGCGTCGCGGTTGCCCTCCTCATCTCTCACAAGATCGCCGACGCATCATCTTTTACCTTATTCGGAAAAATTTGGTCCGCCGTCGCCAAAAACGGGGCGGCCGCCGTTCGCCCCGTTCCGATGTTCGACGCCGCCACCGTTTTCCCACCACGGGATATCTCCGGGTTGAACACCGCAGTGTTAATGCAGAAAGAAGAGATCGCCGCCAGAATCTTCACGTTCCCCACCGCGAAGATCGCCGCTCTCCAGGAAAGGTACGCCGCCGGTGGGGTCCGCCCGAGTCGGATGGTGGCGCTATCGTCCTTTATATGGACCCACTTCATGTCCGCCACGAAACCCGACCCGAGTAAGACCTACGCCGTGATCCATGCAATAAACCTACGGACCCGGGCCGACCCGCCAATATCCGAACACCTTTTTGGAAACATATATTCAGTTTCGACGGCGATGCCGGACACGGGCGACAGCGGCGTGGAGGTTGTGAAGAAAGTTCGGGAAGCCATGAAAGCCATCGACGGCCGCCACGTGGCATGGATGAAGGAGGGAGAGGGTTTTTTTAATATGATGAAAGAGATGGCGATGGCTATGGACAGTGCAAATAAGCTGGTTTTTTTCAGCTTCTCGAGCCTTTGCGGGTTTCCGTTGTACGAAACGGATTTCGGGTGGGGCCGACCCGTTTGGGTCGGGCAGGGCGGGTCCCCCTATGCAAATACTGTTTTATTTATGGATACAAAGAGTGGAGGTGGGATAGAGGCAATGATTCATTTGACCAAACAAGATATGGCCAAATTTGAAGCTCATTTGGAGCTGCAAATGCAAATGTTGAAGAGTAATTTGTGATGAAGTTAATTTGCTCATTTACTACATTTAATTTGAAGAGTAATTTGTGATGAAGTTTATTTAATTTGCTAATTTGGAGCTGCAAATGCAAATGTCAACGTTGAAGAGTTATTGCAGCTGAGTTTTTCTCCATTTGGTAATGACAATGCGTGAGTCATACCGTACGTGTTAAATATTATTTTCCGTCTCTCCACAAAGATTTTAGACTAGCTACGATTCAGAATCTTCGTGGACAGAGGGGAGTATAATGTAGTATATATTAGTGAAATAAAATATAATACATAATATGCAAAATGTACGTACGGAATAAAATGTCATGTTGATTTTCAATTGATTAATCACTAAAACCTTAGCAAATTATTGAGCAACTAAACAGTGCAATCGTAGACAATAGTAACTAGAGTATCATATCCTCAGCGACTATAAATCGAAGACATGGTGGAAAAAAATTCGGAACTTTATTACTATTAAAGCTCTTAGGTATATATTGGATTTTATATATTTGCAACTTAAATAAATTCACATATTTAAAATTTAAGCAAATAAAAACGAAACACAATTTATAAATGTACAAACGAGATCCTCTATTGCAATTTCATGTTGCATCTCGTACTGCATTAATAAGAGAGCGACATGTGGCATGACTAAGGGTTCAAGATTTATGGTATATATAAGGAAAATATATATTCCCTAAATTTTAAACCCATAATCACGTCACGTGTCGTTCTCTTATTAATGCAATAAGAGATGCAACACAGAATGCAATAGAAAATCCGATCTGATAAATGTATAAGGAAAAAGACTGATCTTAGGGAATCACAACTTATAATCGGAATGGGGGGAAGTAGAGGATTAAGAGGGTGTTTGGTTGAGCTTAAAAGCTCCTAAAAATAGCTTATAAGTACATAAATACTTAATAGAACAACTTATAAGCTGTTTTAAGAGGATTAAGAGGGTGTTTGGTTGATCGACGTTGGATCGCCTCAAATTTAATTAATCAATTAGTTAACTCTTAATTTACAGCTAATTAAATCTTTTTTTTTCCATCTCAAACTATAGATAAACATTTTTGTCAGCTTCATTAAAAAATGGATCAAATCCCTATCCCACTAGTAATGGAAGATTTTTTATTTTGGCCTGCAAACGGAACCCGGCGAACTCATGGCCTATTAAAATACAAGATTTATTAAACAAAAACAATCTCAGAAAGATTTAGTCAGCTCTGTTAATTAATTATTAAATGGATTAATCTTTAGTCAGTTTTGGCAGGCTTCCATATTTATAAATTGGATTGATACAAAAATCGATGGCCTATAATTTTTCGGCAGCTGGGCTGTCCATATTATATTAGTGCAAATTATTTATAAACCTACTCCAATCTTGTTGACTTGGTGACATCTCTGAGAATACAATTTGGGTTTAGATACCTACTCCGATTTTGTTGACTTGGAATGAGTCAATTAAAGCTAATTTGGTAAATAAAGAATTTTTTAAGCATAAAATGGTAAAGGTTTATGTTGTTTTTTGGTTGGACTATGTTCGCTATTTTATTCACATGCCGCAAGTGCACGGATGTAATTATATCTAGGGAAGCAGAAGTCGCATTCCTTAGGAATTGTGATTAAGCTAATGAGTTCTACTTTCGATTAGTTTTCCTCTATTTAGTCTTAAGAACTTGGATTCGAATTATTAAACTAGAGTAAATAAGAAATAAAAACTAGCAAAATAGCAAAAATAACTAAGAATTCAAATAAGAGAAAAGATATCCTAAGGTTTCGATTTTAAGGGATAATTAAACTTAAACTTCCATCAATCAACCAATTAACAAGGGATTCAACTCTTATTAAGACAATCAACCAATTAACAATGGATTCAACTAATCTGAAGATAATCACAAATTTAGTTTAAACTTAATCTCGTAGTGCCTAAACCGTGAATTATTTACTGGGGTTTTCGTGTCCGATAAACATCATAAGCAAGCAATTCCAAAAAGATCATAAGATTAAAGCCAAAATTTGGTGATCCAGAGTGATCCAATAAACCGATTTGAGTTTTAAAATAAAATCTTATAGCAACTTTTGTTACACTGGACCATACCGTTTGGTTTGAGTCAAAAATCGGTTTAACCGACCGGTCGTCCGGTCTGATTTAATCCAATACTAGTTTTTCATTATTTGATTCAAATTGAATGGTCAAACTCGCCGAAACCAGTGAACCAATGAAGCGATTTGGATTTTAAAATTCAAATTCTAAATTTTTTACAAAATCATATCAACAAGGATTGAATACAGAATCTTCTTGCAGATTTGAGTAAAATTATGATATCATTCTCATTTTCTTCATATGATCAATGAAAATTATATTGTTTTTAAATTTTCTATGCAATAATTAAAAGTAAATCGAGTAATTTATCAACTTTTAGGCATACTTTTTTTTTTCGGTGGGAACATTTAACAACAGAGAAAGTAATAATTAATTGAACAGTACAAACGATCGCCCCAACACCAAACCCAATAAATAAGAAATAAAATAAAAATATTAAAAATAAAAATAAAAATGTAGTCAAATTAAGGAAGGCAGTCGTCAAGATGACTTTTTGTCTCAATTAATTAATAGCAATGAAGCTACGAGTGAATGTATAATCCAATAGTATGGATTATTACCAATTTTATGTAGTGAAAGATATATATATTATTATGTTCCTAAAGTATGCCATGAATATTACAATTCAAAATTTCTATGTTTCATTCTCTCTTCCTTCTATTGGTTTGACGACATGTGACATTGATTAGAGTTTACCCTATTCAAATAGAGTGTATAATTATATTGAAAATTTCAAATGTTAAAAATCTGACGAATGAAATAAAGGATGAAATACTATTGGAAGTAGAGGATCCAAGTTGTGAACATTATGTCAATATACTAATCCACTATAGGGATGGCTTTTATAAGCAGAAATACAATTTAGTGGGAAAAATTTAAACCTTGTAATAATTGATATATACGAGGAATGAAGTGGTCATTTCTTACTGGTCGATTTCACTGTCACGGTTGGTAATGAATAATGGCAAACATCAATTGAATATATTTTTTCCTCAAAGATTCCCCAGTGGCAGCTGTAATCACTTAAGTGCCAATGCAGAACACATGCATTCATAAAAAAAAAACACTTATGTTTAATCTTGAAGGATTTGGGCCCTCTTCCTCCTTATATAAAAGCAATGTTTGTAATTAACTTTAGCAGCTTAGAAATAGGAATTAATTAATGGAGATCTTCTTCATGCCTTATCTTCTTCCTCTGGTTCTTCTTCTTCCTCTCTCTCTCCATCTCATCTTTTTCATTGGGAAAAAAAGATCTGGAGATCCGAAGAAGCTCCCTCCCGGCTCCGAGGGTTGGCCGATTCTCGGAGAAAATGTGCAGTACTTTATGTTAGGTTTTCAGCAATTTTTTAGAGACAGGATGCAGAAACACTCTCCAGTCATATTCAAGACCTCGTTGTTGGGACAGAAAATGGCTGTATTATGCGGCGCAGAGGGCAACAAGTTCGTCTTCACCAACGACAGCAAACACCTCTTCACCCGGTGGCCACCTGCATCGATGTTGAAGGTGATGTTCCCGGATCTTGATCACAACAAGCAGCAGGAACCGTCGGGCACATTCCACAACTTTCTGTACGATGCTCTCAAGCCGGGGCCATTGAAACAGTACGTGCCCGTGATGGATGACTTGGCCCGCAAGCACATGCTCCAGAGCTGGAGCCCTAATTCAAAAGGTGAAAGACCAATTAATTAATTCCGTACACATAATATTTTAAATAATATAAAATTATTTCAATATAATACTCCCTTCAACCCCATAATTATGCATACTTTGGGACGGCACGAGTTTTAAGATAAATCGTGTTATATTAATAAAATATTATTATCGGCAGCGAAGGCCCTTCCGTTAACAAAGAAGTACGCCTTCGAGCTAGTGTTTAGGGTGTTCATGAATATTGTGGATCCGGAGCGCTTAGGCAAGTTGTTGGAGCCCTTTTCTCATGTGACTAACGGGCTTCTATCCGTCCCGGTGAACTTGCCGGGGACGGCCTTCTACCGCGCTATCAAAGGGGGCAAAGTGGTGCGCGGTGAGCTCGTGAAGATGGTTCAGGAGAGGAGGAAGGAGTTGACTACGGGGACGGGCGAGGGACGGGACGATGTGCTGTCGAAGATGGTGGCGGCGACTAATGATGATCCTAAGATTGTTGATGTGATTGTTGGTTTGCTTGTTGGTGCCCAGTATGAAGTCTCGGCTGCACTCACTATTGTCATAAATTTTCTTGCCCAACTTCCACACATCTATGAAGAAGTTTTGAAAGGTAACAACTAATCATTATCTATTATCTATGAATGTATCTAGCTGTCTTCTATTTATGGCATGCAAATATATACATTCATCTCACATGATAATATTATAGTCCCTCCGACCCAGTCATATTGTCATCCTTTCCTTATTTAAATGTGTCACTTATATTGTCAACGTCCAAATAAGAAAAGTTTTAATGTGTGCCGAATAGTAACAGTAACATGATAATATTAGGGAGTATTAATATAACATGCACTTCACTCGCATATAATATTATACTAATATAATTGATATTAAAAATATATAACACAACGTTAGTGGCATGGATTTTAAGAAATGTTTGGTAGATTGTTTTGTTGAGTGGAGAGGGACCCACTGCTGTGAATTGTTGTGAGCTATAATAAGAAATTGGGTGGATCATGTCCAAAAATGGATGTGCTATATATTTCGTGGACGGACGAACATGGCCTTAATGCTATATATTTCGTAGAGTGACCAGCTGGGATATGTCCTAATAGAATCTACCTAGTTTCTACACTAATTTCCTCGACCTGTCACTTCTTAAAGAGCAAATGGAGATTACAAAATCGAAAGGCCCAGACGAGCTGCTAACATGGGAGGATGTCGAGAAGATGAAGTACACGTGGGATGTCGTATGCGAATCCTTGAGGCTACTAACGCCTGGAGTAGGAGGATTCAGGGAAGCCATAACGGAAATCACATATGCCGGTTTCACTATCCCTAAAGGATGGAAGGTACATACATAAATATATTCAATCCACAATATTATTCTTCATTTTGAGCAACACTTGGGTGCAGCAGTCACACTGTGCCACCGCGCACCAAAAGTGCAATTTTTTTTTTTTGTTAATAATATTGAACTTGGGACGCGGTCGCACCATGTGACTGCTGCACCCAAGTCTTTTGTTTGTGATGTTTTTATTGGTCAACTAATTAAAAAATATAATCATAAAACTGCAGGTGTATTGGACGGGCCATTCATCACACATGAACCCTAACTATTTCCCGGAGCCGGAGAAGTTTGATCCATCACGATTTAGGGGGAGTGGGCCGGCACCTTACACGTACGTTGCATTTGGAGGAGGACCAAGAATGTGCCCAGGAAGAATCTATGTGAAGCTTGTAATACTGGTGTTTGTGCACAACTTGGTGACAAGTTTCAGACTTCAAAAGCTCATTCCGAATGAGAAGATGTTGTTCCGTCATCTTTCGCCTACACCGGCTCACGGCCTTCCTCTTCACCTCCATCCCCATCAAAAATAGATCCGTCATTACTAATTTGCCACTTTTATATATGTAACTTTGTTTCAAAAGTAAAGTTGAATTTACTTGTTTTGTGAAATGATGGATTGTATTCGCTGTTTTCTTATTTACTTTGTCAATATTTGAGGAGCATAAAAATGTAAAAAAGAGTAGCGAGTATGTATCCAGAAATATATTTCTTGTGTATGTACATAATTAGAACACATAAAAGGGGATAAAGTTCTCGATTACGTTCAATAATCAATTGCAATTCTATCATTTTAGAGTGCGTTTACTTTGATAGAAAAGGGTGAAAAACAAATATTTTCACACTTTTTCCATCATTTTCACATGTTTATTACAGTTGCTAATTTTTCTCATTTTCCAACATTTTCCATCATTTCCCATCCAATTATGGAAAATAATAACATATTTGTCAAAAGATGTGTCTCATATTGATTATCTTATTAGTCATTTGTATATAATCTTTACGTTATACCACCTCTGATTATCTTTTCATTTATAGGTTGCTATTACTTTCCACCACTTATAATACTGTTCAAGTATTGGTTGCTTTTCTGCGTGCTTATTGTTCGGGTATTGATTTTGTTGTACTTAATGTATAGTTATACTATAATATATATAGTCATCTATTAGTTTCATGTATAATTTTTGAGACATTTAATTTCATTTATGAGTAATGATATTCGGACACACTGTAGCCAGCCACACGCGTGAAAAAAAGGGCAAGTTGACTGTAAAATGGAAATAATCACATTTTCCCTTAGGGTTTATGCTTCCCAATTAGAGTATATTTCCATTTTCAAAATCTATATTTCCATTTTTAGGGCGTGTGGCTGGCCACAGTCTGTTCGATATACTAAAAGATAACTAAATATATTATAGTATAACATTAACGTACGCAGTTGAAATTTAGTTTATCCTATTCCTAACTATTTGCAAACCCTTCTCGAGAAAAACAATTGCAAACCAAAACCCTGTATTGCAAAATGGGTCTCCAAGTTTTTAATTAGAGTTAAGTTGTTTTGGAACATTAACTTTTGCCATTTTGTAAACTTACGATACATTTCCTTTGGGCTTCGTTTTGATTTCGGCATCCATAAATTAAATGAGTAATGATATTCGAACACATTGTGGTCAGCCACACGCGCTAAAAATGGTAATATGGGTATTGAAAATAGAAATATGCCTTAATTAAAAAGCATAAACCCTGGGGGAAATGTGATTATTTCAATTTTTACAATCAACTTTCCTTTTTTCACACGTGTGAGTGGCCACACAGTGTGTCCGAATATCATTACTCCCAATTAAATTTTGGCTAAAATTCAATCTAATTTGCATTTTTAATTTCCGTAATTGATTTT
This sequence comes from Schizonepeta tenuifolia, assembly GCA_029490685.1. Classification (NCBI taxonomy): domain Eukaryota; kingdom Viridiplantae; phylum Streptophyta; class Magnoliopsida; order Lamiales; family Lamiaceae; genus Schizonepeta; species Schizonepeta tenuifolia. The sequence continues at coordinate 126,530,845 of CM055956.1, forward strand.
GTATAGATTATTCAAAAATTAGTTTATAATTTTTTGAAGTTCCGGTTTTTATGTATAACACATGACTGAAATTCCCCGATTACATGTAATGTGGCTGTCAAGATTTTACATATAGAATTTCTTTTCGAGGAGAGAAACGACATCATTTTTTTTTAACTTATAAAAAAGACGTCGCTTTACAATTAAATTGTTTAAGAGCTTTTTAATAAAGAGTAATGATGTTCGGCCACATTGTGGCAAGCGACACGCTTACAAAAAGGAACGTTGACTGTAAAAATGAAAATAATCACATTTTCCTCTTAGAGTTTATGCTTTCCAATTAGGATATATTTTCATTTTCAAAACCTATATTACCATTTTTAGCTTGTGTGGTCGGCCACAGTGTGGCCGAATATCATTGCCCTATAATAAAAATGGGGTGCCGCTCACTAATTCTTTTACTAATAAAAATGATGTGGCTTCATAATTAAATTGTTTAAGAGCTTTTCAATTAAAATGGGGTTTCACACACTCTCATTCTCGCTCTCCTAGTATAGAGCCTTCTCTTCTCTTATAACCTTCTTCTCTCTGATTGTTTCTGATCGATACGTACTCTCTACCTCTTATTATAAGGAGAGAAAATATGTGCGCTGCACATTTTATAAAGGGAGAAGTGCAAATATAGCCACCCCTGAAAAGAAAAGTGCTAATATAGCCACTTTTTTAAAAATGATCAAATATGGCCATGCATACACGACTAACATATACGACCATAGCAATATACACAATAATGCACACACGACTAGCATATACGACTATATCAGCATACATGACTATATCAGCATACACGACCTGAATACACGACTAGCATACACGACCATATCAACATACACGACCAGCATACACGACCAATATACATGGTCGTGTATGCTGGTCGTGTATGCAAGTTGTGTATGCGTGGCCATATTTGATCGTTTTTAAAAACGTGGCTATATTAGCAATTTTCTTTTCAGAAGTGGCTATATTTGATTAATTCTCTTTTATAAATTCTACAATAATTATAGACTTTTTCATTTGAAATGGCTACTGTAACTTAGTAAAAATAAATGACATATTTTGTTTCTATACAACAGTTGTCTTTTAGAATTTTGTCTTTAGTGTTTTTTTTTCCTTTTTTTTAATGTCCAACTTTTTTTTTCTGTTTTTTTTTTTAATTTCCAGGGTTTTCCTCTAATTTTTTTCTGTTTTTTTTCTCTGTTTTTTTCCTGCTTTTTTTTCTTTTTCTTTTCTTTCCTTTTTTCCTGATTTCTTTTTCCTTTTCTTCAGTTTTCTTTTTTATTTTCCATATTTAATTTATTTTTTATTTTCCATTATTTTTCTTCTTTCTCTTGTTTTTTTTTTATTTGTTTTCAGTTTTTTTTCCTTTTTTGGTTTTGTTTCCAGATTTTTTTCTGTTTTTTTTTATTTCTAGATTTTTTTTTAGTTTCCAATATTTTTTCGCCTCTTTTTTTGTTTGCCTCTTTGTTTTTTGTTTACCTCTTTGTTTTTTTTTTTTTTTGCTGCTTCTTCTTTGGTCAAGATTCGAGCGAGGGGATTCAAAAGCCTCGGAGTGAGGCGAAAAAATCCAACTTGTTGCTCGATGATTATCCTTATATTAGTAATCGGAGTGAAGGCAGAGCCGTAAAATCGGAGCAGAAGGCGGAGCCTCAAAATCGGAGCAGTATAAGTTGTCATGTGTAAAAGTAGACAATGTCGTGACGAAGTGTAATGATTAGGAAACTTTACGTTTTTAAATGACAATGTTTACTTTTTCAACGATAATAATTATTTTAACGTTCGACTAAAAGTAGAACTTGTCAAGTTCAAAAGTAGACAATGTTTTGGAGTTAGTGACAAAGAACAAAAGGCAATCTTAAGAAGATATTTAATACATACTCTGTATGTATCAAATTTTCATCTAGGAAGTGTTTGGCTAAGCTTATAAGTTTCTTAAAATAGTTTATATGCTATTCACAATTAAGAGTTTTGGAGCTTATAAGTTGTTTTAAGGAGCTTATAAGCTCGCCAAACACACACCTAGTTAACTTTGGGGATGGTAATTGTGTGATAAATTATACTATTGTTGAAATTTAATATAGGTGGCTCACGATGCTTGGTTGGGGAGGTGACTTTCGGTGGGAAATTGTGTGTTGTTTCTAAGAGGAAATCTGGTGGTTAAGCAACTAGGTTAAGCAACTGCTAAAATCAAGGGTTATTGGCTTGTAAATTCCTAAACTTTCAAAAAATTCTGGTTTTGCCTCCAAATTCACTAACTTTAAATTTATTATGATTTCAAAATTTATTGAAAGTGGGATAATTTACAGCCCAATGACCCAAAAATCTACAAAAATCTACAACCTCTGATAATGGGGGCAAAATATTTAGTTCAACTAAAATTGTTTATATAGATATAATGTAACAAAATATAATAATTACCAATGGTCACTAAATTTTTAGATGTGATCACTAAGACCAACTAAATCATAAATTTTCTATCACAGTACAATGATCTTTCATTTCTGTTTCGAAGCATGTTTTTTAAGACCTCAATGGTTGAAAAAGGTCTTGGCATAGTTGCAGTTGACATGCATAAAACTGAAACGCAAGCTTAATAAGGTATGATCATCACTAGTTCACTTGTAAGACTTCATATCTCTTCTAAAACTTTTGATAAAAGTTCCGTGAACTACTATTAAATTCTGATAATCATAAACAAAATCATGGGAAAAGGAAAGCAGCAAAATTAAAAATATTAGTAGAAAATTTCAAGAATTTTTCAATTTTATAATATTTTAAAATTAATACCAATCATCACTACGTATAAAATAATTATACTGTAAATTAGGTTAGTGAATATATTGAGGCTTTGCTCTGAATGAAAAATTGACGATTGAAGAACCAACCAAATAAATTTTACGAAACAAAAAGACGAAAAGGATTAGTTTTGTCTAAAAAAGATGAAAGGATTTTATGAAATTAAATTATTTTGTATTTATATATTTGAATCTAATTTGAACCCTTACATCTCTCGGATGACATGTAGGATTATACATTCTAAAAGGTAAAATTCATTTATTTGGCTTTTTGGTTTATGCCCCAAAATTTCTCAAAATTTTGTGGGGCAACTTTGCTATATTTGAAACATACATATATATGAAGGTATAAATGAATACAATTGAGGGGGGGGGGGGGGGGGGGGCTTAATTGCTCAACCTCTATCTAGTCTCCAAATAACTTCCTAGTCATTTATATCACATCCACATTAAAAAATATAATCACAAATATGACAACATGTCTCCAAGGGGACACCCAAGCAGTGCGGCTTAAGTCTATACGCAGTGAGGTCTCGGGTTCGAAACCCACCACTCCTTTTCCCATGTCAACAAAAAAACAAATATGACAACATGAAGTTTAATTAACCTTTATAGAAGTAATTAATAAGAACCAAATCTCACGTATAACCTCTTGTTTAAGATAATTAATAGATTACAAATATATTTGCAAATAAAAAAAAATTGTAATGTATATTATTAATTTTGACTATTAACTTCAATAATTATTGACAAGTAGGTGCAAATAGGAATAATAATGTATGTGGTACCTTCCACCAATCATTTTTCAAATTCAAATTTGTTTAAATTATTTCTACTAATACTCGTCCTAAATCCGATTATAAAATAATTTTATTACTCATACCAACCCCAAATCTATTTAATCCAATGGTTATATGCAAAAATGAACACTACATAAAAAGTAAACAATAACAATAAATAATAGAAGTATATATATAATTAATATATAAACAATTAACATAATTTTTGTTACAATATAAATACGTATTGAGAAAATTGAACATAAATCAATCTATAACTTCGTCATGTGATTATGCATGACCAATAGACCTTTATATATATATTTTTTAAATTTACAAGTAAAATTAATAAAAAGAGGGAAAAGTAATAACCCTATTCATTTAATCCCTTTTGTCACTTCCTTCCAAATTATAGCGTACTTTATTAGAAAACAAGTTGATGTTAATATTTTTACCTAGTATTGGAAATTAAAAATAACTTAAAGGAATCCCTTTTTCGGCCTTCCACAATAACTGCGGTCTAGCGAAAAATGAACATCAACTTTTACCTTTTTATCCTTAAGATACTCTTATTTACTAAATTATCTTTAGTTGGCTCATTATTCACCATAAATCTTACAATAACTGTGAGTCTCATTCTCCCCTCACAATACTTTTTCTTCCCCACTCGACATTTGTTAAAACCTGTGTCACTCCTTCCGAACCACACTTATCGTGGACGAAGGGACTATATATTTAATCTCTTTAATGGTTCTCGTATCTATATCGTTAAATAATTTTTAATACATAGTGATAAGGGGTATAACAATTTTTAAGTGTTACAAGTATCACGTTTTAATTTCTCACACTTTTTTTCGTTATCTCTATTTTCTTTTTCAAGTCTAGTATATATTTATATATAAATATTCAATTTACATTATATTTACATATATTCATAATTATTTAAATTAAACTTAAATTATTTTAGTGTATGACAATGATAAGAGGAAAAATTAATTGTCATGTACTATTTTAACTTTAATTTGGTTGAGATTGTGTTTACCAATAAATATAGATTTAATTACACTAATAATTATATTTTTTACACCAAATTATAAATTCATTTTATCGTCTTCTATGAGATGCTTTTAAAGTTATGGATTTAATTTATCAATCATTTAATTTATAGACTCCCTGCATGAACAATAGTGGCCACAAAAACTTCATAATTTCGGTAAGAAAAACAATTTATAAGTGTAGATTTAAAAAAAAAAGAAAATATTTTCATTTGTGAAAATAATTATCAAAGATTAATATGCTAGTATTTATATGTGAGCAGTTACGTAGATAATCTTTCCACTAATCAAAACGGCTAAATTGCTTACAAATCTCCAAGAACCCATTTTGAACTACGAGATCACCACCCTCTTCAATATGGGGTGACGGAGGGAATGTAGCCAGTATCAAATATTTATTTTAAGTTTTTTATATTATTTTTATTTTAATACTTGAGAAATTATGATAAAGATTTTCAATTTTTCAAATTATGCAAAATCAAATGTAGTGTTTGTGACTGAATAGCTAATTACTACAATTTGGATGGATCTAATTGGATAAGTCAGCAAATTCAGAGGACTCGAGTGCAATAAGTGAAAAGGAGCTCAAGTTAGTTACTCGGTGAGCTGTTGCATGCAATCTTGGACGTTGAAATTGAATGGCTGTGATTAGATCTATTAGTTGTGTATAATAGCTGGGGAAAATCAGTTGTAACAGAGTGTAATTCATTCTGAGAGTTTTCAATGTAGAAAAGAGAGAGAGGGGAAGAAGCAATAAACTAGGTTGAGAGTTGAGCTGCGAATTCTTTCTTGTTTTCATAGTTGAAGCTGTAATTCTTCGTTCTTAATTGTTTAGTGGAATCGGTGTCTCTCCCGTGGATGTAGGATTATTTTGATCCGAACCACGTAATTCTTTGTCTCGTTTTTCTTCTCAGTTTCTGTAGTTATTCTTGATCTGCATAGTGAGGGTCTGTAGTTGGTTTTTCATTTCTGGTTTGGGTTTAGATCTGAGTTGAATTTGTTGTTTGATTCTTGATTGATTGGATTTCTGGCGCCGTCTGTGGGAAACGAATTTGCGACGATAAGCGGTTGTGATTGAAGGAATTGACAGGGTTTCTTCATGATGAGTTCGTCGAAGTTTGAAATGGAAAAATTCAACGGTAAAAATGATTTTGCCTTGTGGAAGATTAAGATGCGTGCACTGCTAGTTCAGCAGGGTCTTGGTGATGCTTTGGTTACAGATAAAGAGCAGAAGGATAAAGGGAAGGAAGAGTCAGATTCATCCTCCAAGGTTCGGAGAGAGGAGATGTTGGAGAAAGCACATAGCGCTATAATCTTGTGTCTCAGCGACAAAGTGTTGCGTGAGGTCGCAAAGGAGAAATCGGCGGCGGCTGTATGGGTGAAGCTCGAGTCATTGTATATGACAAAATCACTCGCTAACATACTTGAAGCAGCGCTTATATTCTTACAAATTTTCTGAGGATCGTGGAATGGAGGAACAGATGGATGAATTCAACAAGGCGCTTGATGATATAGAGAACGTAGATGTTCAGATTGAAGATGAAGACAAGGCGATTCTACTCTTGAATGCTCTGCCGAAGAGTTTTGAGCATCTCAAAGATGCAATGATTTTTGGAATAGAATCTGCAATTTCTCTTGAAGATGTTCAAAATGCTTTGAAAGCAAAAGAACTACAGAAATCAAGTGAAGGCAAGCAAGAATCGGTGTCACAGAGTCTCCATATCAAGAAGTCTAAAGGCAAGAACAAGAAGTTTCAAAATGGGAAGAAGAAACAAAGCAAGTTCAAAGAGGGTGATGGTGAAGACAAAGAGACTAGGAAATGTCATTATTGTAAAAAACCAGGCCATTTGAAGAAAGCTTGTTTCAGTTGGATCAAGAAACAGAAGGAGTTGGGTCAAGCATCTAGCTCTGCAGATACTACTAAAGAAATGGATGATGCAGAAGTTATCAACATCATGGAGGGATCTGCGGAAGGAATTTGGATTCTTGATTCAGCGTGTAGCTTCCATATGTGTCCATCTAGGAGATGGTTTTGTGATCTGAAACTTGTGGAGCGTGGATCAGTTCTCCTCGGCAATAATCAGATATGCCCTGTTAGAGGAATTGGTAGTGTTAGATTCAAAATGCATGATGATTCGATCAAGATTTTGACTGAAGTAAGATACATACCAGAACTAAAAATGAATCTAATATCTCTTGGTTGGCTAGAAGCTAAGGGTTTTAGTTTTAAGTCTAATGATGGACAATTGCATGTGATGAAAGGAAGCAAACTGATGATGAAAGCTTATAGGAAGAATAGTCTTTATTATTTAGATGCAGTAACTATGGTGAATGAGGTTAATGCAAGTAATGAAGATGAATCAAAGCTGTGGCATGCTAGGCTAGGGCATGTGAGTGAGAAAGGATTGAATGTTCTTCATAAACAAGGACTCTTGAAGCATGAGCACAGGTTTAAACTTGATAACTGTGAAGAGTGTATCTTAGGCAAAAGCAAAAGATTGCCATATTCTGCTGGTAAGCATGTTTCAACTGCTCCTCTTGACTATGCACACTGTGATCTTTAGGGTCCCTCAAAGACAACAACTATTGGTGGTGGGAGATTTTTTATGTCACTGATAGATGATTACTCAAGGAAAGTCTGGGCGTATATTTTGAAGCACAAATCTGATGCATTCAAGAAGTTTACAGAGTGGTGTATTGAGGTTGAAACAGAAAAGAATAGCAAGTTGAAGTGCTTGAGAACTGATAACGGTTTGGAGTTTGTCTCTGAGGAGTTTGGTGATTATTGCAGAGCTAAAGGGACTAAACGGCATAAGACAGTTCCTGGACATCCACAACAGAATGGGGTTGTGGAAAGAATGAATAGGACCTTGCTAGAAAGAGTAAGGTGCATGTTGTTTGCTGCTGGTATGCCTAGGAAGTTTTGGGGGGAAGCAGTTACTACTGCATATTTGATTAACAGATGTCCTTCGACTGCAATTAAGCTTAAAACACCTGAAGAGATGTGGACAGGAAAACCAGCAGATTATGGTTATTTGAGAAGTTTTGGTTGCCTAGCTTATTCTCATGTGAAGCAAGACAAATTAGAACCAAGAGCTATTAAGTGTATAATGCTTGGATATCCTCCTGGAGTGAAAGGTTATAAGTTGTGGTGCATTGAACCCGGTATGAACAAATCTCTAGTGAGTAGAGATGTTGTTTTTAAAGAAGATCAAATGCCATTTCTGGATAAGAATTTGCCCAGAGATATAAAGAAAGATGTTGCTGAGTTTCAGGTGGAGTTTACTGAGCTAGAATCTTCTATTAGGAATGAGAGTACTATAGAAGATGGTCAAGAAGAAGAGCTAATGGATGAGCAAGAAAGTGAAGGATCAGGTATAGAGATGGAGGAAGGAACTTTTACTACAGAAACTGACTTGAGTGAGTATCACTTGACAAGAGACAGAGTTAAAAGGACTATAAAACCTCCTGATCGTTTTGGTCATGCTGATATGACATCTTATGCTCTTACTGTGGCAGAGGAAATTACTTACAAAGAGCCAAGCTGCTATAAAGAAGCTGTTTATGGACCAGAAAAAGTGCATTGGATCAAAGCTATGGAAGAAGAAATTGAGTCTTTAATGAAAAATAAGACTTGGATTTTGGTGGATAAACCTACAGCTCATAAGTGTGTGAGTTGTAAATGGATCTATAAAAAGAAGGTGGAGGTTGCTCGGGGTAGAGAATTTGTGAGATATAAAGCCAGACTTGTGGCAAGGGGTTTTACTCAAAAAGAAGGAGTCGACTTTAATGAAATTTTTTCTCCAGTTGTTAAACATTGCTCAATCAGGTTACTTCTTGCCATTGTTGCTTATTTGGATTTAGAGTTACACCAGTTAGATGTGAAAACTGCATTTCTAAATGGGGAATTGGAAGAGACAATATATATGAGTCAGCCTGAAGGTTTTGTGATTCCTGGTTTTGAATCTAAGGTGTGTTTACTAAAAAGGTCGCTTTATGGTTTGAAGCAAAGTCCAAGACAATGGAATAAGAGGTTTGATGAGTTTATGTTACATATTGGGTTCAGCAGATCTCTACATGACAGATGTGTTTACTTGAAACTGATGGCAATTTGGTGTATTTGTTGCTTTATGTGGATGACATGCTAGTTGCTAGCAAGTCCATATCAGAAGTTGAGAAAGTTAAGAAATCTTTGAGCTCAGAGTTTGATATGAAGGACTTGGGAGAAGCAAGGAAGATATTGGGCATGAATATTCACAGAAACAAAAATGAGGGACAATTAATGTTGTTGCAGTCAGATTACATCAAGAAAGTCTTGAAGAAGTTTAATATGTTTGAAGCAAAAGGTACTAATATTCCTTTAGCTCAACATATGAAGTTATCTGAATCTCAAAGGCCAGAATCTGAGGAAGAGAAGCTAGAGATGAGCAGAATACCATATGCTAACGTGGTGGGAAGTATAATGTATTCTATGATATGCACGAGGCCAGATTTAGCTCACTCTATCAGTGTTGCTAGTAGATTCATAGCAAATCCAGGAAAGACTCATTGGGATGCTTTGAAGTATATTTTGAGGTACTTGAACACTACTTCAGATTCTGGGATTTTGTTTGGAAACAAAGAAGTGAAAGGAGATGATTTTCTGCTGGGATTTGTTGTCTCTGACTATGCTGCAAACTTGGATACAAGGAAGTCTCAAACAGGTTTTGTGTTTACTCTTTTTGGTACGGCTGTTAGTTGGAAATCCATGCTACAGTCTGTGGTGGCTCTTTCTACCACGGAAGTTGAATATATGGCAATTACTAAGGCTGTGAAAGAGGGGATTTGGTTGCAAGGAATGTTGCAGGAGCTTGGTTTTGTTCAGAAAACTGTAACAATTTTGTGTGATAGCCAGAGTGCTATTCATCTTGTGAAGCATCAAGTGTTTCATGAAAGGTCCAAGCACATAGATGTGAGGATGCATTTTGTGCGGGACATAGTTGACAGAGGAGTCGTCAAGGTTGTGAAAGTAGCAACGGAAGAAAATGCTTCGGACATGTTGACTAAAGCTTTGCCTGTTACAAAGTTTAGGCATTGCTGTGAGTTGATAAGGTTGTGCTCTCATTCTTTGAGAGCACGCAGTGATCTGTGATGAAGCTGTTTATGGAGAGATGCCGAAGTTGAAGAGCTATACAGTCAAGGTGGAGAATGTAGTGTTTGTGATTGAATAGCTAATTACTACAATTTGGATGGATCTAATTGGATAAGTCAGCAAATTCAGAGGACTCGAGTGCAATAAGTGAAGAGGAGCTCAAGTTAGTTACTCGGTGAGTTGTTGCATGCAATCTTGGACGTTGAAATTGAATGGCTGTGATTAGATCTATTAGTTGTGTATAATAGCTGGGGAAAATCAGTTGTAACAGAGTGTAATTCATTCTGAGAGTTTTCAATGTAGAAAAGAGAGAGAGAGGAAGAAGCAGTAAACTAGGTTGAGAGTTGAGCAGCGAATTCTTTCTTGTTTTCATAGTTGAAGCTGTAATTCTTCGTTCTTGATTGTTTAGTGGAATCGGTGTCTCTCCCGTGGATGTAGGATTATTTTGATCCGAACCACGTAATTCTTTGTCTCATTTTTCTTCTCATTTTCTGTAGTTATTCTTGATCTGCATAGTAAGGGTCTGTAGTTGGTTTTTCATTTCTGGTTTGGGTTTAGATCTGATCTGAGTTGAATTTGTTGTTTGATTCTTGATTGATTGGATTTCTGGCCTAACATATTAAATTTTTAAATTTTATTTATTTAATTCTTATTAATCTTATTTAAAATTATTTTTTATTAAATCTTTTAAATTGGGTTCGGGTCATTATCCTGTCAGGTCAACTCAAAAAACTATGTCAATTTCATGTCTGTGTCGGGTTCGTGTCGTGTTCGCGTTTGATCATTCTTGTTGGGTTCATGTTCGGGTGAAGCATATTCTCAACAGGTCGGATTCGAATGGTGCCTTAACACAGATCAGGTCATTATTAGATCGATCCGAACTCTACCCAATCCGACCCGATTGGTACCCCTATTGTTTAGTCATTTGGTTCACTACATTATAAATAAGGATAATAAAAGTACTTCATCCATGATCCACCTTCTTTTCCTCACGTGTAGAAACTTAATACACATCCATCCACTAGCCAGACTTTCCCCAAGGCACAAATAATAATAATAATAATAATAATAATAATATATTTAAGGCAAAATTATTAACGTGTTATCGAAAAAATGGAGCAGTAATTGTGTGGCGGCGATAAAAAAAAAGAAAAAAAAAGAAAAAAAAAGGAACAGAAAAACGCATCGCTTTCAGTTGTATTACACGTGACATTTTTTTTTTGATGATTCAAAATAAATGTTTAGCGTCCTTTTTTTTTCTTTTTTTGAGGAAATGTTTAGCGTCTGCGTAATCAACTGTTGCCGAAACTCGAAAAATGAGGTCGGCACATTTTAATATTTTGTGGTTGTTGTTGTTTGATAGTATTTAATAACATTATACTGTAGTATATAATATGAAACATTTTCATTAAATGTTAATAATTTAGATATTAAAATATACTTTATCCAATATTTTAGTACGAGTTCATGCAACCGCTAGCTGTATCCATAGTTTCATGTAAATCTACGGGTTACTTACTAACTTACTAATCATTCAAAGAAATCCCAATATATTTTAATGATATAATTTTTTTCCAATAAATTAATTCTAACAGTTTATAATGGTATAGTTATAATTTAATGTAATGATATTACTTTTTTTTATGTATTCCATAATAAAATTACTAATGCTTGATAACCCCTATATTCAAGTCAGAGTGTGTAAATAATTTATTTAAAACCTTGAAATCTTTAAAATCTTTGTCCCTTTGGAGATGGTCTAGTGGTAAACGTGATATCTGAGACTAAAAGATTTCAAGTTCAAACTCCATGAAGTCATTGACATGAAGTCATTGAAGCGCCTGTCTCTCACACAAGTATTTAGAAAATATGGTTTATCTGCCCTATGTAATTTGCAGTCTACTACACATGGACGAGATTTATTAGTGTGCATAGCACAGAAAGTAGCGGATGCGGGTTCAAAAAAAAAAAGTGTGTAAGGCAACAATTTAGACCAGGTAAAATGTGCTTTATCGTTTTAATATGACAAAACAATCGACTTGTTTGTTGTCAAGTAGATAGTTACATGCATACAATTTTTAGTCAACCGAAAAAAAATGACTTATTTTGATTTCTTTAGTCGAATTTCCTTCAGGTGTGGAAAAAATCATGCCAAAATATATCCTTTTTCTTAGGGAAGCTCCTTTTCTCAGTTGCTACTTTGAATTGATAATCGGTACTTGCATTAGGATGATATATCTTAGCTTTGAACTTAATCAAATTATACATTTTTTTTAATCTTGTTGATTCTGGAATTACATGTTTAATATTTACCATTGTAGATTTAAATAAAAACTGACTCTTTAATCTAAAACTTAAATAAAAAGCAAATTTAATTACTATTGTTGTTAAAAATTGTAGTCTTTGTTAAAGCTTTAACTATCAATATTAAAAATTGTACTAGTATTTACCAAACATACAGTTAATTAAAATAAACTCTAGTCTTAATGGATTAATTAACTACAATAAGTGTAGTCTTTCTATAAAAATTAAAAAGTGAAATCATAAAAGATAAATTATCTATGATTTTCAAGTATATTGTAGTCTTAATTAAAATCAAGTACGGTTATCTTTTTTATTTCTTTGAAAAAGAAGAAGATGTATTTATAATTAATTACGAAATATTCTGAAATAGCAATATGTGACTGCTTACATAACTTAATTACTTAGTCTAAGACTATCATATACAAAAAAAGGGCTGTCATATATAGATGCTTCCCCTCCAACTAAGAGGTTGGGGGTTCAAATCATGTATTCGTGAGTTAATTAAAATTAAAAAAAAGACTGTCATATACAACAAGTTTTAATTAATGTAGCTTATGTTTTCATGTAAAATAAAAATAAAAATTGTAGCCTTGTTTGTGAGAAATACACCACTCTTCCTACTACTTTTTCAACAACACACATATATATATATGTGTCATCATATATAGACTATGGGATTAAACCGTCCGAATTTATAGTAGTGTCATTTGATATAGATTTTAAAGTTATATGTATCATTACTGAAATAATTATATTTAATGTGTCTAAAATCAAAATCTAGTCAAAGTTGTAGTAACTAACCCTAAAAGTAAACTAACAAAAACTTGGGTGCAACTGTTCCACCGTAGAACACCCACCCATTTGACCCGACCCGTTTGACCCGGTCAAAACCCTCATTTGACCAGTTTTTTTTTTTTTTTAATTTCCAGTTATTTTTTTTAATTTTTTTTGTTTGCCGCTTCTTCTATGGTCAAGACGCGAGCGAGGGGAGCCGAAGGCCTCGGAGCGAGCCGTAAAAGTTCAAAATGTTGCCCGCCGATTATCCTTATTTTAGTAATCGGAGCGAAGGTGGAGCCGTAAAATCGGATCTGAAGGCTCCGACAGGAAAAAAATCTGGAGAAAAAAAACATTGGGGTGCGTGGGGCCCACGCACGGGTCGAGGCGGCGCGTGGAGTGTTTCTCAAGGAAACTAACAATGCAGCTTTGTTAGAGGAAATTTGTTAGGAATTGGGTACTTGCTCGTGTAGATTTCAATGAACAATACTTCTTTTTTTATTGATGAACTTTGAACAGAAACATAACTTGTAAGAATTACAATGGAAACTGAAGAACAGAGATTAGAAAACCAGATCGTCCGAAGTTAGACTTCTGCCCGCAAGACGAGAATACGCCCCGGTAGTGCTCACGGTAAGGCGGCTCGTCCCCAAAGGTTAAAACGATCTAAACGTCTCGGCTGTAGTAGCACAAAACAGAACCGAGCTCCGACGAACTGAACTGGAACGAAGACTGAACTGGAAGTGAATGATATGCAATGAAAGGAGAGAATGCAGATTGCTTTCGTTGAGTGTAGAATGCAAATGAAGATGCCTCCCTTATATAGCAGCTCAAGACATGTGGAGGGGCTCGTCTCATTAACGCAGCCATTCATGACCGGCGGTTTCTGGATGTGAAGAGGTGGCCGGATGTGAACAGTCTTGGCTGTTACAGATGCCAAAGGTCTTGGGCCGATGGGCTTCACACGGATGGGCTGCTGGATTGGACTCAAACAATTAATCGAATTGGGCTTGTGGAGTTGGTCCAAAAAGATATGGCCCAAAGCACCAATTTCCAAGATCCAAGTCCAAGTCCTAGGCCCGTCCGTCCAGACGGACGGCGGCGGCGGCGCATGCGTGGGGTGTGTGCGCGCGCGTAGGCACCCATACACATCAACCCAACAAGTTATTAAGCTCATACAGACATAGCCTTAAATACTAGTCAAATCATCCACATATAAACGATGTGGGACAACTAACATTTATTATAATTAATAACATGTTAATTACAACTTCAACATCCAACCTTTAGCATACAATATCTCACTCACCTGAAATCGGTTTAGAGATATTAAATATACCACGTTCATCTACTCACGGCGTAGATTAACATCCAATAAATATTTTAATTAAATAATAAATATTTAATCAACAATATTTATCCTCAATAATGGTTAATATTCACCATTTCCACCAAAATTACGATGCAAAAATTATCACTTACAACAACTATCATATTACAAAAATTATACTACTATATGCCGCATTAACAAACTATCATTTAAATTGTTGATTGTCGATTTTATCAAAAAACGAAAGAAGAAAAACAAATCGTTGATTGTCCCTTTTTGATGTTGAATGAAAACTGCTGTAGTGATGTTTATTGTTTCTCTCCCGCACTTAATTTATTCCTACTCCTACCTACACAAACCCCTTTGATGGGAACTTTATCTAACATATTTTCCGTCTTTACTATTCACTTAATTAATTAATTAATTAATGATGTTATCTTATACACGTAACTCGTCGTGAATGTGATGATTATAAATTTATAATGTAAGATTTATAGTTTCATTTATAGATATTTTAAATATTAATATTATCATGGTTCATTCTATCAAGACCAATCATGACGTTCGGTAACGATCGAGGAAAAGAAATTTAATTTACCAATTAATTAAGAATAATACACCTTATTATTCTTAAATTTCTGAAAAACTTTTGGTGAAAGGGTTTGGAGGGCGCTCGTTTTTGGGTAGAGATCCCTATCCCCAATTTATGACTCATCTTCCGTGTCTCACTATTAATTTTACTATTTTTAAAGTATTTATCCAAAATTAAAATTTTAATAATATATAATGGACAGTAATTAACATTTATTATAAAAAATTAAAATTTAAAAAGCTTATATACCCTATTTTGGGATAATGAACTGTAATTATCATTTAAAAATTCAGAAAAATACAAATTAAATACATTTATATAAACCTTAATTGGATGGATGAACCCTGTCAATATTGTAAAATTATTCTAGAACATTATAAATCAAAATTGAAAGGAAAAAATGACAAAAAACTAGTTATAATAAATTATGGAATACAATGAGACACCAAGTTTGGGGGATATATAGAAGATCCCAAGTGCTCGTTTTTTCACTAATATTTTTTTTTTGTGGAACTACTGCTGATGATGTTTCTTAATCGTTACATAAGGTAAATAATATTTTTATGCAAAAACCTGAAAATCACATAGATGATATAATTAAAATACATTACAAAAATCTTATGTGATATGTTTTTTTTTTTGTATTCTGCAATTAATTTGGTTTTATATTTGTTTTCATAACGTAAAACATTATATTCAATAATTTTACAATTACAATACTCCGAAATAATTTTTATGAATTTTCTTAGATAGTTTATTGAATATTCTCTTGTGTACGTGCAGTCAACATGTACAATCATTTGTAATTAACAATTAATGGATTCTTTGCATATGGAGCAAGAAATTGAAATGAGGAGAAGAATGAATATTCTTGTCAGTTTGGATTTGAACAAACCACGTCATTATTTAAGTGTGAAATTATGTAATTAAAGCGATTACAAAAAAAATGATATAATTATAAATAATCTAAAAATTGTACTTTTTTGTTTTATTAACATTAAATAATATACTGGCAACAGAAGTCCCTTTCAATATTTATAATTACCTATTTTTCCCCCATTTATTTTAAAACTGTGGTATATTAAGTCGTTGGACATTAAATTTGTACGTGCTTGAAAATGCAAATTGCCATGTGCTCGTGTTTACTCTGCAGACCCAATTCCTTATTGAGATGGGGCATGCTTTTCCTTACCAAAGTTGACAACTTTAATAGTTTATATTTATTAGAATTAATTGCATGTTTACAATTTGGGCTAATTTACAATTTCAACTAGAGGAAATCCCAAGATGTCACTTCTTACAAGTGAAATTGAAAAAATAGCACCTTTTTTAATTTCTTGTAATAATGTTACTTTTGCTCTTTTTTTACCCCTCCTTCCTCCTTTTCACACATTTTTGGTCAACACAAGCTTTACTTCTTTTTGTTATTTCATACTTTAATATATGTTTCTTCCCATTTATTTTTGTTTAGAGAATATGTTCTTATTCACAGATTGTTTTTTGTGATTCACACCTATTTATTTGTGATTTCCATTGCAATAAAAATGTTGTTTCCCAATTTTTTTTTAAATATTAAAATTGCTCTGATCACAACTTATTTTTGTGATTCACAATTTTTTTTGTGAGATTCATACTTCAACTTTGTAATAATCACTGTAAATGATGGAACTAATTTTTTTAGTGAGTCACAATTATTTTTTTGTGACCATTGGCGCAGAAAATTGGTGGTTAAATGTTTTTTTTTGGTTCAGTCACAAACTTTTTTCTGTTACGGCCGGCACAGTGTCAGCGGCAAAAAGATGGTGGTGGAATCACAAAATTTTTTAGGTGAATGACAATTTTTTTTTGGGTTAGTCACAAAATTTTTTTTGTGAGATTTTGCTTGGTAATAGTCACTAAAAGATGGAAACTAATTTTTTTTAATGAGTCACAATTTTTTTTTTGTGATCACTGACGGTGGCTGAAGAAAAGTAGTGGTGGAATATTTTTATTTGTGCAGTAATAATTTTTTTTTGTTCCCGCCGGCGGCACGACGGCGGCAACAGTAGAGAAATGGTGGTGGAACGTTTTTTTTATTGTTCAGTCACAATTTTTTTTTTTGTGACCGCCGGTGATAGTGGTGGTGTCACGACGACGGTGACGGTGGGAAAATGATCGTGTAATGTTTTTTTTTGTTCAATCACAAAAAAAAATTTGTTACCGCCGCCGCCCGCCCGCGTATCGCCGCTATCGCCGGCGGTAACAAATTTTTTTTTGTGATTGAACAAAAAAAACATTACACGATCATTTTCCCACCGTCACCGTCGTCGTGACACCACCACTATCACCGGCGGTCACAAAAAAAAAATTGTGACTGAACAATAAAAAAAACGTTCCACCACCATTTCTCTACTGTTGCCGCCGTCGTGCCGCCGGCGGGAACAAAAAAAAATTATTACTGCACAAATAAAAATATTCCACCACTACTTTTCTTCAGCCACCGTCAGTGATCACAAAAAAAAAATTGTGACTCATTAAAAAAAATTAGTTCCATCTTTTTTAGTGACTATTACCAAGCAAGAATCTCACAAAAAAAATTTTGTGACTAACCCAAAAAAAAATTGTCATTCACCTAAAAAATTTTGTGATTCCACCACCATCTTTTTGCCGCTGACACTGTGCCGGCCGTAACAGAAAAAAGTTTGTGACTGAACCAAAAAAAAACATTTAACCACCAATTTTCTGCCGCCAATGGTCACAAAAAAATAATTGTGACTCACTAAAAAAAATTAGTTCCATCATTTACAGTGATTATTACAAAGTTGAAGTATGAATCTCACAAAAAAAATTGTGAATCACAAAAAATAAGTTGTGAATCAGAGCAATTTTAATATTTAAAAAAAAAATTGGGAAACAACATTTTTATTGCAATGGAAATCACAAATAAATAGGTGTGAATCACAAAAAACAATCTGTGAATAAGAACATATTCTCTAAACAAAAAATAAAATGGGAAGAAACATATATTAAAGTATGAAATAACAAAAAGAAGTAAAGCTTGTGTTGACCAAAAAATGTGTGAAAAGGAGGAAGGAGGGGTAAAAAAAGAGCAAAAGTAACATTATTACAAGAAATTAAAAAAGGTGCTATTTTTTCAATTTCACTTGTAAGAAGTGACATCTTGGGGATTTCCTCTAGTTGAAATTGTAAATTAGCCCAAATTGTAAACATGCAATTAATTCTAATAAATATAAACTATTAAAGTTGTCAACTTTGGTAAGGAAAAGCATGCCCCATCTCAATAAGGAATTGGGTCTGCAGAGTAAACACGAGCACATGGCAATTTGCATTTTCAAGCACGTACAAATTTAATGTCCAACGACTTAATATACCACAGTTTAAAATAAATGGGGGAAAAAATAGGTAATTATAAATATTGAAAGGGACTTCTGTTGCCAGTATATTATTTAATGTTAATAAAACAAAAAAGTACAATTTTTAGATTATTTATAATTATATCATTTTTTTTGTAATCGCTTTAATTACATAATTTCACACTTAAAATAATGACGTGGTTTGTTCAAATCCAAACTGACAAGAATATTCATTCTTCTCCTCATTTCAATTTCTTGCTCCATATGCAAAGAATCCATTAATTGTTAATTACAAATGATTGTACATGTTGACTGCACGTACACAAGAGAATATTCAATAAACTATCTAAGAAAATTCATAAAAATTATTTCGGAGTATTGTAATTGTAAAATTATTGAATATAATGTTGTATACGTTATGAAAACAAATATAAAACCAAATTAATTGCAGAATACAAAAAAAAAAAACATATCACATAAGATTTTTGTAATGTATTTTAATTATATCATCTATGTGATTTTCAGGTTTTTGCATAAAATATTATTTACCTTATGTAACGATTAAGAAACATCATCAGCAGTAGTTCCACAAAAAAAAAATATTAGTGAAAAAAACGAGCACTTGGGATCTTCTATATATCCCCCAAACTTGGTGTCTCATTGTATTCCATAATTTATTATAACTAGTTTTTTGTCATTT